>CAXKVI010000001.1:52101402-52680773 GCA_964058755.1 Campiglossa producta | reverse complement strand
CTTAACCTTAAGCTGGCACACACATCGATAATTTTAAAAAACAACTGTAATAAATTAAATGAACCCGTACTAAATTAGCATTAAATAGTGGTCAGTCAAAAACGTTTTCGTTTTTGGAGTGTGCTATATACAGTAAGTGTGCTGGCTTAACCCTAAGCTGGCACACACACATCGATAATTTTTAAAAAACAACTGTAATAAATTAAATGAACCCGTACTAAATTAGCATTAAATAGTGGTCAGTCAAAAACGTTTTCGTTTTTGGAGTGTGCTATATACAGTAAGTGTGCTGGCTTAACCCTAAGCTGGCACACACACATCGATAATTTTTAAAAACAACTGTAATAAATTAAATGAACCCGTACTAAATTAGCATTAAATAGTGGGTCAGTCAAAAACGTTTTCGTTTTTGGATTGTGCTATATACAGTAGTGTGCTGACTTAACCCTAAGCTGGCACACACACATCGATAATTTTTAAAAAACAACTGTAATAAATTAAATGAACCCGTACTAAATTAGCATTAAATAGTGGTCAGTCAAAAACGTTTTCGTTTTTGGAGTGTGCTATATACAGTAAGTGTGCTGGCTTAACCCTAAGCTGGCACACACACATCGATAATTTTTAAAAAACAACTGTAATAAATTAAATGAACCCGTACTATATTAGCATTAAATAGTGGTCAGTCAAAAACGTTTTCGTTTTTGGAGTGTGCTATAATGAGTGTGCTAGCTTAACCTTAAGCTGGCACACACATCGATAATTTTTAAAAAACAACTGTAATAAATTAAATGAACCCGTACTAAATTAGCATTAAATAGTGGTCAGTCAAAAACGTTTTCGTTTTTGGAGTGTGCTATATACAGTAAGTGTGCTGGCTTAACCCTAAGCTGGCACACACACATCGATAATTTTTAAAAAACAACTGTAATAAATTAAATGAACCCGTACTAAATTAGCATTAAATAGTGGTCAGTCAAAAACGTTTTCGTTTTTGGAGTGTGCTATATACAGTAAGTGTGCTGGCTTAACCCTAAGCTGGCACACACACATCGATAATTTTTAAAAAACAACTGTAATAAATTAAATGAACCCGTACTAAATTAGCATTAAATAGTGGTCAGTCAAAAACGTTTTCGTTTTTGGAGTGTGCTATATACAGTAAGTGTGCTGGCTTAACCCTAAGCTGGCACACACACATCGATAATTTTTAAAAACAACTGTAATAAATTAAATGAACCCGTACTAAATTAGCATTAAATAGTGGTCAGTCAAAAACGTTTTCGTTTTTGGAGTGTGCTATATACAGTAAGTGTGCTGGCTTAACCCTAAGCTGGCACATACACATCGATAATTTTTAAAAAACAACTGTAATAAATTAAATGAACCCGTACTAAATTAGCATTAAATAGTGGTCAGTCAAAAACGTTTTCGTTTTTGGAGTGTGCTATATACAGTAAGTGTGCTAGCTTAACCTTAAGCTGGCACACACACATCGATAATTTTTAAAAAACAACTGTAATAAATTAAATGAACCCGTACTATATTAGCATTAAATAGTGGTCAGTCAAAAACGTTTTCGTTTTTGGAGTGTGCTATAATGAGTGTGCTAGCTTAACCTTAAGCTGGCACACACATCGATAATTTTTAAAAAACAACTGTAATAAATTAAATGAACCCGTACTAAATTAGCATTAAATAGTGGTCAGTCAAAAACGTTTTCGTTTTTGGAGTGTGCTATATACAGTAAGTGTGCTGGCTTAACCCTAAGCTGGCACACACACATCGATAATTTTTAAAAAACAACTGTAATAAATTAAATGAACCCGTACTAAATTAGCATTAAATAGTGGTCAGTCAAAAACGTTTTCGTTTTTGGAGTGTGCTATATACAGTAAGTGTGCTGGCTTAACCCTAAGCTGGCACACACACATCGATAATTTTTAAAAAACAACTGTAATAAATTAAATGAACCCGTACTAAATTAGCATTAAATAGTGGTCAGTCAAAAACGTTTTCGTTTTTGGAGTGTGCTATATACAGTAAGTGTGCTGGCTTAACCCTAAGCTGGCACACACACATCGATAATTTTTAAAAAACAACTGTAATAAATTAAATGAACCCGTACTAAATTAGCATTAAATAGTGGTCAGTCAAAAACGTTTTCGTTTTTGGAGTGTGCTATATACAGTAAGTGTGCTGGCTTAACCCTAAGCTGGCACACACACATCGATAATTTTTAAAAAACAACTGTAATAAATTAAATGAACCCGTACTATATTAGCATTAAATAGTGGTCAGTCAAAAACGTTTTCGTTTTTGGAGTGTGCTATAATGAGTGTGCTAGCTTAACCTTAAGCTGGCACACACACATCGATAATTTTTAAAAAACAACTGTAATAAATTAAATGAACCCGTACTAAATTAGCATTAAATGGTGGTCAGCCAAAAACGTTTTCGTTTTTGGATTGTGCTATATACAGTAGTGTGCTGACTTAACCCTAAGCTGGCACACACACACCGATAATTTTTAAAAAACAACTGTAATAAATTAAATGAACCCGTACTAAATTAGCATTAAATAGTGGTCAGTCAAAAACGTTTTCGTTTTTGGAGTGTGCTATATACAGTAAGTGTGCTGGCTTAACCCTAAGCTGGCACACACACATCGATAATTTTTAAAAAACAACTGTAATAAATTAAATGAACCCGTACTAAATTAGCATTAAATAGTGGTCAGTCAAAAACGTTTTCGTTTTTGGAGTGTGCTATATACAGTAAGTGTGCTGGCTTAACCTAAGCTGGCACACACACATCGATAATTTTTAAAAAACAACTGTAATAAATTAAATGAACCCGTACTATATTAGCATTAAATAGTGGTCAGTCAAAAACGTTTTCGTTTTTGGAGTGTGCTATAATGAGTGTGCTAGCTTAACCTTAAGCTGGCACACACATCGATAATTTTTAAAAAACAACTGTAATAAATTAAATGAACCCGTACTAAATTAGCATTAAATAGTGGTCAGTCAAAAACGTTTTCGTTTTTGGAGTGTGCTATATACAGTAAGTGTGCTGGCTTAACCCTAAGCTGGCACACACACATCGATAATTTTTAAAAAACAACTGTAATAAATTAAATGAACCCGTACTAAATTAGCATTAAATAGTGGTCAGTCAAAAACGTTTTCGTTTTTGGAGTGTGCTATATACAGTAAGTGTGCTGGCTTAACCCTAAGCTGGCACACACACATCGATAATTTTTAAAAAACAACTGTAATAAATTAAATGAACCCGTACTAAATTAGCATTAAATAGTGGTCAGTCAAAAACGTTTTCGTTTTTGGAGTGTGCTATATACAGTAAGTGTGCTGGCTTAACCCTAAGCTGGCACACACATCGATAATTTTTAAAAAACAACTGTAATAAATTAAATGAACCCGTACTAAATTAGCATTAAATAGTGGTCAGTCAAAAACGTTTTCGTTTTTGGAGTGTGCTATATACAGTAAGTGTGCTGGCTTAACCCTAAGCTGGCACACACACATCGATAATTTTTAAAAAACAACTGTAATAAATTAAATGAACCCGTACTAAATTAGCATTAAATAGTGGTCAGTCAAAAACGTTTTCGTTTTTGGAGTGTGCTATATACAGTAAGTGTGCTGGCTTAACCCTAAGCTGGCACACACACATCGATAATTTTTAAAAAACAACTGTAATAAATTAAATGAACCCGTACTAAATTAGCATTAAATAGTGGTCAGTCAAAAACGTTTTCGTTTTTGGAGTGTGCTATAATGAGTGTGCTAGCTTAACCTTAAGCTGGCACACACATCGATAATTTTTAAAAAACAACTGTAATAAATTAAATGAACCCGTACTAAATTAGCATTAAATAGTGGTCAGTCAAAAACGTTTTCGTTTTTGGAGTGTGCTATAATGAGTGTGCTAGCTTAACCTTAAGCTGGCACACACATCGATAATTTTTAAAAAACAACTGTAATAAATTAAATGAACCCGTATTAAATTAGCATTAAATAGTGTGCAATTTAGTACGAGTTCCTTTTTGGAGTGTGCTATAATGTGTGTGCTAGGTTAAGGGACCTTAGTTTTTCAAGGGTGGCACGCTAACTTCACATGAAGTTGGCGTGCCACTCAATATTTTCCAAAATACGGCCGCTGCAAAATTTTTGTTTTCACGGATAATTTACGTATAAATTACAGCAAATTATCCACTAGTTACTTTTTTGCCACGTAAAAGTTGTCTTGCCAACTTCAGAGAGGTGTGTTTATGACATTTAGAGCAGATGTTGTGCTCCTGCCTTTCCTGAAGCCATGTTGGTGCTCGGTTAACATCAAGTGTGATGTGTAGAGCGGGAGTAGGACCGCTTCAACTGTCTTTACTACTGGCGAGAGGAGTGATATCGGACGATATGACTCCCAACGTTAGCTGGCTTGCCAGGCTTTAGTAGTGGGATCACAGTTGCCTGCTTCCATTTGTCGGGTATGACAGCTGTGATCAAAGACAGATTGAAGACGGCAGTTAAATATTTGACTCCCGCTGGGCCGATATGCTTGAGATGCACCATGGCTATGCCATCAGGGCCGATGGCTTTGGAATTTTTGGCCTTCCGGATGGCCTCTTGAACCTCTGTAGCGGTGATGGGAACGGGGGCATAGTTTTTGTGTTTATGCGCGCGCCTGAAGATTCCACGTCTTGTCCTATCTTGCGCAGGGTGTGGGACATACTGTCGACAAAAAGCCTGCGCACATTTCCTGGGGTCATTTAATGTCTTGTCACCAAAGGTGATGTCGACATTTTTTGGTGGACCCGAAGGATTCGACAAGGACTTGACGGTGGACCATAATTTCCCAACACCGGTAGAGAGGTTACAAGACCTAAGGTGCTCCTCCCATTTGGTTTGTTTGTGTACGTTAACCAGCCGCCTGATTTCCACGTTGAGATCACCGATCTGTGGGTCAGAGGGATCGATGGTGCGTATGAGGTCACGTTCGTTGGCCAAGGCTGCGGCCTCAGCTGGGAAGTTGGGCCTGATATTTTTTATTCTACCAGGTGGTATAAAACGGGCTGTAGCCTTTTTAATGACCTCACGTATGTTACGCTCGCTGACGTGTACATCAGTGGGAATGGGAAGATCACCAAAGGAGCTCTCCGTGAATTCCAAAAAGCCGACCCAATTAGCCTTTTTGAAATTCACGTATGTTCTTTTCTCCGACGTGATGAAATCCGTGGCACGATCGACGGACAGGATGATAGGCAGGTGGTCGGATGACAAGGCCACCTAGGTTGCCAGTTTATGCTGTTAATTAACCTCGGGCTAACAATAGTTAAGTCTGGGGAGCTACTGCAGTTAACAGCCATCCTTGTTGGGATGTCTCCGTTCACAGTACAGAAAGAGGAAGTGTCAATTTGCTCGGCTAATTCCCGTCCTCTGCCGTCCACAGAAAGGTGTGAATGCCACATATCATGGTGGGCATTAAAATCGCCCATGATGATACGGTTATCGCCACAAAGAAACGCCCTAAGGTCAGGACGATAACTTCTGGGGCAGCAGGTGACGGGAGGAATGTATATATTGATTAGCTCGAGATCAACACCACCAGCTTGTATAACTATACCCTGACACTCTAAGGGTGAGTCTCTTTGGTCAGTGTTGATATCAAATTCCCTATACTGCACCGTATGGTGAACAAGTAACGCGAGACCACCTCCGCCGTCCGTACGGTCATGGCCGGAGAACGTGGTAGCTTCCACTCGCTCGGAGATTCGAGTGGGGACCAAGTTTTGTCTCCTGGATTGCAGCAATTTTGATTTTATGTAGCTGCATAAATGTGGTTATCTCCGCTATCTTGCCGGTCAAGCCGTTGCAGTTAAATTGCAACAATTTAAATTGCGAAGGAGAGGCAATGGCCACTCTGGGAGTTAAAGACTGATGTGTACGCCTAGATGGTGGTAGGCTAGGTCGCGATATTGATCTCCGCTGCAGTCCTGAAGCCGGCGGATTTCGTTCATTATTAGATGAGTGTACATCAGTCGGCGTTGAGGGCTGCACAACTCGACAGCAAGGCGCGACAAAAACATCAGTCCAGAGATTTCTGTTTGCGAGCCCAGAACATATGCGTAGGTGACATCG
Organism: Campiglossa producta; assembly: GCA_964058755.1. Classification (NCBI taxonomy): domain Eukaryota; kingdom Metazoa; phylum Arthropoda; class Insecta; order Diptera; family Tephritidae; genus Campiglossa; species Campiglossa producta. Next base: position 52,674,615 of record CAXKVI010000001.1, on the reverse strand, counting down.
GCCTAGGCAGGAATTGCACTTGACCGATGCCACAGACGCATATATCCTATGCCGACATACAGTGCACGAAGAGTGAGGGACCAGGAGTTGATGGCCTTGACTTGCATTCGTGCTAATGCCGGAAGAAGTTAGTAAGGGGTTCAGAGACGGGGGTTGAAGCTCGGTAGTGCTAAAAGCATCAACTGATGTGCTACGAAGAAAGTAGCCATGAGTGGATGCTTGTGATGTTGACGCACTAGGAAGCGAGCTACAGCCGGGAACACACATTCTGCTGGGCAATATAAGTATTGCAGGTCGTGGAGACTTGATTTATGGAAGGCGATAATGCAACATTAGAACGTCGCTTGCCTCGGGACGTGAACAGCAGGGCGCCACAAAACTTTTGAAGAAACTAGTGGGCCGGTGTGTTTTAGGATCTAGTCCGGAGCAGCTAAATTTATGCAACCAACCTTTGCATGATGCACACTGTACTGAGTGTGATCGCCAGGATTTGGCTCAATGCCAGCCCGGATCAAGAGAATAAGGAGCAGCCGTGCTGCAAGGGGCTGTACCGGGGATGACAATAGGTGAGGGAATCGTGACGCGTTAGACAGGGTCACTTCGAAATATATTGCTCTTGGCCGGGTCATTATAAAAAAAAACAGCCCGGGTCGTTTCGGTACGAAGGGTAATGTACAAGTACAAATACCGTTCTCGTAACGTATTTCATATTTTGCCGTTATTTTGCCGTGATTTTGCCGGGAAAGAATTAATTTTGCCGGGCAATTATTTTTGGACTTTTTCATATACGAAGTTTCGTGTCAACTTAGCTAAACACCCTAATGAAAACGGTGTTAGAGACAAGATATCGAAACCGGACTTGTTTCATATTTTGCCATTATTTTACCGTGATTTTGCCGGGAAAGAATTAATTTTGCCGGGTAATTTTTTCCCGGAATTTGGGGGTGCTTTGCTAACTTGATATCAACTTAGCTAAGCACCCTAATGAAAACCATGTTAGCATAATTTGCCGTAATTTATCCGGGGAAAAAAAAAATTATATGAACTATTCATTAAAATAAAACGAGAGATTTTAATACTTCGTATATGAAAAAGTCCAAAAATAATTGCCCGGCCAAATTAATTCTTTCCCCGCAAAATAACGGTAAAATATGAAACAAGTCCGGTTTCGATATCTTGTCTCTAACACCGTTTTCATTAGGGTGCTTAGCTAAGTTGACACGAAACTTCGTATATGAAAAAGTCCAAAACTAATTGCCGGGCAAAATTAATTCTTTCCCGGCAAAATCACGGTAAAATAATGGCAAAATATGAAACAAGTCCGGTTTCGATATCTTGTCTCTAACACCGTTTTCATTAGGGTGCTTAGCTAAGTTGACACGAAACTTCGTATATGAAAAAGTCCAAAACTAATTGCCGGGCAAAATTAATTCTTTCCCGGCAAAATAACGGCCAAATATGAAACAAGTCCGGTTTCGATATCTTGTCTCTAACACCGTTTTCATTAGGGTGCTTAGCTAAGTTGACACGAAACTTCGTATATGAAAAAGTCCAAAAATAATTGCCCGGCAAAATTAATTCTTTCCCGGCAAAATCACGGCAAAATATGAAACAAGTCCGGTTTCGATATCTTGTCTCTAACACCGTTTTCATTAGGGTGCTTAGCTAAGTTGACACGAAACTTCGTATATGAAAAAGTCCAAAACTATTTGCCGGGCAAAATTAATTCTTTCCCGGCAAAATAACGGCCAAATATGAAACAAGTCCGGTTTCGATATCTTGTCTCTAACACCGTTTTCATTAGGGTGCTTAGCTAAGTTGACACGAAACTTCGTATATGAAAAAGTCCAAAAATAATTGCCCGGCAAAATTAATTCTTTCCCGGCAAAATCACGGCAAAATATGAAACAAGTCCGGTTTCGATATCTTGTCTCTAACACCGTTTTCATTAGGGTGCTTAGCTAAGTTGACACGAAACTTCGTATATGAAAAAGTCCAAAAATAATTGCCCGGCAAAATTAATTCTTTCCCGGCAAAATCACGGCAAAATCACGGCAAAATAACGGCAAAATATGAAACCATTCCGGTTTCGATATCTTGTCTCTAACACCGTTTTCATTAGGGTGCTTAGCTAAGTTGATATCAAGTTAGCAAAGCACCTCAAAATTAATTTTAATTTAATTTTATAGACAACATGTATATGTATGTATTTGAACTAAAAAGGTTTGACCACGTCTCATACTACGCTAAAAAGTTGCTAAACGTTTCTTTTGATGATTTGCTAAAAGTGAGAACACTAGCTACTCTTCACAAAATCAGCTCTGTGAAGTTGGCACCTCCATGTCGGAATTATAAAAAAAAACCATATTGCATTCGTTTGTCCATCGTTTGTTCAGGAAAAATTTTCGTTTGTCCACCCTTAGTAAAAAAATTATTACAAAAAAAAAAGATTTTATTGAAAACACAAAAACGTTGACTTTTGAAGTTTTTTTTTGCTTAATCGTTTGTCCACCGTTTGTGCAGGATTGTCCAACAAAAATGTTCGTTTGTCGTTTTTTGTGGCCACCATTTTGTAATATAGGAATCATTTGTCGGAACTGGCAAGATCGGACCAGTATAACATATAGCCCCCATACAACCGATTGTTCAGATATAAGGTTTTTTGGCCAAAACTTCCGCAATTAAAAAGTTAGGAACATAAAATTTTGCAACTCGAGTACTTTCTATTTATGTAGTATATATAGTGAAAATCAACGAGATCGGGCAAATGTAACATATAGCCCCCATACAACCGATTGTTCAGATATAAGGTTTTTTAACCAAAACTTCCGCAATTAAAAAGTTAGGAACGTAAAATTTTGCAGCTCGAGTACTTTCTATTTATGTAGTGTCTGGAGTGAAAATCAAGAAGATCGGGTAAATATAACATATAGCCCCATACAACCGGTTGTTCCGATATAAGGTTTTTTGGCCAATACTTCCGCATTTAAAAAGTTAGGAACTTACAATTTTGCAACTTGAGTACGTTCTATTTATGTTGTGTGTAGAGTGAAAATCAACAAGTAAGGAAAGCTGTCTTCGGCTGTGCCGAAGGCTAAATACCTTTCATGAATAAGCGTCACGATTTTCACTGTTTGATCCCCAGTACAGCCTGTGTGAATTTAACTTTAGCTCATACCGGAGCTATCGATTATATGGGGACGATGTGTTATATTGGTCCAATCTCATTGATTTTTAATATCGACATTCCACATTCTAAAATAGCAACATTTACGAAATTTCACGTTCCTACCGATATAATTACAGGAGTTATCTACCAAAATCCGTTTATCGGAACAATCGATTATATGGGGGCTATGTGAAATATTTATCCCATTTCAATGATTTTCAACATCGATATTTTACATATAAAAATAGCGATGCTTCCAAAATTTCGCGTTCCTATGTGTTTAATTACAGGACTTATAGCCCAAAATCCGCTTATCGGAATAATCGATTGTATGGGAGCTATGTGAAATATTTATGCCATCTCAATGATTTTCAACATCGATATTTCGCATATAAAAATAGCGATTCTTCCAAAATTTCACGTTCCTACCTATATAATTACAGGAGTTATCTACCAAAATCCGTTTATCGGAACAATCGATTGTATGGGGGCTATGTGAAATATTTATCCAATCTCGATGATTTTCAACATCGATATTTCACATATAAAAATAGCAATACGTCCAAAATTTCACGTTTCTACGTGTTTAATTACAGGAGTTATAGCCCAAAATCCGTTTATCGGAATAATCGATTGTATGGGAGCTATGTGAAATATTTATCCCATCTCTATGAGTTTCAACATCGATATTTCACATATAAAAATAGCAATACTTACAAAATTTCACGTTCCTACGTGTTTAATTACAGGAGTTATAGCCCAAAATCCGTTTATCGGAATAATCGATTGTATGGGAGCTATGTGAAATATTTATCCCATCTCTATGAGTTTCAACATCGATATTTCACATATAAAAATAGCAATACTTACAAAATTTCACGTTCCTACGTGTTTAATTACAGGAGTTATAGCCCAAAATCCGTTTATCGGAATCGGTTGTATGGGAGCTATATGTTATATTGGTCCGATCTTGCTGGTTCCGACAAATGATTCCTATATTGGAAAATGGTGGCCGCATACCAAATTTCAGCCAAATATCTCAAAAACTGAGGGACTAGTTTGCGTTCAAACAGACAGACAGACAGACGGACAGACGGACAGACGGACATGGCTAAATCAACTCATCTCGTCATCCTGATCATTTCGGTATACTTATTGATGGGTCTATCTCTTCTTCTTCTCATATTTACAAACATCGGACCAAAGTTATAATACCATTTCATGTTCATGAAAGGTATAATAAGATCGAGTCATTATGACATATGTATACCTCCCATACAATCGATTGTTCCGGTATAAGAAATTTGGGCCATAACTACCGCCAATTAAAAAGTTAGGAACGTAAAATATTGCACCTTTAGTACTTTCTGCATACGTAATGTGTATAGTGTAAGTCAGTACAATTGAACACGTATAATATATAGCCTCCATACAATCCATTGTTCCGATAACTCGGATCCTATTATTTTGTAAGTTTTTTTAAATTATAACAAAGATGTGTAATGTGTTTAGTAAATATACTTAAATTGAAACAGGCTGTACTGGGGATCGAACAATGAAAATCGTGACGCTTATTCATGAAAGGTATATAGCCTTCGGCTCAGCCGAAGACAGCTTTCCTTGTTTTAGTAATAATTTTTTACTAAGGGTGGACAAACGAAAATTTTTCCTGGAAAAACGTGGACAAACGATGGACAAACGAATGACATTTAGTCTTTTTAATTATTCAGAGATGGGGGTGCCAACTTCACAAAAAATTTTTTTTTTTTGAAATAACTTCTGAACAAAGGGTGGACAAACGAAAATTTTTGTTGGACAATCCTGGACAAACGGTGGACAAACGATTAAGCAAAAAAAAACTTCAAAAGTCAACATTTTTGTGTTTTCAATAAAAACTTTTTTTTTTGTAATAACTTTTTTACTAAGGGTGGACAAACGAAAATTTTTCCTGGACAAACGGTGACAAACGAATGACAAATAGGCCCAATTGCACAGTGCCAGGTTAACTTACGTTCCACAGATTATCAATTTTCATTTTGAGTTAACCAAAGGTTAACTGCCCACCGTTGGTGGTTTAACCTCTGGTCAGATATCAGAAGGCGATCTACCAACAATTTACATAAGAAAATTCAGTTAAATAACTTAAATAAAATTGCGAATCCATAGTTAACTGTGGAATTTAAGTTAACCTGCCCCTGTGAAATTGGGCCTTAGTTTTTTTTAATTATTCAGAGATGGAGGTGCCAACTTCACAAAATTTTTTTTTTTTTTTAAATAACTTTTGAACAAAAGCTGGACAATCGAAAATTTTTTTTGGACAATCATGGTGAAACGGTGGACAAAAGATTAAGGCAAAAAAAAACTTTAAAAATAAAATTTTATGGATTTTTAATATAAACTTTTTTTCTAGGGGTGGACAAACGAAAATTTTTCCTGGACAAACATCGACAAACGATGGACGAACGAATGACATTTGGTTTTTTTTAAAATTCCGACATGGAGGTGCCAACTTCACACCGGATTTTTTTTTTTGGAAATAACTTTTTTACTAGGGGTGGACAAACGAAATTTTTAACGGACAAACGTGGACAAACAATGGACAAGCGAATGACATTTGGTTTTTTTTTTAAAATTCCGACATGGAGGTGCCAACTTCACACCGGATTTTTTTTTTCGAAATAACTTTTTTACTACGGGTGGCCAAACGAAAATTTTTCCTGGACAAACGTGGACAAACGATGAACAAACGAATGCAAAATCATATATACGAAGGAACCTCTTTACCTTTATACACAGAGCCAACAATGCCTAATAAAATAGAACAAAAGTCATAAGATATCTCTATAGAGTTTCTTCAAGAAGATGTGCTTCTTATTATTGTAGAGACAGTCTTTTTAATGTAATTAAGAAGATTTTCTTTTTAATATTTTAAATGAAAAATAAAATGATATTGCCCTCACCGAGAATCGAACTTACAATTTTCGGAATGATAAACCCAGCTGTTAACCATCAGGCCATCGCTCAATTTTGATTTCTAGCATCTAATTACTGATATGTGTATAGTTGTTAATGTTTCAAAGGAAAATCTCATCAATATAATTGAGAAGATTTCTTTTTAACATTTCTTATTAGGAAAAAAAGAGAGAGAATCGAACTTACAATTTTTCGAATGATAAACCCAGCTGCTAACCATCCGGCCATCGTATACTAATAATTGTCAGCGTCTAACTACACCTTTGTACTAAATGTATAGTTTTTTTAATAAGAATTTCTTCTTAAAACCAAAAAGATTTCCCTATAGTTTTTTCTTCGTTTCCACCGTTGCAACTACCCCTTTGCCCAAAAGCTGATCATGAAGACAATCTTATTAATTTTATTAGGCATTTTTGGCTCTGTGTAGTCGGCTCCGTTTTCTCCAGTCGTCTAGGTCGGTGCTTCTCACACACATCAAGCTAAAGAACTAGTGAAATAAATCTTATTTGAACTATTTTATTTATCTATTTATTTGTTCGATTAAACTTATAAATGCAATTATAAATCTAAAGCACATTTAGGGCCACTTGCATAAAAGCCGATAACGCCTAATCGGTGATTAACTTGACAGCTAACCATACAAAATACGTCAATTAAACTCCGATTAGTCGTTATCGGCTTTTATGCAAGCGGCCCTTAGTTGCTTTTGTCAACCAATACATATTTCGTTAGGCTGCTATTGCAAACTTTTTAACTAGTTCAATTGGTTGAAATATATGTAGTTCAATAAAGTGACCGAACTAAGATCCTAAAGAAATAGTTTAATAGTTTAACTAACTTTAAAAATCCAAGTTATGTATGAGAAACTGTTTTTGACAAAACAATTTCACCCAATGAAAACCAGGCATAAGTTGTATTCTACGTCAAATTGTATTTACGTTATTATTAACAACAACTTTTTCTACGTGACGTATTGCAAAATTATACAACAGCAACACTGAGCACAAAACCAGCCTATAAAGAAATTGAAAAATTCAACAAACGAGCGAACAGATGCAAAACACATGTGCGGAACGAAAAAGTTAAAATTGTTCTTTTATCGTTGTCGTCATGGTCGGTAAAGCAGTGTAGACCAAATGTCTTTTATATCTTCTACTTATATACATATGTAGATACTGCATATAGTACTAGTAGTACGTGCAATTAAGAAAATTTATAATAATTTATAGAATTTGCATTTTACATCTTTTGTAAACCAAATCAATATACAACATTGATTAAATTTATTATAAAAGTTTTAATTTTTGTTTAAATATTCAAAAGTGCCGACTATAATAATATTAAAAAGACTTTACACATTGTACCAAACCCAACCAAAAAAAAAAGCGAAAAGAAGTTTTAACAAAATCTCCAGTTTCACCATGGGCGAAACCAGAAAGTGAAGTTATTTATTTTATTAAGTAACTATATAATATAGACATGTATAATTATGAGGAAAATGTTAAAATAATTTTTCTATTGCTGAATTTGAGTTTGATTATTTTTAGATTATTGATTATGTAGCGCTTTTTGCCTATTTCTCCGTCTTTTATTCCGTCGTTTTACTTTCATTCGTGAGTACGTATCATGTGCAGGCACGTGTGGTAGTGTTCGTGAATGTGTATTTACCTGCTCGTTGGTATGTAGTATCAGGTTGCCACTTTTGTCATTTTAAACAAAAACTATGCTTTTTTATTTAGCTTGGGCTGTGTGTCAATTGAAACCATTTTCTGTCGGAGTACAAATATTTTCCATTTTGCTGTGCCAAACGAAAAGGTAAATTTTGACGTATGGAAAAAGCATGTGTAAAAGCAAATATTCTGTGAATAAATTTTCAATTTACATGGTTTTCAGCTTTTATATTGCTTGTTTCTGGCATTCTCATAAATTTGAGTGTTTAATAACGCGCGTGAACATAAATTTTTGTGAAATAATATGAATGTCAATTTTAAAAATTTGACTAGCCCCCAGGGCTTCAATTTTTTTTCAACCAATTGACACACGGCCTTAACTTCGTTTTCTAACATGTTGTAAAATTGCTTCCGTTTGCCTTCTGGTAGAGAATGTGAATTTGTGTTGTTGTTGTTGTTGTTGTTGTTGTTGTTGTTGTTGTTGTTGTTGTTGTTGTTGTTGTTAAGACAAAAATACTTCCCGAAGGTGTTGGGGAGTGATGTTGAAATTGACAGTCCTTGGCCGGATATGAACCCCGTACGCTCCGGTACTACCTTGCGGTATTGCCCGACTGTCTCTGGAGTGATTTGGTATGACCATTGGAACCTTCTAGGTCATGTCATCGCTCCACCCGTAAGGAAGGAGGAGATGGGTAATGAGTGGCATTATATCCTTAGATCAACCATCGAGTTAGCACATCGTTACCTATGTGCATTTTAACTAGTCGCCTCTTACGACCGGTATGCCTACCTCGGCCATATTCTAAACCCTGCGGGGGCATAATTAATAGGAACAGGTGCATTCGAGAACTATTCCTTTCTCAACTTGACAAACCGAATTCGAAACTATTAATTCCACACAATACAATACATTAGGTTTCCTTATTGGGCTGCTCTAGCTTACGCCAGATTGAGATATTTCACAAAATTGTGTTTAACGAACACTTTTCTTGCTCTAGGTTGCCCTATCTTTTGTTTCATGAGTACGCTCAAAACAAAACTACACCTTTTTCAGTTTATATTCAGAGAATTACAATTCCTATTCAGAATTTTCATTTTATATTCAGAAAATTACATTTCATATTCAGAATTTTCATTTCATATTCAGAGAATTACAATTCATATTTTAATTAAATTAAAATTTCTGAATATGAAATGAAAATTCTGAATATGAATTGTAATTCTCTGAATATAAACTGAAAAAGGTGTAGATATTGTTTGATTTCTTAATTTTTATAAACAAACAAAAAAAACCAGGAAATTGAATAATAAGAAAGAAAATATCAAAAGTGAAAATAATATTTTTTAATTTTCTAAAAAAAATGAAAAATGAAAAAAAAAAAATTAAAATTAAAATTAAAATTAAAAAACAAAATTTTAATTGAAAAAACAAAAATAAAAAAAAAAATGAAAATTAAAAAAAAAATAACAAATTAAAAATCAAAAAAAAAATTAAAAACTAAAAAAAAAAAAAAATAAAAATTAATAAAAAATTTTAAGTTAAAATAATAGGGACATTCCATCGTGACTCCTGGGACATTTGACTCGAGAGCTTAGTCAACTTTGACTTAATAAACTGGCATTGGGATGTCAATTGCTATGAAATATATATATCGACATGGATAAATATCCAATAAGTATCTACTCAGTAAATGAGTGTGACTCCTGGGAAACCGAAAAATCCCTTTGTTGCACCTTTGGGAGTACGAAAACGAATTTTAGCTTTACAGTTCAACTTTGAACTACAATTTGTATATGATCGAAAGTACATACTACATAGTACCATATTCTTTAAAAATAAGATCAGTATTAGCTTTTAGAAACTTTTTAGAAAGGTTAAAGTGTGTGACTCCTGTGTGAACTAAATCAGAAAAAATAAAATTTAAATACCAAAGGTTCCATTTTCAATCTGTTTTTAGATTTGAGTATTTTTATAAAAAAAAAAATTAAATAATATTTAATTTCCTAATTTTTATAACAAAAAAAAAAACAATAAAAAATAAATAATATAACATAATTTTTAATTACTTAATTTTTATAAAAAATATAAAAAACTTAAATGTTAAAATATAAAAAACTATTCAAGTTTTAATTGTTAAAAATAAAAAAAAATGAAAGAACTAATAAAGATATTTTAAGAGTTTAAAAGAATATTTAATTTCTATAAAAAATACCATGAAAAATAAATAATATAAAATAAAAAATATAAAAGGTAACATAATATTTAATATTTAAAATAATATTTAATCAAATCAAAAACAATTTTCATTTGTAATAGGAATCATCAAACAAATCAATGATACTTTTTTTGTGATTCGTAAACCAATAGTATCTTTGTCTGAGGCGCTTTTACAGAAAGAATTATCCTCAAAATAATTTTTTTTAAATAGTTTTTATATAAAACCAGTTAAAGTTTGAAAGGCGTTCATTTTACTTTTCGAGATATTCAAAGATTTTAAGAACTTTTTTTTAGCTCATTGATGTATCTAATAGTTTCGAATTCTAATTAAGTAGTCCAACAAACATTAAGGCTTGAGTTACGTTAGATCTCATGTTGAGAACTAAGGCGCTTCTGAAATCTCAAATCTCCAGTTGAGAAAGGAATAGTTCTCAAATGTACCAGTTCCCATAAATTTTCTCGTTTTGGTTGCAAAGATTATTTTTATTTTTATTCATATTAAATTTTGTTCATTTTTGACACCAAGTTTTGGTGCTGAAAAAAGTGTGGTGTGGCAACCCTTTGTACTCAGTACTCAGCACAGAGTACATTCATATTAATTTAAATAGGTAGGACTTATTTTAATATCTACGAAAATTATGAAAATTCCTTGATAGAAAAATGTTAAGTTTTTATTTATTTATAAAATGCGTAAACTAAAACGTTATGAGTAAAACCGTGGTGTGCTTGTTAATGTAATTGTGAAAAGGTTTGCTCACAACTCTTATTCAATTCCATTCATATTTCTAATTGAGTGTTCAATATGACACCCCTCGAAGGGGAATATTTGTGAATTTACATAGTATACGAGAATACTTAAGTTCGTAGTTTGTACCTAGTTCGGCAAAAAAGAAAAAATAAATTTCACTATTCTTCTTCGAAAATCTCCAAATTTGATCAGCTGCAGTGCAGAGGAAAAAATACAAAATAGCTGAAGATAGAATAGACCAAATTCCACCACCAACGCATGAGTGCGAGGACTTTGTGCGATGATGGTATAGACGAGGATAGAGATGAAGTCAGAAAAATCCACAAAAAGATCTGACGGAACACATCTCCCCATCGCTATATTTGAAGAGATATGACTAACAGAATCCCTAATGATGGATAGTTACTATGATATGATGAGTGAAGTTGGTAATATCTCAGATCAACTAATAAAGAAATGACCAACTACCGGCAAAGCTGTTTGATACACAGGTGAAAAGTTGGCTAAATTTATGTCAAATATGATGATGAGTGTGTCCAATCGACAAGAAAGGCGATCCCATACCAACTATCTAATGTATTGTGGTAAAGACGGAAGCCCATCGTCGATAAGGTGATGGGACCCTATCAGACTGGCTTCAGAACTTGTATGCCTATCATCGACCAGATTTGAACTATACACCATATCGTGGAGAAGACCAATCATAAGGAGCTATTCGAAACCAAACAATACTTCAGGCAAGGGAGTCGCCTTGTGGGATTTTGTTAACTTGATATAGTGATGATAACGATATCATCAGTCTTAACAAGCGGGCACTGAGCCTCTTCTGATCTGTGTCATATTATGCAAATAAACAAAAAAGCTCCGTCCTAGGTAGTCATGGACACTCAGTGTCTCTTTGCAGGTTATGACTAAGAATTGCACACGGAGTATCAAAACCAAATTTGTTTTTCTATTTTTTGTCTGTTTGATCTAACTTTATCATATTGGCGTGGTATTTGTTCAAACAAATTTATCTTTCACGATAAACAATGATAAAGGGAACTTTTATGTGCTTTTTGTTGTCATCTTTGTTTTCGACTACACAACAGAGGTATTTATGAACAGAAAAGCCTAGCTCCAACTTGGCAGATGCGTAGCCAAAATAAGAAAATAAAGCTATTTAAAGGTCTTCACTCCCTGCAAAATGAAAACAACAAATATTCACAAAACATCGTACCAAAATTGATAAGAAATTTATTTGAATAGCTGTACCCAAAATATATGACTTAACACGTTCACTGACTCAGCCGAAATGCCTTTTTTTTATTACTTTTCACACACCTCAGCGTAAATATTTTTACCAAAGAAATGTAAGGCTGACTGATTAATTTGTAATCCAACCAGCACAGCAACATACGGCGTTTCCCGTGTTGCCGGAGCTGGCTGTAATTATCTTAATAGTTAAGATAATCGCACATGGCTTACCATTTTGGAAGCTTCAAAACTTCAACTTTAAGAGTATGTAAAAATATTTTCAAAAAAGTTTCAAAAATTAAAAGAAAATTCACTTTGAAAAAAAAATGTATGGGAAAGGGCGAAAAAAATAGCCACCCCTAAGGGTTAAGTTAGAGCGCTAATTTTTTGCAAGGCTTATTTTCTCATCAATACCTAACTTTTTAGGGGGTAAGACCAAGTCGACATTTTTTTTGAATCACCCTAATGTACATGCACATTAACTTTCCATTACGAATATGAGTCAAGGCCATCAGCTTCTGGCCCCTCACACTTCGTGCACTGTATGTCGGCACAGGATATATGCGTCGGTGGCATCGGTTAAGTGCAACTCGTGCCTTGGCCGATGTCACTTGCGCATATTCTCTCGGCTCGCAAACAGATATCTCTGGACTGTTGCGTTCGTCGCGCCATGCTGTCGAGCTGCGCAGCCCGCAACGCCGACCGATTCAAGCTGGTTTCCCAACGAACGGAATCCGTCGTCTTCAGGACTGCAACGGCGATCGCGACCTATCCTACTACCATCCAGGCAAGCGCATCAGTTCTTGACTCACAGAGTGACCATTGCCTCTCCTTAACATTTCAAAATAATGCAACTTAATTGCAACGGCATTACTGGCAAGATAGTGGAGAAAACTAAATCTATGCAGCTGCATAAAATCAAAACCGAGCGAGTGGGGCTACCACGTTCTCTTTTATAACCTCGGAGAAAAGATCATACGTGAACTTCAAAAAGGCTACCTGGGTTGGCTTTATGGAATTCACGGAGAGCTCCTTTGGTTATCTTCCCATGCCATAAACACTCAGATAATTGACGGGCTAAATCAAAATAGACCCAACGACAGGACCATTCTAGTTGCCCTTGATCTGTCTCAAGTTTTAGGCACAGTTCATCATGCGCAGCTGGTGTCCGATTTGGAAGACTCGTCACTCCCCCCTGTCTTAAGCTTTGGTCCGCCAATTATCTCAGTGGTCGTCTGTTGTGTTCAGGAATAAAAAATCCAAAGCCAGGAAGATCAAACAAGGGGTACCTCAGGGTGGTGTCCTTTCCCCGCTATTGTTTAACTTCAACATTTCGAAGATCCCTCCTCCACCAGAGAAAGTTAGGATTTTTTCTTACGCAGACAACTGCAAGATACTTTCAACAGGCACTTCAGGCGATGAGCTGTACTCTGAAATCAATGGTTATATCCCCTCTCTCCGTTAAGACATTTATGACAATTTAGGCTAAGGAAAAGTACGCGTTGGGCTACACCTCGTTACAACAACAACAGATAGAGTAATGATATAAGAGTAAAGTCGAGAGGAACAAATAGAGTAAGAAAGTGACAGAAAGAGATAGCACGTGGCAATATAGTGAGAGAGTGAAAACAATGCGTAGGGACGAATAGAGAAAATTTGAGCCAGACAGGGAGAGAAAAAGTGAAAGCGAGCAAAGAAAAAGAGAGAGTGATATGGGCACAGAGAGAGAGAGTAAGAGCGAGGCATAAAACGAGTAATAGTGAGATACAGAGAGTAAGAGCTAGAGTGAGACAGAGCGTAGTAAGAGCTAGAGAATAAGAGCCGAAAGAGAGAGAAATTAAAAGGCGGGGAGAGAGTAAGAGCGAGAGAAAGGGAGAGCGAGCAATGAGAGGGAATAGTGGCGAGAGTAAGAGAGATAGTAAGATGGAGATAGATAGAGAGTAATAGTTAGAGAGAGAGCAAGACCGAGAGAGGAATTTGCGGGCGATAGTGAAAAAGTATGTGGGAGAAAGAGAGTAACAGTGAGGTAAATGGTTTTTGTTATAAAAAACAACAGGGAAAGATAAAATGAGCCAGAGAGAGAGGGAGAGTGAGAGAGAGGGAGAGCGAGAGAGAAAGAGGGAGGGTGAGAGAGAGGAAGAGAGAGTAATTACAGTGGTCGGCACGGAGAGAGCGCTCACTTAAAACATTAGTTTTTTCCTCCCAGGAAAGTAATGCCGGCCTATAAGAAAGAAAAAATATTTTTTTTAATTGTGAATATTTTAACTACTTTTTTATACTTATATATTAAAGTTTAGTTTTTCTCTCTTCAATTTCAGATATCTGTGATGAACTACATATATTATAGTTATGGTTTCCACTGCACTGTTTAGCTGAAATCGTTACTAGCCCTATCATTAGATGTCAAATATCTACCATGAAGTTGTGCTGATTTTTCAAGATATAATCAACGATATAAGGACACACGGACAGTTAAGTGCTTATATTAACAAGTGAGTCAAGCACATAACTACAATTAAAAGTTTGCTAAAGTTTATAAATAAATTTTGAAAATATGTTTAAGAACAAAAACTTCCTTTCCAGGTGAGCGTGTGTCCGAGCAAGATTTAAATATTAGATGCATTTCTTGGGAAGAGGCATAGACAGAAAAAAGCAGAAAATATTAAAATAATCACCAATACAATAAATTACTTAGAGTATAAAAAAGATATAATAGAACTACATTCAATGTGCCATTTCAACTGGAGATAAGGTTCACACTATTCCCAACATTAAAAACATAGCTGCATATTTAACATAGATGCTTAAGTAAAGTATTAGATACAAATCAAAGGAAAGGAAACATACGCAGCTACGTAAAAAAAAAAATATAAAAAAATCCCTCCACTCAAAAGCGTCAAACTACAAAAATCATATTACGAGCGCAGTTCAATACACAGATGATTGCATTCACATACACACCTCTATTACGGTAAATTGGAATAACAAATTAATATTTTAAATTATATTTGTATTAATATTTTTTTCTTTTTCTGTTTTCTAGATAATCTCTGTCTCATTTACTACTATCTTCTTATCCATAACTAAAGCTTACAGTTTGTGAACTAAAACATACATACATATACTAAACAAATTTGGTTGAAAAGAAAAAAAAACAAACTCCAGAACTCGAATTTATAATTTTTATAAGATTTGAGAACGTTAAATGTAAAAGTCAACGAATGATAGTTCAAAACAAAACAGAAAATTAAAAAAAATATATATAAATTAATGGTAATTGCTGAATGAAACTATATTCAATGAGAGTAGCATAATTCTCATATCTGCATTAATACAACAACATTAAAAAATAAGTGATTTGATAGTGTGTATTATTTATAAATATATGTATGTAAATTAAAAAAAATCATACATCAAATCAACGTATTTGAACTAACTTCAACAGCGCGCATTATAAACCCATTGTTACTACACACTTCACAGTTACATAAAACATACATACATATGCAGTTATAGTAATAGTTAGATGTGTGTGAATCAATATATAAATACAATATCTATCTAATAGAAAGCATCGAGAACTAAAACATACCAAACGGCATTCTTCATAAAACTTCTATATATCACGTAATTGATTCAATTTTGTTAAACATACCTACATAGATATACATTCATATTTGTGTAGCGCATATATATATTGGCAAAAGGACGACTACAACCACGGCGACGTTACAAGTGCAGCAGCTGAAAAATAAAACAAAAAATCTAAAGTATCTAAAGCAAGAAAATGTCATCGGGTACGTTTGTCGATCGAATTGATCCATTTGCTAAACGCTCACTGAAAAAGAAAAGTAAAAAAAGTCAGGGTTCCTCACGTTATAGAAATTCTCAGGATGTGGAGCTGCAACAGTTGCCACCGTTAAAAGGTAACAATATTAATACTGTTTTCGTTCTCTTACATGTTGATATTTGAGGCCAAATATCATTATTTAGGGGATTCATATAAAGTTAAGCTTATAAACCATATAAAGGTAGTACATTTGTACGAAAAGTGGCATTTCTATTAGGCCTAGTTTTTCAGTGCAAGTTTAAACAACAGACAAAGTTGACTAGAGTTTATCTCATACAAATTCATATTCGAATGCTTGAACCATTTGAATAAGGCAGTATACAAACATTTATGATTATTGACGATTTTTTTAAACAACTATCGAATAATGGTACTTC
The DNA here is from genome assembly GCA_964058755.1 of Campiglossa producta. Classification (NCBI taxonomy): domain Eukaryota; kingdom Metazoa; phylum Arthropoda; class Insecta; order Diptera; family Tephritidae; genus Campiglossa; species Campiglossa producta. The sequence continues at coordinate 52,658,374 of CAXKVI010000001.1, read as the reverse complement.
GTACAACTATTAAAATAATCGTACCTCATCGAATATTCGAATACGTAGTAACATTCGACTTTCAGCAGCAAAAAATGACAAAAGAAGCTTCAAATATTCTAACAATTCGAATAAATTGACTTTGCTTTAATTAATTTAAGAATTAAAATTTGGAGGAAAAAATAATTAATTCATTTTTTTTCTCGTATTAAATTAATAAAATTTACCAAAACACTCTGAATGCAAAGAACTAATTAACGAAAAACAATGTATAAACAGAAGCGTCAAAGCGTTCATTGTAGCATATCTCTGAAGTTGAGCGCAAAGTTTTGAGGTTGCAAATGTCAGGTGAGGCTAACAAAGCTTTATGTAATTGACCCTTTAGCGTCAAATAGCTGTCAAAAATCCTCATGCCCATACAATTTGTATGAGCCCAACATAAACAGCGAGGCGTCAACGCTGAGCAATTGGAATTTTCAATTTTGACAGCGCGTTACAAGACCTCTCTGAATTTGGCAAGACAATTTTTACGTGGCAAAAAAGTAACTAGTGGATAATTTGCCGTAATTTATACGTAAATTATCCGTGAAAACAAAAAATTTGCCGCGGCCGTATTTTGGAAAATATTGAGTGGCACGCCAACTTCATGTGAAGTTAGCGTGCCACCCTTGAAAAACTACCTTAGGGACCTGCTAGAGAAAAAATGTTTGCACGTGATTTTGCCGTAAATTAGCCGTAACTAAGTGGCATATTTGGAAAATTAAAAAAAAAAAAATTAATTTTTTTGGTAGTGCACCGCCAACTTCACATGAAGTTAGCGTGCCACTTCTGGAAAACTACTTTCGAGACCAGCTAGGATAAAAACCTTTGCACGTGATTTTGTCGTAAATTATCCGTAATTAATCTGTGAAATCAAAAAATTTGTCGCGGACGTATTTTGGAAAATATTGAGTGGCATTGCCTCGTAAAAGTTGTCTTGCCATCTTCAGAGAGGTCGTTACAAGGTGAAGTGAGAAATGGGACAATGAATGAAGAGAGAATTTAGAGAAATTTTGCGCTTTCATTTGAGTATGTCGCGTGTTGCCTGACTTTGGCGAAAAAAAACCGCTACACCGAGCAGTCTTGTTTAAGTCGGCCTGTTGGTCATAAGTAAAAAATGGCGTCCCCCGTTTTTCGAAGTTAGCCTCCAAAATTTAGTTATGCGCTTTCGAAGATCGAAGTTCGAAAGTGGTTTTTTAATTGTTTTGTTTAAAAAAATTTAAAAAGGCAAAATGTGGGCGTGGCTTGCTTGCCTCTCTTGAGTGGTTGGTGTCCTTTTTCTATTTAAAAGTGTATGTAGAAGTGCTATACAGGGCCAAAGTGAGGTCTTTGAAAAAATCAAAAGCCATATACTTTTTTGGCGGCCGCCGTGGTGTAGCGGTTAAGTGTTCGGCCTTCTACACCAAGTCGTGGCGGTTCGATGCCCGACAAAAGTAACATCAAAAATTATTTAGAAAAAGAATTTTTCTAAACGGGGTCGCCCCTCGGCAGTAGTTTGGCAAACTCTCCGGGTGTATTTCTGCCATGAGAAGTTTCTCAGCAAAAAATTCATTTGCTTTGGAAGTGCCGTTCGGAGTCGGCAAAAAACTGTAGGTCCCGCCAACTTGTAGGAAAACTCAAAAGCAACAGACCACAAGTTGGAAAGAGAAGCTCGGCTAAAAATCTCGTTAGAGGTTATGATAACCTGTTGGTATTTCGCCGCCATTAGTATACACTTTTAATTACATAATATTTAAACTCTTTTGTTTGCTTTTGACTTGTAGTCTATTGCTGTAAATATCGACGGTATTGTGAAGCAATTTTCGGGATTGTATGAAAATGTGTTTTTTGAGAAAAATTTACCCACGCACTGCAGGAACCAGACAATAGACATATGTTTCGATGATACTGGAATTACATCTCTTCATGGACTTTTCTTCCCGGTCGAACTCACAACACTGTAGTGACTTGTATGCTAGAAGGTCTAGCACCTTAGGCCACTACCCAGCTTGAAGGATAATAATATTTATTTATACATACACTTTCAAATTAAAAAAGTACACCAATTAAGTAAGGGGAGCAAGAAGAACACGCCCACATTTAACCTTTTTAAATTTTTAAACAAAACAATTAGAAACCCAAATCTTCGAAGGGCCTGAATTCGACCTTCGAAAGCCCGTAACTAATTTTCGGTGGCTAACTTCGAAAAACGGGGACGTCATTTTTTTACTTATGGCTTAGGGTCTCATTATGTATGGCGAACGATAGCTCAGACGAACGATTCGTCTGCTCACAATATCGCGTAACCATCGCATTACCAATCATTTTCGTTCGCTCCAAAGATTTTTTTAAATATTTTCGACTTTTCTTTGATATAAAAAAAAAAACAAAATGAAAGAAAATGCGATTTTGTGAGCAGACGAATCGTTCGTCTGAGCTATCATCGTCATACATAATGAGGCCCTTAATATCTTCAAGAAAGTTGGTTTGAACCCATGCCCAGAAAAACAGTTGATTTTGTCGTATAGTGTAAGTTTATATATGAACCCCCTGAATAGTTTATCTTCACCTTTTTTTCCAACTGTATTTGAGAAAAGGTCAAACGTATTTGAGAAACAGGCAAATGTATTTGAGAAAAGGAGAATGTGTTTGATAAAGGGGAATTTATTTATTTAAATAAACATACATACATGGGTAAATGTATTTGAGAAAAGGGAAAATGTATTTGAGAAATGGCCAATGTATTTCAGAAAAGCTAAAAAATATTTTAAAAAGGGTGTACTTCAATATGCATATATTTTTCAGATATTGAAGTACACAGTTTTTTAGTGTATTTTTGAGCTTTTCGAAATACATTTACCAATTTCTCAAATAGATTTGCCTTCTTCTCAAATAGATTTGCCCATTTCTCAAATATATTTGACCTTTTCTCAAATACATTTTCCCTTTCGCAAATACATTTTCATTTTCTTAAAAACACTCACCAATTTTTCAAATAGATTTGTCGTTTTCTAAAATAAATTAGCCTGTTTCTCAAATACATTTGAACTTTTCTCAAATACAGTTGGAAAAGGTGTACTTGTTTTTGCGCTCGTATTTTCATTATCTAAAGTTATAGATCTGAAACTGCCAGATTTCCATCATTACTTATAGCTGCGAAATAAATAGTTTTACACTGAATAAATGGACCTCAATAGCTCATCGCTCTTGAAAAGGCTTAGTAGATAAACATTTTTTATGTAACGACTGACCGCTCAATTGTGCCGCAGCCCTTACAAAAACTGTTGATGGAAATCTGGAAATCTTATAGATTTATTATACACCAGAAATTTAAAAAATAATGATTAAAAAATTGTTATTTCTTCCAACTCCTAGCCGATTGCTCTAGTTTGGAACAGGAAGAATTATTTATTCGCAAGTTACGTCAGTGCTGTGTGTCTTTTGACTTTATGGATCCGGTAACGGATTTGAAAGGGAAAGAAATTAAGAGAGCTGCTCTAAATGACCTCTCCAATTATATAACGCATGGTAGGGGTGTTCTCACGGAACCCGTTTATCCAGAAATTATACGAATGGTGAGTATCCAAATCCTTATACAAAAATTTAAAATTTATAACTCATATAATTTAATGTTGTTTAATAAAAACTACTATGTTTTGATTTAATCAATTTTTATTACGTTTTTTAGATTTCTTGCAACTTGTTCCGAACACTGCCTCCAAGTGAAAATCCCGATTTTGATCCCGAAGAAGATGATCCGACACTTGAAGCGTCTTGGCCACATTTGCAATTAGTCTATGAAGTATTTTTACGTTTTTTGGAATCGCAGGACTTTCAAGCGACCATAGGCAAACGTGTGATTGATCAGAAATTCGTTTTGCAGGTGAGATGATATTTCAACACCTTAGAAACTAATTTACATTAAGGACTACTGTAAAGTTATTATTATTGTTGTGTCTTGATGCAGTGTGGCTTTTATTAAGACATATTGTTCTTTTCCTATCAGATTATTTCTATATGTGAATGCTATATTATATATTTAAAAACCTCATCAAGTATTTTTGGTCTATATCACAAACGTGTTTGGCTTCGGATATAATGTGCACCGGCCTCCGTTTCACATAAGCAAAAGGTCTATGTATCTGCTATATTTTCCTCATGTAGGTGATAGCTTAGCTTCTAGAGTCCCCTATAGTTCCTCTGTCTTTCATTGAATAGATGAATGAGTTTGGTAGATACCTGTTTTGGAAGAAAGTATAAGGGTTTGGCCTGCCATTCGTCCTTTATGTGCACTTTAAGGGATACAAAAAGGCTCTGGCCCATAAAATAATATCAAGTGTAACTGCCTGTTCATTACGTTCATGTTCCCTATGCATTTCAGCCCATCCCAACAAAACTTGTGGGGACAATTTTGCTACATCAGTGTACCAAAGCATCATAACCAGTAAGCCAGTATGTAAATGGATAAATGATTCAGGGAGATCCTGAGCATAGGAGCTCGTATAGCCAATGAATGTTCTTAATATCTTAATATTTCCTGTCATATTAAATATAATGGACCTCGTGCATAAAATGCAGGCATTTGCTCAGACTCGATTTTTTGAGTAATACATATCCTGATCAAATGCTCGACTTTTATTCCTGAAACCCCTTGGATCAGTCTCATATTTTTTAGAATAGGGAAGAAAGGCATTCTCAGCTTCATTCCGCAGATTAATATGTCAGATAAATACATTTTTTAACAAAACCATTGGTATTCAATAGTTCATAGGTTCAAGAGGCCATAGGTAGGAAAGAGCTGCGAAATTTCATTGACATGACTAAAGCATTTGCTTAGGCTTCCCTATCTGCAGTGTTAACCATCCTGCGGTTTTATTATTTATTTCGTAACATTTTAAAATTGCGTTTCTTAATTCTTTACAGCTTTTGGAGCTTTTTGATTCTGAGGATCCACGTGAACGCGATTTCTTGAAAACTGTTTTACATCGCATCTATGGAAAATTCTTAGGGTTACGTGCTTTTATACGAAAACAAATCAATAATATTTTTTTGCGTTTTATATACGAAACAGAGCATTTTAATGGTGTCGGCGAATTACTAGAAATATTGGGCAGGTAATGAACGCTAACATATTACGAAAATTATACTACAAAAGAATAATATTTGCATTTATTAAACTTTCAGTATCATTAATGGGTTTGCCTTGCCTCTAAAGGCGGAACATAAACAGTTTCTTGTGAAGGTGCTTTTGCCACTGCACAAAGTGAAATGCCTCGGGTTATATCACGCTCAATTGGCATATTGCATCGTACAGTTTCTTGAAAAGGATCCATATCTAACAGAACCGGTAGTACGTGGATTATTGAAGTTTTGGCCAAAAACCTGTTCGCAAAAGGAAGTAATGTTCTTGGGAGAAATCGAAGAGATATTAGATGTTATTGATCCGCCGCAATTTGTTAAAATACAAGAACCATTATTTCGTCAGATCGCCAAATGTGTGTCAAGTCCGCATTTTCAAGTAAGTTTTTAAATGTTGAGCTGGGTATATGTGATGGGGGTCTGTATTGATATTTCTTTCGTTCTTTTTTTGCTTTAAGGTTGCTGAGCGTGCGCTTTTCCTTTGGAATAATGAGTATGCAATGTCTTTGATAGAGGAGAATAATGCTGTCATTATGCCAATAATGTTTCCAGCGCTGTACAGAATTAGTAAAGAACATTGGAATCAGACGATCGTTGCCTTGGTATACAACGTGCTAAAGACATTCATGGAAATGAACTCGAAGCTTTTTGATGAACTAACCGCCAGCTATAAAGCTGAACGACAAAAGTAAGTGCAGTTTTACATTTTTATTTTTACTCTCTTTAAATGAAACATTATGGCGGGCTTTAAATTGTACAAAATTGCTTGACGATTGACTTTTGACCAATGAATAGCAATTTTGGTATTTGAAAATTTGTCAGGATTCTTTCATCCTTAAGTGGTGATTGATACTTGCGATGATAGAACATTTAACAAATATGATAGCGTGTTCTTAGAAATTTTGTTATCAAGGTTTCATGGGGTTTCTACAACAATTGGACTCTCCGAGCATCTCTACTCTGGTAGACTAGAGCGAACCCTATGGAGTAATATCTATTACCCGATGGGCTTGTAGCTTTGCTCGCTTTTTAAAATTGAAAAATAAAAGTCTTCCAGAAATTAAAGAGCCGAGCGACCCCTATAGTGCAATTTCTTAAACCAGATGGGCTTGTAGCTTTGATTTATTTATTTATTTATTTAAAATTATATTTTACAAATAAATTTGTAAAATATATTTTCGAGGCTGGGCTACTAGGCCATTTTGCCTCACAAGTCGCTTCATACTTCGTGAGCAAGGCTGTGTTTGTTGAGTGCTTCGTTGATATGTTGTATTGTGATCTCCTTGCTAGGGTCGAGCATTGTTGTTAGATTAAAGTTGGAGTTGGAAGTGGGACAGTCAACAAATATGTGTTTAATAGTGAGAGGCATATTGCACTGGGTGCATTCACGTTGATTAGATTGATTGTAGTAATGCTCTGATGTAAACTTGGTGACTCCTACTCGAATCCTGGCTATCTGGATGCATTCTTTTCTTGAAAAATTCTCGTGATAGTTTGGTCGATTTGTGGGTGTATTATGCATCTTCAAGAAGCAGTTAGCTGTTTCCCATGATTTGTTTTTTAGGTGTGATAGGTGTGATTTTATGAAGTTCGTTATGGCGGACGTCAGACAAGGAATCTCAGCTACAAGCGGCATGTTGTTGTTATTGTTGTTGGTAACAGGCTATAAGCGGCATGCTAAAAGCTTGTTTAGCAGCTTTGTCAGCAAGTTCATTGCCTACTATCCCCACATGACCTGGTATCCAAAGCAGTTTAACATCACTCTGGATGTCAATACCGCTTAGTGCGAATCTTCTCGCTTCACTATGTTCGTCTTGTAACGCAGTAATCACGCTTAAACTGTCCGAGGCGATGATGGCTTGTTTGTTGTTTTTTGTTGCATCATGAAGAGCAAATTTGATTGCTGATAATTCTGCGTTGAAAATGCCAGCTTTTGGTGATATAAGAGCTTGATGAATTGTTTTGTAGGTTCCGTCCATTAGGTGTTCTACTACGGCGTAAAATGGTGCTTGTTCAATTAGGGAGCCGTCAGTGTAATAGAAACTATGGTTTGGATGATTTGCTTTGTAGCGTAGAAATGTTTGGTTGTATACTTCCGCGGAAGTGTTGCTTTTCTTAAGGTTGCTCATTGACAGGTCGATTTGTATATTTGAGCTGGCCAGGTGTTTGTCTGGCGGTTTTGGTGGTATTGGTGTGTGTATATCAAGGAGGTATTTGGAAGTAGCTTGGATCCCGCAATTGCTTCGATGACTTTTACTGTTGTACTCTCGGTAGCTTACAGAGTTCCAGAATTCTTTATGTAATGGATGTGAGGTGGTTGTGATGGACTTAGCTGCTAATTTAGCTGAACGGCTCTGGGCGATATACTGGAAGTCGTTGTAGCGCGCTTCTATTTTGCCGCTGTTGTTGGTGTAGCCATTACAAGTCCAGTAGCTTTTTTGAAACAGTTATTAAGGGCTGCGTTTATTTTGTTTATGTTCGCTTCAGAGGTGTGGCCATATATCGTTATACAATGTTGCAACACTCCCTCTGTTAGTGCTCGGCATATGTTGGCTGCGATGTCTATGTGGGGTCCTTTATTTTGGGTGCATATTACTTTGAGTATGTTAAGTGTGCTCCCAAGTTTTGCTACAATTGTTTTGACATGATCATTCCATAAGAGATTTCGAGTGAAAGTTATGCCCAGGATTTTCATTTTAGATTTCAATTCGATATTAACGTTCCTGCGTGTTATCGAGTTAGCATTACAGTTCCTCTTTCTGCAAACGTGCATGGCTTCTGTCTTGTTGGGTGGGATCACCGCTCCTGTTTTTGATGACCATTCGTATATCTTTTTGTCAAGTTCCTTCAAGTTTTGAGCTACTTCCTCCTGCGTCCCCGCAGCCAATGCAAATATGTTATCTGCATAAATACCTATGTATTGTATTCCCTCTACTTCCTTTCTTTGCTTCGAGAGTGTATTCGTGTAGGCATTAAATAAAAATACAGATAGAGGGGAACCTTGTGGGATACCGTTTTCAAGATTATAGCATATCGAAATATGACCATCTACTTTGACGGAAATTCTTCTATAGGTGAGGAATGATAAAACTAACCTCAGCAAGGGTTTAGGTAAACCCCAATTGTGTAGTTCTTTTATAACATATGTGCTTATTACACGATCAAATGCTTTTTCGAGGTCCTCTGAGATGACCACACAGTGTTTTTGTGCTCTCAAATTCTTTTTAGCTTCAGACTCAAGCTGGTGACAGAGGGTGTGAGCTCCGCAATTTTCTATATAGGCATGTTGAATATTTACCACTTTTTCTTGGCATGCTCTCCATAAACGCTGCGTAATGATTTTGTCAAAAAGTTTTGATAGTACGGACAGTAATGAGATAGGACGGTACCCGTCCGTAGTATTTTGATTTTTGCCAGCCTTGGGTATCGGTACTAGAATGGCTTGCTTCCATTCGTGAGGATAGGTTCCTGTCTTCAATATGTTACTGTAAAGGTCACACAGTCTACTTTTGAGAGTTATTGATGCATTTTTGTTCATGCTGTAGGTGATTTTGTCTCTTCCCGGTGTTGTCCCTTTGGTTTTCTCCAGTGCCAAGTTTAGCTCGAACACGGTGATAGGGTCGAGGGTAAAGTCTAGATCATTTCCAGAGGTTATCCAGCTGTCAATGTTCGTATTCATCTTTTCCTCTATTAAATTTCTGTTAAATGTATCATTTGAGCCTATTGAGCACCATGTTTCGCCAAAATGGTTGGCTAGTTATTCATAAGGATCGGCGGAAAATTTGAGTAGGTATTGGTGCGAATTTTATTAACTTTAGTCCAAAGTGTTCTGGCATCAATGGATGGGTTTAAGGAGTTTACAAAGCGTTTCCAGGTTTCTTGTTTTGCAGTTTTACAAGCGCGTCTTTTTTGTGCATGCAGCTTTTTATACGCTAGGATTGTTGTTGCGTTCCTTCTTTCTCGAAATTTTTTCCACGCTTTGTTTTTTTCTTTTATCAACGCGTTGATTTCGCTGTTGAACCATACAGGATTGTTGTTTTGTTTTGGACATCGGCTGGTTGGCATGGATTCGTTGGCCGATTTCCTCACGATCTTTTTGATCAAGGCTGCCTCTCTGTTTATGTTGTTTGATTGTGTGGTTTGAGAACACAGGACTTCAGTTTTGCTGTGAAAGGTCTCCCAGTTTGCTTTGGTTTCTTTAAATCTTCCTATAAACTTTTTTTGCGGACGTGTGCTACCTTTTCGAATGAAAATTGGAAAGTGGTCGCTTGCTATTGGCTGTGATGGGCAACTCCAGGAGAGGGATATTGCTAGATCGGCACTTGCCATAGATACGTCTACAGACGTAAGCGTATTTCCAGTGTTAAAAAGTGTAGGCGCACCGTTGTTTAAGTTTACCAGATTACGATTATGCGCAAAGGTTTCCCATATATTTCCGCTCCTGGAGGTATACTGAGACCCCCAAAGCGTATTTTGTGCGTTAAGGTCTCCTGCAACCAGGTGGTGTGCAGAGGTTATGGATGGTATGTCTTGCAGGAGCTGTAGTGTTAAATTTATGTCCGTTTGTTTGTAGATGTTTGTAATGTATAGATCTTTCAATCCATATATGACGATGGTTTGATGGAGGAGTTGGTTGTTGGATTTTATGTGGTTGGAGGCGTTTATTGTGTTTTTAACTAATATAGCTATGCCTGACTTTGCATAGGTTAGATCTTTGTTGTGGTGAAAAATTGTATAGTTGGGTAGGTGGAGAAATTGTATATTTTTTTGTGTTATATGTGTTTCTTGTAATAATATGATATCTGGCTTATGGGCGGAGGTAAGGCGCTCCAGGGCAAATTTATATTTAATAAATCCCTGGATGTTCCATTGTATTATACATAAATCTAGGCCAGCCAATATCCATTATTGCATATCAAGGGACGGTTGTTGTTGTTGTTGTTGTTGTTTTTGGTGTATTGTGTTAGCGTGCTTCTGTATGTGTTAGGTATGATGATTGTATTTAGTTCGGGAAAAGAATTGTATAGCTCCCTAGTTGGGGAGACTTCCATGTGTTCATCTTCGGTATTATTTTGTTGAGTTATAATAGTTGTTTCTATTGTGCTTTGTTTTTCTGAGTTTTCTGCTGTTTTTGAGTTTTCTGTTGTTGTTGAGTTTTCTGTTGTTGAGTTTATTGTTGTTGTTGAGTTTTCTGCTGTGGTTAGAGTATTTTTGCTGGTTTCTGCTTCAATTGCTTCGTTTTCTTTAATTGTATTGGGTTTGTTGTTTGTTGTTTGGGCCGGTTCTTTTACTGTTGTTGTGGTTTGTTTCGCCTGATCGTTGGTTTTGTTCGAATTTTTGACTACCTGTGCTATTGTAGGTTTTTTTGTCTTCTTAGAGAATGGTTCGATTTTATACGCCGATGGGTTGCTGTTGTATACCTTCCATGCTTTCCGTGCCGTGCATAGTCGTTCCATCTTGATTTTGTTGACCGCTGTATGCTTTAAAAAGCTTGGGCAAGCAGGATCATATGACGTATGTGTGTTGTTGTCGCAATTTGTACAATATTTGCCAGGGCATTGTTCATGTGAAGGTGGGGTGGCGCATTCCTTGCAGAGGTCTTTGTCGCACCTGTTCTTCGTATGTCCTAGTTTCTGGCAACCACGACATTTCATTGGGTTGGGGATATACTCTTGTACTCTAACTCTTTCCCATCCAAGCTTGATTACTTCTGGTCTGCGAATTAAATCAAATGTGATGATAGCTGCTCCGGTGGCTTCTAGTTGGTCTCCTGTCTTTTTCATAATTTTTTTGACCTCAACTACTTTTTGGTTAGCTAGACCTTCTAGCAACTCTTCTTCCAGGAGGTGTATAATATTTCTGGAGTAGATCTTTCCTTGTATGGTGTTGAGGCTTCTATGCGAGGCGATCTTGACCGGTATTATACCGATGTGGGTTGCCTTCTGGAATTTTTCCGCTGCTTTTAGGTTTAAGGTTTTGATGAGTAAGTCACCAGATTGTAGAGCAGACACTTCGGAGTAGTGCGAGCTTATGTGTTTGAGTCCTTTGTCGATTTGAAACACGTTGTACGTCGATAGGGCACGAATCTCATTTCCTATTCTTGGTCCTACTGCACTTGCTACGAGATATCGGCGAATGTGGCCATCATTTTGTTTGACTGGTCGGAGAGGGGTATAAAATCGTCAGATCTTATACGTTTGACAGGTTTGTCATGTCAGGATCGAGTAATCGAAACCTGTTTGAAGAGGGGGGGTCAGCCCCAATCATTTTCGCACGTCACCGCCTATATAACTGTTTTGTACTATAGTCACTGTACACAACAAATAATAGGCAGTTTTTGGTAAATGAAAAAACAACAGTTCAATAAGCACTAGTTCAATCACAACGGAGTTTTAAAGAAACGTCTGTACGCGCCGATTGCCCGATGTATACTGTTGTAGCCTTGATTGTTTTCTAAAATTTCCCCCTGCTGCTTCACTTCATTCGCGTTCTTTAACATTTTGTTAACAAACCTGATTAGTTTTGACTAAATTTATTAACTTGTTATTTTTAGAGAAAAGAAGCGGGAGCGTGATCGTGAAGAATTATGGAAGAAATTACATGAATTAGAAATAAATCGTGCAAAAAGCGGCAGTGCCGTTGGCACATCAGCGGCTAATTCGGTGCTAGGAGCTGGTGGTATTGGCGGCAGTGCCGCTGGTTCACAACAAACCACTAACTCTTATCCACAGCAGCAGCAACCGAATGCTAGCATGGTAAATAGTGGAAGCGGTGGTGGCTCTGGTGACAACAATCCTGCCTTAATAAGCGGCGGTGCACAAAGTGGCGGCGGTACCTCAGTAAACGCCAGTGGTACGAGCGCGTTTTCCAAAGTAAAAGTGGAAAAAGCTGAAAACTAAATTATTAGGCGCGATCATGATAAAGGGGATAAAAAAAATTTAAAAAAAAAACTTAATAGTAACTTAGTGGAGTTCTAAATTTGATAGAAATATTGGTGTTGTAAGTAAAAACAAAAGAAGCATGCATTTCTTCGCCTACAACCCAGTGTAACCACGAAAAAATGGGAAGATAATATTAAGTAAATTTGGAGTCCCTCGAAAAGCAAAAACAAAAAAAAGAAAAACGAAAAAAAACTTCATAAAAGATACACCAATATGATCAAACAAAACAAAATCGTTTCATCACCATAATAGTCGGCATCATTACACCATAATAACGCCAGAATTACATAGAAGAAGCTTAATGTTGATAATAAATAAGATGTCGGTTGTTTAAAGCACCGTTATGATGGATGAAAGGCAGGCAAAATACACACACACTTACAACTGGGATCGTGGTATTACATAAACAAAAGCAAAAGGAAAGCGTATGAAGAGCATAAATATTAATCTTATATTATGAATATAAAATACCTATTATTTTACAATAAAAAAAATTAATAAAATAATTAATAGAAATATATATATAAATATAAGGAGGATAAAAATGCAAATAAAAACACAATAGAAAAGAAATGCTATAAATTCCAAAAGCTAACTCTGTAGTGCAGCAGCAAGTCTTTCACCTTTCAAGCGATACTAATTCTACATACATACAACAATCTAACAATACTCGTTAGGCGTTAAGTTAAAAAAAAAAAACTACTGTGTCTACATCAACAAGTATGTAGGCGTTTAGCTTTTCATTCTGATAGCTAGTATATGTAGCATACTAACCTAACTGGAGGAAAACAAAATTGAAAAAAAAAAACGTAAAGTCACGTGCGCTACAAAACTTCTATAAGCTTTTAAGGTACTAGATTTTGGTTCAAGCTAATACTACATGCTACGCTGTAGGTTTAAAAATACAAAAATATGCACCAAGTCTATTGTTTAGCCTCAATTACGCTAATACTTGGCATTTGACATGAAGCTAGTATTAGTCTTGCATATCATAGATTTGACTCTACTTGACTTCACAACTAAGGCTTGATATTACTATACTTAGAGCAGACATCATCAGGCTATTTCAAAATATTTTTCAAAAAGGATTTACTTCGGAACCTGGTTCAAGAATGGCATATCTCAGAATGAGTTATAGTTATGTTAAAAAAATATCTTTTACATATTCATCGATAAAATCTTGACCTCAAAAATGCATACAAAAAGTGCAAAAAAAATGCATTTGACTTTGAATATATGTCAACAAGAAAGCACAAACTGCACACCAAAAGTTATTTGGAACTTATGTTGAATAACGAAATAACAACAGAATTTAGTTTTCAAGTCAAGTCTATGCTATGTAAGGCTAACCGTAGCTTAATTTGTATGCTGTCACTAAGGTTGGTACATATATGCGGCTAAATGTTTTAGGTCGTTCATTCTAATTTCGCTTACGGAAAATTACTATAAACTAGGGTGATTCAAAAAAAAGTCCCCCTCAAAAGTCAGTAATTGATAAGCGCTGTCGCTTAATCCTTAGAGGCTGCTATTTCCTTTTTAATTTACACATTTTTAAAAGTGAACCTTTACATAGTCTTGTAGATGAACTTTGAACTTTCCAAAACTATTTATAAAGTGCGATTATCATAACTACAAAACTAAAATTTGTTTCCAAAATTTAGTTATTATTAAATTACTGTTATCCGGTTTGTAGTTGCGATAATGTCACTTTATTTATAGTTTTAGAAAGTTAAAAGTATGAAAAGTGTTTTTTAAAAAAAGTAAAAAATTTTGCAATTTACTCTGTAAAAAAATAATTTTCTCATACAAAAGGAAAAAGTTAAAAAAAGTAAAGGGCTTTATTTTTGCGAGGTTTTGAGGAGGTATATTTTTTTTCTTTTAATCACACTACTATACTGGTATGTTAAGTATGTGCTTTGTGATTGATTGATTGGTTATTGATTTGTGTTTCAAAGAAATTCTATACTTTGCTAATTTCCTTGTAAATATATTATATTGCGTATGACAAGAGATATACTTCTAATTGTAATATTTCATTATTTGTTAAAAATTAATTTGCATCTGAATTAGTTATAGTTTTGATAAGTAAAACATATTCTTTCGCGTAAGCAACTTGAAAGAAAATCACTATCTGCTAGTGATATTAGAAAGAAAAGAAAAAACACAATAAAGTTATATATATATATATTAATTGAATTCAACGCTCTACATAAAAAAAATCAACAACATGTGGTAGTCAAAATCTATATAATACATACATACATACTAACAAAGCAAAAAAAAAAAATTAAAATCCAACGCATCAACACTAAAAAAACTCAAGTTATAAAATTATAAAGAAAGAGAAGAATTTGATAATAAAATTACGTGTTTGCATTTAGACAAAAAAAAAAACCAAATTGATACTTATTGATATTTTGCAGTTTAAGTGCGTATTTTAACATTAAAATGGTATAAAAATCAAACTCGGCTAAGCACACAAGCAGTGAATTTAAATTTAATTTTAAGAATGTGTCAGGCAGACTGCAATTAATCAAGCTCAGTTTTGAGAATTCGAGAGTACTCGTTCAATTAATTTTGCTGTTACAAATTTCTACGACGCATACTTTCACACTTCCCAGTGGGAAAGTAGGTAATGCATTACCTTTTTCATCCATGAAAAGAAGCATGAGCAAAGTTATGCATGAACAAATATTTGAAAAATCAATCGATGTAATGTATGTTGTACGGTTTTATTTTTCAAATGCATTACTTTTCCTATGACATCGCTGCACAGCGGTTCGATTAGAACAAGCTAGTGGGACAAAATTATTTTTTGACATTTTCTGTTTCATATGTAGTCACTTATTACAATTATGCAATTCATTTTGGTCAGAGGTTTTTTTTTCTTTTTAGGGGTCGAAGGCCCCAAAAATCAGTTTTTTTTTTTCGCAATTATCTCGCTTCCTGAGAGCTTATCACGTTTCTCGTCTGCGTCAAAGTTGTAGCCAGAGACATTTACCACAAGGCCTGCCTGGAAATTTTATCATCCGCTCTCCCGGTTCCAGGTTATGACCGGAAAACCTCGACCCCGTACCAAATTTTGGATCATCCTATATTCAATGACACAAATTTGATTAACTTTTATATTTAGACTAGAATTGACGTTGATAATAATAAAATAAAAAAATAAATTGGAAAATGGGCGTGACACCGCCTCTTTTTAAAAGCAGTTGGATGCTTCAACTCGGGTAATAGCTAGCATAAGGCAAACAAATGGTAGTGATATAACTCATAGAATATTACTGGGTCCTGAAAAAAAATAGTCGGCCGTACATCCCCTCATACGAAGTGTTTTTGAAAAACATTTAAAAAAATTGTTTTTTTTGTGGCAACCCTAGATGTCGCCCAATTACATTTTTCTTCAAATCTTTGGCATTTGTTGTCGGATTTTAAAGTTTGACACATCTATTTTTTCGTCTCAAAGAGGAGTTTTTTTCTCAGAAAGTTCATGGAGCTCATGCGTTTCGTTGTGGTTTAAAATCCGACAAAAAATGCCGAAGATATGAAGAAAAATGCAATTGGGTTACTTCTAGGGTTGCCAGAAAAAAAAATATAATTTTTTTAAAATGATTTTCAAAAACACTTCATATGAGGGGAGGTACGACTTTTTTTGGTGATACGCTCTAATGTACATATCCTTAAAATTGATCAAAAGTGGGGTTTCTAAAGTAAATACTGCTTTGGCTTTAAGTATTGATATTAATGTCTCACAAAGCTTTTATCGAATAGTTTATCTAAACTTCAAACATTTATATAATATTATTGAATACTGAAGCATTTACCAAAGGTATTTAAAATTTTCAAAATTCCCATCAATGGGGAAAGGTAGATTGATTAAATAATTGGAGGTTTTTGGGCGATGACGTTTGACCGATAACTCAGTTATCGATAAATATATCGAAATACATATATCGAAGTCCAAAAGGAACCTGCGGCATTTCCCTTTCGTTTGTTACCCATATTGTAGAGCAATTTTAAATTTTTGGGGCAACCACATTTTCACCGATAACTCAGTTATCGATAAATTTATCGAAATAAGCCAAAGTCCAAATAAAACCTGGGGCTTTCCCTTTCGTTTGATACCCATATTGTAGAGCAATTTTAAGGGTTTGGCAATCACATTTTTATTGATAACTCAGTAATCGGTAAATTTATCGAAATAAATCGAAGTTCAAATGAAACCTTTCGTTTAATACCCATATTGTAGGGCAGTTTTAAGGTTTTTGGGCAACCACATTTTCACCGATAACTCAGTTATCGATAAATTTATCGAAATACATATATCGAAGTCCAAATGAAACCTGGGGCCATGCCCTTCCGTTTGATACGCGTATTGTAGGGCAATTTTAAGGTTTTTGGGCAATCACATTTTTTTGATAACTCAGTAATCGGTAAATTTATCGAAATATATCGAAGTTCAAATGAAACCTGGGGCCATCCCCTTTCGCTTGGTACCCATATTATGGGAAAATTTTAAGTTTTTGGGCAATCACATTTTTAAGGATAACTCAGCTATCGATAAATTTATCGAAATATATCGAAGTCCATTTGATACCTGGGGCCATCCCCTTTCATTTAATAGCCAGTTTTAAGGTTTTTTGCCAATCACATTTTCACCGATAACTCAGTTATCGAAATATATCGAAGTCCAAATGAAACCTTGGGCCATGCTCTTTCGTTTGATACCCATATTGTAGGGCAATTTTAAGGTTTTAGGGCAATCACATTTTCACCGATAACTCAGTTATCGATAAATTTATCGAAATGTATTGAAGTCCAAATGAAACCTGGGGCCATGCTCTTTCGTTTGATATCCATATTGAAGGGCAATTTTAAGGTTTTTGGGCAAACACATTTTCAACTGAAATCTGGGGCCATTCCCTTTCGTTTGATACCAATATTGTAGGGTGTTTTTAAGGTTTTTGTCAATAACATTTTCACCGATAACTCAGCTATCGATAAATTTATCGAAAAATATCGAAGTCCAAATGAAACCTGGTGTCATTTGATACCCTTAATGTAGGGTAAATTTAAGGTTTCTGGGTAATCGCATTTCGACTGATAACTCAGTTATCGATAAATTTATCGAAATATGTCGAAGTCCAAATGAGATCTGGGACCTTCCAGTTTTGTTTGCTGCCCATAATCTACGAAGTTTCTGCACCTGTATGCGAAATATTATAAGTTTAGGTCAAGTGTACTCAGATTTATATGGAAAAACAAAAAAATCGAAAAGTAACGGTCCCTAGCATGGCCGGACCCGCCTAAATTAAACAAAAAAATAGCCTATACCTCCAGACTATTTCAACAAAATCCGTCTTGCCATTCTCACGTTATTGAGGAACAGAAGTAAACGTCTGGACATCCAAACATCACTACATTCACATTTATAATATTAGTAAGATAAGATAAGATTTTTATTGAAAATTTATAGTAGTTATGAGCCGATTTAGCTCATTTTAGAAAGCAGCCAGCATTTACATATCTATATTGTGTCAATTATTACCGGAGGTAGAGCCTACGACTTTTTTGAAAAACTTACCCTATTAATGTTAGAACCATCAAGATGAACAATAAAGTCATTTCTATTTCTGCAATTTTCATTTCTGCTATTATCGGTTGCGGGGATGAACCAAATTCCAGATATGGAGAGTTTCTCTCTATAACTTTGTCAAGGACGTAAAAACCCACAAAGCGAAATATTTTCGAAAAACCAATTTGTTTGACTATGACCCTGATTTTTCTCTTCTTGGCACATTCCCCTAAAAGCTTATTACTAAAAAACTCAGTATACCTCCAAGCTTACAGTCCATCAAAAAAACTTTGAAAAAATGTTAACTTACATAAATGAGCTATGGAGCGTAATGTTCAACAGTAATTTTCAAAAAGAATCAGTGCTAATTGCAGAAGTTCCTGTGTTCTTAATTCAATTACTTCAGAGATAAGAAGTGAAAACTATAAAAATTTTGCAATATCTCTTAATTAATGTTGCATCAAAAAATCTTGAAATCAAAAAGTCGTTTTTGTCCCGCTAGCTTGTACTAGTCGAATCACTGTGCGCTGTAGAAAAAGTAATGCATGAATTCATGCATACCTACGTACAAATTTTTACAGGGGATATACATCATCAAACATTACCTCTTCCCACTGGGTTCTTAAGGAATAGCTTCGCAGCAAATTTACCTTCAAAACCAATTATTTCTGTAATCTGCTGCCAAATTAAACATTTTCGAACTCTACAAAAGTTTTTAGGTCTTTCCATTTTATAGTGTGAGTGTTGCGGGTATGATCTTTTACTCCTTTGAAATGTGTATCCAAACAAATTAAATATGCGACAGGCTAGTAAAGCAAATGTTTTCAACCGTGAAAATCACGAGCTGAGATAATCCTAATACTTTTCAAAAAGGCACTATCTTAGAATTCGTTTGATGTTTCGGTTGAGTTTTTGAATAAAAATAGAGTTTTTGAAAAATATTACAATAAAAAAAAATAGATCCTTCCCTTAGCCGACGAAGTTGAAATAAGATAACGACTAGGTGGACCCGTGCGCGCCTTGCGCAAAAAAAAAACAAAACAAATGGTTTGAAATCGTTTACTTACGTCATACAAACTTATGTAAAATTTTCGGAAATTTGATAAAAAGCAATCGATTTTTTCTGTAAATATGACCCAGTGGCCACATGTATTTTTTTACAAAACTTCCTTAAATACAATATTTGACGTAAAAATAAAATCATTTGTAATTTTTTGTTTGAATGTCGCTTTGGCTGAAAAAGTTATATCTTGGAATCGCCTGACTCTAGAAAATGCCACATACAACTGTCCGTGTGTTTTTAATTCGCGGTATTATAGCAATTTTTCCCGAACCGATTAATTTGACACTGATTGTGCTCTCGCCTAAATGACTGACGACTATCCTGGCACCATTTATAAGTCCTTTTGCATTAAGATTACGAATCAACATTACGATTACATTTTTCTTTAAAATTAGTTTATGTGGAGGTAAGCCGGAAGGATTTAGAGAGTTAAGAAACTCAGTTGGATAATACTCGGCATTATTAGTTTCATTTTTCGACTGTATCACAACTTAGATAAACTTTACTATCCCCGGGTAATAATTTTGATACTCTACACTCATTAAAAGTTGAGCATTCGTCATTTTTTGGGCATAAAATAGCTGTTGAGTAAAAATTTGATATGTTACTGTCATTTATTTCATTTGTGCCGTAAACCTTAGCAATTAGGCTATCATAATCAGCTTAGTGTTGTCGTGGTATTTTAATAGTATCCTCGGATATTTCATGTTCGATTTCTAAGCCACCATTTCCCAGTTTGAGTAGCCAGTTTTTAAACTCAGGGTCATTATTGGCTCGCATATTTTGAACTAATCTACAAATTTTCACCTTTGATCACAGCGGTGAGCGTTTAATGCAATTTTCAATAATTGAAGTTCTGGTGGCATGTCTAAACTCATGTAAAAATACACATTTTAGAACTTACCAATTATATATTTTATCACGGTGTATAATAAAAGATCCATAAAAGATTTTCAATTAACAAATAAAATCAACTGCACTTGTTGTGAGAAAGAATAAGAAAAATATTCGCAACAGTTGTTTAGCGAAAACCCGCCCGCGCGCCATCTACATTTGAACATTTGAGAAGAATGTCCATTCACCATTGGCTCTTTCTAATCAAAATCAAAGACTTGCACCACTACCAGGCCAGCGCAGTGTTGCCACTCACACTTATTTTTTGTACCAAAACAGTTTCAAGAGTGCCAAATTTTTTTTATAGCATGGAAAACATACCTAAAGAGAAATTTCTCTCCAAATTTTTGTAGTGCTGCTCTGAGTTTGTTCCTCGGCGGGGAAAAACAAACGATGTTGCTTAAATCATGAATTGGGGATTTTATAGCCAAAAAACATTGGTATTTGTTTCCTTTAGGGGTCAACTGCAAACAATTTTTTAAAAATTATGGGAGAGGGCTCAAAAAACGTGTATTGGCCGCAGGATCACGAATCCCGGAGCGCTTTTTTAATTTTTTTGTTTCAGTGAAAAATTATGATCAGAATCCCGAAAAAGGACCCAGGTCCGATCCCAATTCGGATCGGGATCCATGGTATTTGCGTGCAGAACACCTTTTCGAGTTGCTTATAAAAAATAACACTAGTGTTCTGCGCAGAACACTTTTTTGGACATTTTTAGGTACGGCCTAATGTGATTACAACAACCACATGAAAACTTGCAACTTTGATTGCAAATAACCCCTAAAGGAAACAAATACCAAACCATTTCGAAATTACATTGGCAGACGGAAAATCTCCGAAAAAGGGCGATATCCCCGATTCTGGCAACACCGCTCTGAAGTCTGATTAATGTCAATCACAATAACGTTGCAGTGCAAATTGATTTTTTTGCGAATTGACAATGGTTTATTTAAACAAATTAATTTTTATAAAATACGCTTAAACAAAAGCAATCCGCTAATTAATATATGGTTTCGCATGTAGAGCTAACCCCCACCTTTAAAACGATACCTTATTTATTAATATTGGTTTCAAATGAGAGCAGAAAATTAGGAGCAAACACAAAAAGACCTTACAGAAATAATATATATGATGATTTTGAGTAAAATTTTG
Source organism: Campiglossa producta (assembly GCA_964058755.1). Lineage (NCBI taxonomy): Eukaryota > Metazoa > Arthropoda > Insecta > Diptera > Tephritidae > Campiglossa > Campiglossa producta. Next base: position 52,637,613 of record CAXKVI010000001.1, on the reverse strand, counting down.
TTTCAAATCGAATTCCAAGTGTAATCGATGTTCGAAAACTTGTTTCCCCCATCGTTAGCAGTTTTAACATGGAATGACTCATATTTATTAATATAAGTAAATTTCAGCAAACTGCGAGTGAAAAAACAACAGCTACTTTCTGAGTGAATCTGACTTTCGTGGTTATAAACAAATACAAAAAATAAATACACTGTAAGTAATTCAAGTATATGTTTTATATATCACTTATTTTACCTTTTAATTTGTTTGCAGATACAAAGGAAAGAGACAAGAACAAACTAGTATTGTAATTATTTTATTATATTTTCCCTTTCGCACTTTTCATCTATTGATTTCATTTCTTCAATGACAAAAATGGACGAAAGCTGTGAGAAAAGCGAACGAGTACAAACCGGACCTGTAAAAGTAAGTTAATTAGTTTTTCGAAGATATGAGTATAAGTACTTCAGTACTTAGTGAAGTACAAGTGCGGTACTCGTAAATTCTTTTGAAGAACTTTGATAAGTATTGAATGGGCTTCGATCAGGATTCACTTATACTTTTACCAATAAAATAAGACATTACCCGAAAGGGAATTTTTAACAATGTGCAACGTCGTTCGGAACATTGACCTAAACTTCAAAATATTTCAATATTTCTTCGATTTCGCGTCCCTAAGAATAATCATTCACGTATTCATATTTCTTTTTTTTCGAAAAGCCGTACCAGAGTTGTTAAGTAATGAATTCCCCCCGGAATGCATTCCATGCATTCCCACTCCCGGAATAGCAATTTTGGACTGCAGCATTTCATTCATTTTTCGGAATACGGACATTCCTTTTTGTTATTCCAGACTTATTATGTATTCCGTTTTGTATTCCTCTGGAATTAAAAAAAATTTAAAAGCATTCCGCATGTTAATAAAAACGTATTTTTGGAGTCATTCCTTAAAATAAAAGGCCAAATTTACATAGAAATGTCCTATATTAATAATAAAGTTGGTGCGTTTAAAAGAATATGTAGCTTTTTTCAGCAACATTTTTAAAATGGTTTAAATGATCTACAACAACAAAGAAAAAGGCAGGAGTTACCCATGACCCAAAGAGAGGAGATTGTGCCAACAGCGATACCGTTAGAATGAATTAGCCAGTTATGCCTACGTCATAAGTGGTCACAGAATTGCCACCATACTATACTTTTACCGATGGTGTGATTTAAAAAAACTGTGTTGTGGGGGCAACCATGGACGACCTCAAGATAGCCGATGGCCGAAATTCAGTGTTGCAATTGCAACATGACGGCATGAATGGAAAGGGGAAAAAAGGGGGAAAACGGGAAGGCATGGACCTGGGAGTTACCAATACCATTTACTGCTAGTGTAGCAAAAACTGCGTACTTAGAAATTGGCCAAGTTTGATTAACTCCCCTCACTTTGAAAAATAAAAATGATCAAGAGCAGAATATCGTCGGCTAAGAGTGTAAACTTGCCAACGACGAAAAAAATATTTTTCAGTAGAGGCAAAAACCCAAATTTAACTTGAACTTTCAGGTTATGGTTTGAGGGCCATGATTGCCTTGAAATATCAAAAATTAAACCATATTCGCTGGCTATTACCTTGACTTAAACCCAGAAAGTAGTACTCTAGAATAAAACAGTAACCGGGCGACAGAAGCTCTATATGTTGGATTTAGCAGCTTTTCTCATAAATTTTTTTTTTGATATTTATATATATATTTTAAGGATTTTCTTTCGTTTGCCAACTGCAGAATCGGCTACTGCTCCGAACTGCATCAAAAAGGCGATTTGGCTAAGAACGGGATTTAGAAGGTTTACACTCTTAGCCGACGATATCTAATCTTATTCCACCACTATTATTGTTACCGCAGCTGTTTACACTATTTTGTGACTAACTTGCTGGTACTTTGGGCTAACTTCAACGTTCCCAGATAATCACTGAAAAAGATTTCAATAAAATTGTACACTTTCGAAGATAACATACATAAACATAAGGGAACGAAATATAGTATACCTTCGATTTTACTGGATTATGAAACACACAATTGGACAAGAAACACCTATTTATATTTAATACATCCCAGCAAACATTTAGGCTTGAGTTACGTTTGATCTCAAGTTGAGAACTAAGGGGCTTCTCCAACCTCAAGCGTTGTTTCTCAACAGGAAAAACATTTGGGTAGGTCGCCTCCACGTTGGTGCATCCTGGGTAACGCTAAATGACCTACATGGCCTACACGGCTAGTTTCTACGTATCTAAAGGCTAAAAATTCAGTAAAAAAATATATATGTCTTTATTGGCTTATATCTCGTGAAACAGTAATTTTAAGAGGAATAATGACATAACGACTTGTATTTAGATTGGAGTCAGGAGTAAATTGGTCATTTAAATGTTGTAAAGCGCTTGGTAGGGTATTAACCACAGCTTTATTTTATTATGGAATTTAATGTTTTGTTGCATTTTGGCAACCGTTTTATATTATTATTTAATTTATTTCTTTAATTACTTTCAAATAGCATATAAAGGTTGTGTTCGTAAATGCAGCATGACGCGCAAACTACGATTGCATCACAAACAGAACGTTCAGAAATGCCAATATGGCAGCACTGCAATAATCAAGCGTTCAAAAAGACAACATGTCACTCATAATTTCTATCAAAAATTTGTTTACTGCCTTTAACTACCATTGTGCATAAATACCAAGTGAATTCACTTGACGATAAACGTCAAAATTCCAAAATGAGTTTAACACCTGTTTGAGATTGTGGTTAATAACTAGTGTGATATCATAGACATAGTCATGAAAACTTCAAAGTGAGTTTAGTCATCTGTTTTTAATTTCCTTTTTTGTCTCACTTCTTTCCATCACCCATCTCTTTCTACCATTAGGTAAAAGATGGGAGACCGCCATGTTGATGTGTGCAGGATGTTAAACAACACGCCATTGCTTTTCTGTTATTCGGTGCTGGCGACATTTTAATATGTGCAGGATGTAAACAATGATTCACAATGTTAACTACGATGTCTGAGGAAAAGTAAGTGCAAAACTGTTTTCTTTTAATTTTTGTATTGAAATTTAGTTAAATTATGTTAATAATAATTGTATAAATTATTATTTTTCAATTTTTAGTGAAAATCTCAGTAATGCGGAGACAAAGTTATTGCTGAGAGTACGGTTGAATATGGAGGACGAGTTTAAATCGGGTAAAAGGGAAAAAAATGTATTGTGGAAGAAAGTTGTGACCAAGGTTAAAAATGTAAAACCCAATATAAGACTGCACAGCACCACAGCGCAGAGAAAATTCATCAGAAAATGTCCTCGGGAAAGGACTTTATTTTTTTAATAAACGATTTGTTTTTAGGTATTTTTCTTTTTAAAGACAAACATTTGTACCTAAACATTTTTCTCTTTAATTTCAATAGCCTTCTTTTTCTTAAATTTAAAGAAAATCTAACGTTTCTTTGCTCACAAATTTCGTCTAGTGTAATGATACATTTACACTGCACCAAATGCGTCGCATTTGGCGAAGTTATTTCGAGAATGTTTGTCCGCAGAATGAATTTGTTTGCCAAATTAGATGAATTTAATTTAATTTGACCTAATTTGGTGATCAAATTCAATCGGCGGATGAACGGTATCGAAAAAACATGGTCAAAAGTGACGCATTTGGTGCAGTGTAAACGTAGCTTAAGATTCAGCAAAATTTCCATTTTAGCATCATACGCGTTCAAAAATGAAAACAAACAAATCTGCAAATTGTCAAAAAATGTATAAGAAGTATCAAATGTCAAACTTGCAGTGCTGCCACCGTTGCTTATGCTGCAAGTCATGCTGCATTTACGAACACAGCCAAAATTAGAATCTATGCCCCTGAATTATCGTCTCATTCTGTATGTTTTTAGAATTCTAAAACCAGTTTTTACTTAGTTTTACGCCAACCAACCATTGCAAAAATGTTAATTATTAACTTTATTAACATTTTTGCAATGGTTGGTTGCAATGCTAAAAACAAACTGTGGTCAAAATCCGACCAAACGGTGTATAACTTATCTAATCCATCATTTTGCAAGTATTTTATTTGACCATTAAAAAAAAATAAAAAATTAGCTTCGACTTATTAAAAGTCATTGAAAGGACACCTGCAGGTACAACATTTATATGAGCAATTTACTCATGATTGGAAACTATGTTAAAATATTAAAAAAAAAATTAATTAAAATTTAAAATTAAATTCTGAAATAGTGTTTTTGTAAAAAAATCGGAGATAAGAATTTTTGAAATATAGTGATTTCCCATTCACCCGTCAAAACTAGTTATGCATATAAACATACATATTTAATAATTAATAGATATACATTAATGCATCAAGAAAAGAATTACGTTAAACACACAAAAAAACTACTTATAAATGAGCCTCTTAAGGCACAAGTGGTATAAGTCCACTAATTCTTCTTGCTAGATATTGAAGGGTTTGCTAAAAGTTGGATATAAAAATCAGGATTGAACTTATACACTATGTTTTTGAATAAAACTTCAGAAAAAAGGTTTTATTTAAATAAATTCATGTTTTCAAAAGTTTTTATTCATAAATTTAGGTTTTTTGACTACCCCAAAGTACTTGTACCACTTGTGCTGTAAATGGTTTTAACGTTTTATTTAGAGCACAAACAAAGTCAATATCAATGACACGCAAATTTATTCAGTGAACCTAAGGAAAACTTGGTCAGCCAATAGAATAATAGAAAACGCATAAGTTAAAGTTTCAAAGCTTACACAAAGTGCATGAGAGTAAATCAAAGTTCGAAAAAAGTAAAAAAAAAAAAAACAATTGGGACTCGCTTTGCAGAATTTCTACCAAAAATTTAAGTACGCAGTTTTATAGCTTTCAATTTCAGTATAACAATGTGCAAGTTTGAACTACACAAATCACAATTTTCTTATTTGGCCCCGTCTAATGTACATAATCAAATCGACGTGCCATACTAAAACTAACACCAAAATTTTGTTCTTAAGAAAACTAACACTTTTTTTTTTGTCTGGCGAAAAGTAGCACTTTCATTTTTTTATGAAGAAAATGTACTAGCTAAAAGTGTTAGTTTTCGTCAGACACAAAATAAAAGTGTTAGTTTTCTTACAAAATTTTAAAGTGTTAGTTTTCGTAAAAAATTAAAAAAATGTCGAAATATGCTTTAAAACTATTTTGGTGAAAATCTAATCACAAAAAACACTAGAAAATAACTCCTTCCTTCACGAAAGTCACTGCACGAATGGTAAATTACTCTAATGTACCACTTGTGCTGTCAACAAATATGGAAAGCGTTGACTGCACAAGTAAGAATTGCTTTTTACGAGGTTGCTATGGGAAATATCCCGTTAGCGTGTTATATAGAACACATTCATAAAAAAAAAACGAAAACTGGACTTATACCACTTGTGCTTTAAACGGCTCAAATAAAAGATAGTATATCGTTACCCTAATATAGAAAGGCCCTAACTCATAATTTCTTAGCTTGAAAAATTACTCGAAAAAACTGAATATAAAGTAAACCATAGCATCGATGGCTTGTTCGAAAACACAAATATCAATGCCTGTAATATTTAACTACGATATAGTATAGTACTAAGATTTTAGTGAAATTTCGTTCAGAAGTTATTAATAAAAAACCACCAGCAACTTGATTGAAAATAAAAAAATGAGTTAGAGCCTTTCTGTATTAGTGTAAAAATATATAATATAATGTATGAGAAATTAGTTATGAGTTCTGTATAAACTGTTTTGTTATGATTATCTACATCTATATGTACAACATACTTACTAATAGCATAAAAGTAAAGAAAAAATAATAATAATGCAGAGCGGGGCGATAAGAATTACGATTACAATCGGATTACGATTACAGTAATTGTAATCTCACTTCTTGAGATTACGATTACAGTAATCTATAAACCATGAAAGCAGAATTACGATTACGTGATCGTAATTTGAAAAAAATTACGTAATCGTAATTTTAAAAAGATGAATCCTTAATTTAGGTACATAGGATTACGATTCTTTTTTTAAATTACGATTAATGCCGACCGTTTTCTAAAGAGTAAGTAGTATATAGCCATGCTAAAAACTAGCTTTAAGCAAGTCTAATTTTTCGAAAGAAACAGCCGAAAGGCCAAGGCGGCGGGTACTACTAACAAAAAGCGCCAACTATAATGCGTTAAATTTTAACAACGCCCTTTAGAGCAAAAGTTGTTAGCCTTGAACCATTAGGATACATAGGTTACATAGCCTACACGGCTAGTTTCTTGTATTGCCGGTTCTACGAGAACGGTACCAGTACTTGTGCTGTACCCATCGTGCCGAAACGACCCGGGCCATTTTCTTATATCGACCCGGCCAAGAGCAATACACTCGGGGTGACCCTGTCTGACATTTAGGCAGGGCTACACCTCGCTACAACAACAACAACATAGGTTAGTTCAGATGGATGACTAGATTTTTATAAAAATTGTGCTTATAAAATGAAAATTAAGCGATTGTAACCTCAACAAATTGTAATCCTAATTACATAATTTAAGGATTACGATTACAGTAATCGTAATTTAAAGAATATGAAATAACGATTACCTAATCGTAATTCAAAGTACGGAGATTACAATTACAGTAATCGTTATTTAAAAAATGTTGAGGTGCAATCGATTACACATGTAATTCTAATTGCCCAGCTCTGTAATAATATAACTAAATGAATAGAAATAAATAAAAAATATTAATATTTTTCAAATGAAATGAAACTTTTCCTTTCATTTGACTTGAAAAAGGTTTCATTTCATTTGAAAAAGGTTTCATTCGATCTGAAAATGCTATATTAGAAGTCATAGTTTGGTATGTATTTATAACTGTACTGTCGTTTTGCATTAATCATTCTGAAAAATAAAATCAATATAATTTTCCAAAAAACAATTTTTTTATTTGGCCCACCCCAATATACAAATGTATGTATAATTAATTATGATAGATATCTGTACTATATTAAATATACCCGATCGCATATTTAGAACGATACTCATATTGATGTATGTTTTAAGCAAATTATTATTAACATACTTTTCGAATAGAAGACTAAATTAAGGGCCATATTTTATTGGTGTTTTGCACAGAAATACTGTGAATAGGGAAGCCGGTGTTGGATCGGCTGAGGGTTGTCTTCTTTACATATATAAATGCACTAGGGCCGTTTACTCAAGTTAACTCTAAAATGTATCTGCTCATTATACAAAATTTTCTATACAAAAATCAAAATATCTGCCCGATAAGATAAATTTTTAAGTTCACTTGAGGAAATGGCCCTAAGGCCGGATTTTTCAGTGCAAGTTTAAACTTAGCTTAAACGGCCAATTTATATGAGATAAACTCTGGTCAACTTTGTCTGTGGTTTATAAACATGTATATACCTAGTGCAAGAAAAGTGAAAGAAATATGAGAAAAGTATTTTAATTCAAATGATACTAGGGTCATTGTGTGTTTAACTAATTTGACTTGAATGGAATGATAAAAAGACTATAGAAGTTTTTTTGCTATGCAGATCTTAAATTAGATTTTTTTAATTGAAACGAAATGAAATAAATGTAAATTTAAGTTGGTATAAATATGCGATTGGTTGTATGGGAATACTTAAATATTAATAAGATTAAATTTTTTGTTTTCTTCTTTTTATGTTTAAATATTTGTTTTTCTTTGTCCTTATTAAGTTCTAAAACTTTGTTTTATACTATTTTACCAATAAATTTTTTATTTTATATGTACGAGAAAAATGAACAATAGAATAAAGCGCATACACAAATAGTTTGAACATGCTAAACCGTTAATTACTCATAATTTACAAAAAAAGCACCAATGCAGGATTAGGTATACAAAACAAAATGAGACGCAGACAGCCCAGGACACCGCGCTTTTGGCACACAAGAATCGCTTATATTAAGTTTTATCGTTAAAACGGTGAGTACTAGCCATTTCTTATACAGACTAGCGGTAATACTGATCCCGATTAACTACGCAACTAGAGGTTTATAAAAGGCGACTAACCATGTTCTTATAAAACTTCTATGAAGTATTTTCTATACTAGTAGATATAGTGGTTAATTATATATGGGTCATTCCATGTCAAATTGTTTAAACCGACTGTCCTGTCGCTTTTAATGAATTTTGGCGGGGATTTTTCTTTTATCTGTTGCAAGCTCTGTCAAATTTCCAAATTTATGCAAACTCAATATTTTACCTTTTTGCTGTGTTTAAAGTTAATTTTTTCAAAATTTCCATAAGAGGCATAAGAAATAGTTAAAAAAAAATTTATTGTCAGAAGAGTGTTTTTTTTTTTTCAAAAACATGAATTTCTAGTAGAAATTTTCTACTACTCAAAATTTAGTTATTTTATGTTAAAATAATATAACTCGACTAGAAAGTTGGAAAAAAATATGGGTTAAAGTTCAAAAACTCATTATTTTGAAAAAAAAAAAAAAAAAAAAACACACTTCTCTGAAAATTGTATGATAATATTGTTTAACTCATAGATAAAATATAGAAATAATTTAGTTCAAAATTTTTTTTTGCAAAATTAATTTTTTTTTGTTATTTAGTGTTTCCGCATTAAATAAATAGACGACTCGCTTAGATTTAATTAATATTCTTTTATTGATTACAAACACATCCGCCGCGCACTCGCTCTAATACAAAACTGATTCTACTAACTACAGGTTACTCTCTCACGCTTGAACATCCTCCGGCCTTGAGACTCGATGTGGCTCGAGGCTCAATAGGTTCTACAGGTTCCACAGGTAAAACACAGAGCTTTTGTACTGGACGATTCATGGAGCCACTGCCAGTCCAAAGTGTGACATTGCGGACTAGACCATCACTTCCTGGATGCAATGCGGTAATTCGTCCCATCTTCCATAGGGTCGGAGGCGTAGCTTCACTTTTATTACTACTAAGTCGCCTATCTTGAGATTTTGTCTGCTCTCTCGCCACTTGGGGCGTTGTTGAAGTTCGTGCAGGTAGCTATTGCTCCACAGTTTCCAAAATCGCTGCGTAATTCGTTGACGAGACTGCCAGTAGTCGAGGCGATTCTCCGGCCATTCTACTGGTATTTGCTCCCCCAACACAGGTACTAAACTTTCACCGATGAGCAGATGACCGGGTGTAAGGGGCGACAAGTCTTGTGGGTCCGCGCTCAGGGCGCACAATGGGCGTGAGTTGAGGACCGCCCCGATTTCGGCCAGCAAAGTTTGGACGGCTTCGATGGTTAACAAGTGAGCTCCCATGACTCGTCGGAGATGCTGCTTAGTAGCTTTCACCGCGGCTTCCCAAAGCCCCCCTTGGTGCGGTGCAGATGGTGTTATAAAATGCCATTCGGTTTGACGCGCTGATAATTGGTCGAAGAGGTCTGAGGTTTGCCAAGTTTGCAGCATTCTGCTTAACTCACGTTCTGCGCCAACGAAATTGGTTCCGTTATCACTCCATAGATGCAGGCAGTGCCCATAACGCGAGGTAAAGCGGATAAAGGCCATCAAGAAGGCCTTGGCAGATAAATCGGAGACGAATTCCAAATGTACCGCCTTTGATACCATACACACAAACACTGCGATATATCCTTTAATCACGACATTTCCCCGGCGTCGATCTGGACGGACTTGTATGGGTCCTGCGTAATCGACTCCCGTATGCACAAATGGACGAGCTGGACGCACCCGACAAGCCGGTAGATTTCCCATCATTTGCTCGGTCATCTTGGCTCGCAGTCTTTCACAGGTTATACACAATTTGACAAGAGATCTCGCCAGCGACCGCACGCCGAGGATCCAGTAATTTTGTCTTAGGGCCGCTATGAGCTGCTGAGCCCCGCAGTGCAGCAATTTGACATGTGTTGCGCGCGCTATCAAAGGGGCCAATCTTCCCTTGCCTGGTAATATGATTGGATTTCGTTGAACGTCAGGTATCTCTGCCGCTTGCAGTCGGCCGCTCATCCGTAGTACGCCATCTTGCAGAAATGGAGTTAGAATTGCAATTGAGCTCGACAACTTCGAGGTCTCTACCGGTTGCTGGTGCTGAGCCCAGCGCTCGAGCTTTCGGATATCATCCCCAAAGAAGTCCTTTTGTTCTTGTCGGATCCAAAATGTAAGTGAGTGTTCGAGCTCCTTGACGCTTAAGTGAAGTTTCTGCCTTTCGGCCGATGGTGATCGGCAGTTCCGTGTGAATCTAAATACCCACGCAGTTACCCTTATCAATCGATTCAGCGAAGAGTAACGTTCTAATAATGGTTTTTGTTCGATACATATAGCGTTGACCTGGGCCGCCATGTGATCACTGGTACGATCGGTGTGGTTTCTTGAGCGGCGACATTCATTCCTAACTTCGGCTTCGACCTGCTCGGATATCCTTTCTGGTGGGTTCGGCCACATAGCCTCAGACTGCCGAAGGAAATCAGGCCCATGCCACCAAAGCTTGGACTCAATCAACTCTCCCATTGGTATCCCCCTAGAAATCAGGTCCGCTGGGTTTATATTAGTGGGTACATACCTCCAATCGCATTCAGTTGTGTTGGTATTGATTTGACGTACGCGATTTGCTACAAATTGCTTGAGACTGCTTTCGCCCCGTTTTAACCAGCAAAGAACTACCATCGAATCACACCAACCCGTGATCGAGCCAATCACTATATTATGTTGAGTTTTACAAATGTTCACTACCCGGTGTATCAGTTCACTGAGCAGCACTGCAGCACGCAGTTCGAGACGTGGTATGGTTTCTCCTCGTAAAGGCGCCACCTTAGATTTAGATAATAATATATTCGATTTAACTTCAACCCCAGAATGTATTGTCACGTATACTGCTGCCCCTAGTGCAAGCGTGGACGCATCCGAAAACCCATGTAACGTCATAGTAAATTGCCCCGAGTAACCTATCCACCGTGGTATGCGCAGATTGTTAAAAAGGGGAATTTGGGAAAAAATGTTCTGCCAGGCCGTTTTTAATGGATCTGATAGTATCATATCCCAATCTTGCTTCTCCTTCCAGATCTTCTGAATAAGTATCTTCGCATTTATTATAAACGGTGCTGCAAGGCCATCAGGATCGTAAATTCGTGCGGTTATGCTCAAGACTGACCGCTTAGTCCAGTTCGTAGCGTGAATATCTGGCAGCGATTGAACAGCGAAAGCAAACTCATCTGTCGCTGGAATCCATTTGAGACCAAGAACCGATGCTCCCGTATGGGGATTCAGCCAAGAAGAGGATTCAGCAGAATTTCCACCAATGGAACCCTTAATATATTGCGAATTTGATTGCCACTTGGTGAGTTCAAAACCCCCGGCGGTTAGCAGCTCCTGCATTTGATGGCAGAGTAGCAACAAATCTTCCTCTGTGTCTGCGCCCACCAAGCAGTCGTCCATATAAAAGTTGTTTAATACCGCTCTGGCCCCTCGAGGCCACCTAGCTGAATTATCTCTGGCACACTGTTGCATCGCCCGAACTGCGCAAAATGGCGCAGATGCCATACCGAATGTAACCCCAGTAAGCCAATATTCCATTATTTCTCCTACATCATTCCTCCAAAAAATGCGCTGCAGGTCCCAGTGCTTCCTTGCTATCTTTACTTGAGGGAACATCTGCTTGATGTCTGCTGTCACAGCATACGTGTTCAAGCGGAATCCCCAAAGGAGATCAACCAGGTCTGGCTGCAGTTTCGGTCCGATCATTTGCACATCATTCAACGATATGCCAGTGTCAGTCAAACAGGAGGCATCAAAAACAACCCTAAACTTTTTCGTTATAGCATGATGGGGAATATAATAGGCCTTGTTTTCCGGCGGATTCGTTGCTGGACGGAGCCAGTCCTTCGCTACATAATCATTTATAAATGCCTGATACTTTTGTTTTAGCTCGGCGTCCCGTCTAAACCGTTGTTCTAATTTTATGAAGCGTTGCAGTGCCATTGCCCGATTAGAGCCAATAGTATCCCAATGAGGCCGCAAAGGAATCTGCAAAACGTAACGACCGGCGCCCGAGTCAAACACGTGTGTTTTCAAGAAGTGGTCCTCGCACGCTTGTTGCTCCGCTGTCCAGGTAGACTCATCCCCAGGCATACTCTCGAATTCAAAAAATCCTCGTAACAATTTATCCAACTGAAGATCCTCCTCGCCTTGGCCTACGTTTTTGGTGGAGTGGGCCGCAACAACGCTGTTGTTAGTGGAGATTTCACCAAAAAGTAGCCAACCTAAACGGGTCTCTTGTGCCACAAACCCGGAAGACAGGCGCCGCATGTTATCCTGCATGAGTCGAGCCCATACCCCAACCCCTAAAAGCAATTGGACCTGTGCTGGTTGGTCAAACTTCCGATCCGCTAAATATGTCAAGATATCGGATGGTACTTTCTGCCTTTGCAAACTTTTCTGAGGTTGTAAGATTTCGCCTAATACCGAAGGTACTACAAGACAATTAATCCGAAGCCGTAGATCCTCGTTATAAAGAGACATCAAATGACCGGTGACTATTTTTTCGCATATGTACGACCCTGACTCGACCGCAGTTGATACTCCTACCCTAGTTCGACGCGTACAGATTCTATTATCTTGCACGACCCCCTTACTAATCAAGTTCACCTGAGCTCCTGTATCGCATATTGCACGCAGCGTAACCACTGCTCCACTGCTAGTCAAAAAGCGCACCTGTGCCGTTGCTAGAATGTTATCGTGCAAATTGCTGCAGCCACCAGATGATGTGGTGGATCTTATATGCTCTTCCAGTTGCGACGACCCTGCACTGCTGAAAACTCCGAGACCAGTTTTCTCCAAATCCATTAGCTGCTATTGCTCTGTCCCAGGCTCCCCCTCTCCAGCTATTGCCAACGTGGATATGCGTGATGGCCCCTCCTTGGAAGCTACAGATAGCTTGGGGCATATGATGCTGTTGTGAGGTGCCCGTGCGCATCTTGGACAACGGCTTTGTAAACAATTTCGGGCAGTGTGGCCTCTTCTCAAGCAGTTCTGGCATAGCCCTAGCTCAAAAATTCGCTTAACCTTCTCCTCCCTATTCATACTTCCAATTCCTGGACACCGATGAAAAGCATGATCGCCCGAGCAGTTGAAACAAGGGTGGGTGCTGGCTCGTGAGGACACGCTTGGGAATACACGAGGATTCGCTGACGCCTTGTTTACCTGCTTCTCGCTGTGATTAGATAAGGGTACTGCCGCATGGCTTAATAGCCCGCTGCTCCGACGCTCAAGCCATACATAAAAGTCCGTCTGTAAATTGGGTATACGATCGGTTGGCCTAACCATTTCCCACTGGCTGCGGGATGTGCTATCTAAGCGGGACTCAAGGAAATTTAATATTAGTAAGTCACGCTGCTCTTCCGCCCCCAACTGTCTTGAAATCATGCGCAAGCTATTGCGCGTCACATCTAGCATATTGCGCATCAATGCATGGGTAGCCTTTGGCCAAATGGGTAGTTCATAAATTGCGGAGCAGTGTGCAGCGTGACACAAATATTCATTATCAAACGCTCGGCATAATGTTTTCCAGGCGTCGGAAAAACTCTCCTCTCGCTGAGGCCAATAGCCCATGGCCCTGGCTGCACTATCTTTGACGCAGCTTTGCAGTCGCCGGAGGCGCTGCAAGTTTGTAAGATGCGGATTCTGAATCACCTCCCCAGTGAAAATGTCCCTAAACTGTATCCACTCCCGATGAGCTCCACCAAATATCGGGAGACGATCTGCTAAAGGCAGTTCGGCAAATTGCAACTGTAGTGAGCGATTAGTATGCTGGTATGCAGCCATAGACGCAGCTGGTTGCAATGCCTTGATTTTGTTACACAACTCCGCTCGTACTCCGACGTAAACGTCCTCGACCTTCTGTTGCCGTGCCATATCATCCGCCCGTTGTAGCTCACTGCGCGTCCTCTGTTGCAACTCCCTACATTTTTCCTCAAATTTGCCCCAAGCTGTGGTAAGAATATCAAGACGAGCTTTGATAACCTCCACATCCCTAACTTCCGAAATCGCCGAAGCTAACCAGTCAGACTGTCGCTGAATTTGCGCGGCCGTAAACTCAATATCCGATTGAATGCTGATGTCGCTTACCACCCCAAGACATGCTGTTCTATTGATACTGGCCATGTTGCGCGAAGAACCGCCCACGATTACATCCTGCCGATCATTTTGCGATGTAACCCTTTGTTCGCTAGCTGGAAATACCAAGAGAAAATGTACTGTTTTTAAACCACCTATGGGAAAATCTCGAACTACTCTAGACTAATTCCAACACCGACGTTTAATTTCCCTTGACAGTATGGCAAACCACATTTGCTAAAATTCCAACTCACATCAATGTCTGACGCGTTTCGAAAGTATCCATCAAAACAGGTTTACATATATGTACATATGCCCCTTCCCCTAAATTTGAATGTAGTTCATACCAACGAGTCGCAGACTAGCCCCAATTTCAATTTATTTTATTGGCAAATACTAAACCAATGCATTCGCATCAAGTCGCTGAGTCGCTAGAAATAATATTAAGTCGCAGACTAATCCCGCACTCATAATAAGTAAATAAAAATAAATAATTCCATTTTATTTAATTGGCAACTAATATCCAAAACCGCCGATCGGCTGGAATGATTTTTGATAACCACACCATGCATGTGAATTGACATACCCATAATCGTTGGAAAATAAGCCGATGGGTCTTCATCCCCCCATACACACGTTTCGATACACCAACACTTCCAATAATAATACTTAAGTTGCTTAACGCCGGCGCTTTGCATTACATTAGCCACTCAAATCTATGGCCACCAGTCACAGCTGCCCAAGTCAAAATTCTGCAGTAGTAGGCGGTGGACAAGACCCCCAAAACCCAGATACATAATGCATAATCTCCCTTTTTTAATATTCAACTTGGGTTATTTAGCACAATCACGCATATCGACCTGTTCAGCTATGACCCGCGGCCATATATGGACACGCACCATTTTGAGGTTTCGCTACGTTTTCCTCCTCACGTTTCTTTTTTATTGTTGATGGCTGCGCTGCTCCTGCCCTCTTGGCTGCACTCGCCACTGGCTTGTTTTTCCCTTCCTTGTTTAATTTTGGCATTTTACTTTTCCTGAAATCAAAGGTTGTCTATTAAATTTATAACAATTAATTACGCAAAAGGAGGCGAACCGAATTAGAAAATTTATCGTAAAATCCGAAATCCAATAGACTAGGTAATTTGTGCTTATTGAATCAGTAAATGTTCAAGAAATTTCTGTTTGTAGAATTACGCAATATGCATGCCCCGACTCGAACAACTAATTAGTTGGTACCTATGCAGCGAATATGAACTAAGAGTGTTAGTGCAAAGGTAACGAAGCCCAAATCCAAAAAAGTCATTGTGTATAACATAAAGTGTGAAATGTAGCTTTGACAGAAATGTCAAAACACACTTCAACGTCAATCAAAACACACATCCATGTCAAAAATCTGGGTTGCTGTTGGGGTTTCTGCAAACCAGGGTTTTGTGCAGGACCGTAAAACAATGAGACAGGGTTCTTGTTTGCAAAAAAGTGTTGCTGTGTTGCACAACTTTTAATTCAAATTTTTAAGGACATTTTTAAGCGAATCTTTCAGCTTACACTTTTATTAGATAAATTTTGCAAAAAAATACAAAACTTAAAACGATTAAATTTTATTTATTTTACAGGAAAAATTTTAATGTTCGAAATAAGAAACCAGAAAATGAGAACACAATTTTTTTAGATAGCTTGTTTTTAATTTATAAACCAAGTACCTACCAACATTAAAGCCGTGGAATTTCGCCAGCATAATGCAATTGGCCTATCGTGAAATGTTGTTAGCAGTTTTCATTTTGATACCTTTTGCAGTACGTTTTTAAATCTTTACAAATTCTTAGAAGTAGCAAATAATTTCTGAAAAGAGAGTGCTACAAGTTCAAAATGTAAAATAAACTTTATGAATTACAAATCTAAAGGCTGGTTTTCATTAGGTCAAAAGGTGTCAAATTTTATCGACTTCATCAAGATTCGGTTGCTTATTTGGCAATTGTCTACTTTAGCTGTCAACTGCTAATAAATTAGCTAAAATTGTGGGAGGGGGCTCAAAAGGCGGAGTTTGACCTCAGGATCACGAATCCGGAAGCACTTTTTTAATATTTTGCTTCTCTGAGGAGATATTTGCAATCCAAGTTTCAAGTTTTCATGTGGTTGTTGTATTTACATTAGACTGCGCCTAAAAACGTCCATAAAAGTGCGTACCGTGGCACGGTTCAGGCAACACCCCGGACTTGGGTTGGCGTGGCCCAGGTTATTTTTTTATAAGCTCGGCCAAAGGCCGCCAGCTCAAAAAGATGTTCTGCACATAAATACCATGGATTCCGCCCCAATTTTGGTATCGAACCCTGGTCAATTTTCGGTTTTTTGACCATAACTTTTCACTGAAGCCAAAAATTAAAAAATCGCTTCCGGATTCGTGATCCTGAGACCAAACCCCGTCTTTCGAGCCCCCTTCCATAAATTTAGCTAATATATTAGCAGTTGACAGCAAAAGTAGACAATTACCGCATATTTCGATAAAGTCGATAGAAATTATCAAAATATTACCTAATGAAAACCAGACTTGAGAAGTTTTCAACCATTATTTTTCACCTTATTTTATAAATTTAGAGAACTATTACCCCTTTATTTACTACTAATTTTTTTACGCAATCGAATGCAACTCGGCGCTAATTGATACTATTTTCCAAAAAAGCAACTCTGATCATCAGGTGTTAAACTCACTCTGAAAATTTGACGTCTATGCAGGAGATTCCACACTTGTACTGATACACAATGAAAAAAGTCGAATAATTTGCTGAATAATACTCTTTTGCAAGTGCTGAATAATTCGCTAAAATTTTGTACTTAAAGATGTTCTCCCTCCTACAACTATTTTTCTTTGCTCTTTAAAATATGTACATTAGCTGAACACGAAACAAAGAAATCAAATTAAGCACACATTTACATATACACCAAAGAAAGTCACTTCTACGTCGCCGTTTCGCTCACATAAAATGCAAAGCAAAACAACACCAACCGAATACCTAACATGCGGGCATGTCGCAGATTTGAGTGCATTGGCATTGACCGCATACCAAACACAAAAGCAAACACAGTTCAACTCGCAGCAATACGCACTATGTAAAAGCAAAACCCCACTCAGGTCGCAGCTATGAGCGTAAGCACTCAACTAAAAACAAAAGCACAACTCAGGTCGCAGCTATGAGTGGATCGCAGACACTCAACAAAACCAAAACACAACTCAGGTCGCAGCTATGAGCGTAAACACTCAACTGAAAACAAAAGCACAACTCAGGTCGCAGCTATGAGTGGATCGCAGACACTCAACAAACCCAAAACACAACTCAGAGTCGCAGCTAAGTCCGGAGTGTGAAAAGCATGTCACAAACGCTGTTGACGTCGCAGAAAAGGGCGCCGCAAGAGCCCAACGCGCAAGGCAAAATTCGCTAAAACCGCAGTCACGCAACATGAACCTGACGCAGAGGCCAAAACAAACAACCATCACAAATGCTGCTTAGAATTTTACAAGCAGTGTCATTATTAGCTGCGCTGCTGAGGACACAGCGTCACCGAGTAATATTTGCTTTCAACCGAACTGTGCGTGCGTGTGTGTATAACACAGAACGCTACTCGCCGAATTTCACAACACAATTTGCAATTTTGTTTTATTATTTTATTTTGCCGAATTCACTGCTTATAGCTCGAAGAAATGGACTGTAAACATTTCACCCTTCGGCTCGATGGACCAAATTATGTTTCCGCATTAAATAAATAGACGACTCGCTTAGATTTAATTAATATTCTTTTATTGATTACAAACACATCCGCCGCGCACTCGCTCTAATACAAAACTGATTCTACTAACTACAGGTTACTCTCTCACGCTTGAACATTTAGTTTCCAAAATATTGAAAAAAAAATTCCTTTGACAGAGCTAGGTTTTACGATAAAAGGAAACTCTCAGCATATGACGATTTGGCATGAAATTACCCTTTTATTACTTTAGGTATAAATGCAGAATAGCTCCAACTCCCAAATTAAAAAAAAAAAAATTATGGGGATCGATAGATATCATTGAGGTGAGTATAAAAATATATTTTTTTTGGGGCAAACAACAGCACAAGAGTTATTAAGGGTCAAAGTTCAGTTGAAGCATTTATAAAATCAAAATTTCTCAAAAAGCAATGAATCGATTTTCAAATTTTTCCATCGGGTAGGTAATTGAATTGCGTTTCATTTTATGTACTACTGTTTTAGGTGCAAAACCGTTTAAGTGCAAAATTTAAAGCAATTTTTAAAATCAGTCCAGGGTTATTTTTTTGAAGCACGGCCGAAGGCCGCCTACCCGGATGAGTGTACTACGCAAAAGGACTTGGCATGGCGTAGACCAATAGTATTGAAGACATTTGGATTTAAAAAAATGCTTTAAATGAACGTTGACCCTTAATAACTTTTGTTTTTGTTTGCCGTTATATACCGTTATGTTCACTACAAAAATGCCTAATCTAATCTTGGCTTGCTTCATTTATTGACACTTAACCGCCAGGCGATTTCGGCCGTTTCGTATCAAAGCGCGCCAGTCATTCCTTTTTAGCGATAACTGGCGCCAATTGCAAACCCCAAGGGAGTTCAAGTCATCCTCCACTTGTTGTTTCCATCTCAGTCGAGGCCTCCCCTTCCTCTGCTGCCGAATTCGGGTGTCGATAGGAAAACCTTCTGTGCTGGAGTTTCTTTGTCCATTCGTATAACATGTCCTAACCAGCGGAGCCTTTGGGCCTTAATCCGCTGGACTATGGACCGGTCTGCGTAAAGCTCGTACAGCTCATCGTTAAATTTCTTTCGATACTCGCCGTTGGCATCACGGAAAGGACCACAAATCCTCCGGAGAACTTTTCTCTCAAATACTCCAAAGGCCATCTCATCTTCTCTTGACACTGTCCATGATTCTGAGCCGTACATCAGGACTGGTATGATGAGGGACTTATAGAGCGTGGTCTTTGTTTGTCGAGAGAGGACTTTACTTCTCAATTGCCTACTTAGTCCAAAGTAACACTTGTTGGCAAGAGTGGTTCTGCGTTGGATGTCTAGACTGATATTGTTTTCGGTGTTAATTCTGGTTCCCAAATAGACGAAGTCCCTCACCGTTTCAAACTTCTAGCTATCAACGGTGGCTTGGCTGCCAAGGCGCAGGTGCGCCGATTCTTTCTTTGATGACAGCAGATACTTCGTCTTGTCCTCGTTCACCGCAAGACCCCCTTTTTCACTTCACTACAAAAATGCCTATCGATCCCAATTTTTGGTTTTTTTTATCAGAGAGTTGGAGCTATTCTGCATTTGTTCCACCCTTCATCAAGGTCGAAATTGCAATCATCGTAGTTGGTATTGTGTGTGTTCCTAGCATTTTCAAGGTAAAAAGGTTGGGTAAAAGGCAGACAGAATATATTTTCTATTAAAATGGAGAAATATGAAAATAGGCTTTCTGCCTTGAAAAAAGTTTGTGTCTACCTTTGACTAAATAATTTTGACATTCGCCATTTTTTTGTTAAACATTTTAGAATTTTCCGTTTGACTTGCATAAAAACTACGTTTCCTTTTTGATTCCAGCCTAACTATTAAAAAGCTTTGCCCAGTGCTTGGCCTGGCAAGTTGTTCGTAGGCAAGCAAGGAGTGAGCATTCCAAATTCAAAGCCAACACCATGGCTACCTTTTTATATAAAGGCACCCTCTGTTCTAGACTTCGAAAGACCGTAATTTTCCTGCCTTGTCCTTTTGCAGTAAAATCTTGTCGAACCTGTTGTTTTTTTCTGCCCTTAAACCTTGTTAATCATGTTATGTGGAATGCAGTCGGATTTCAAACCCGTTAATAACCGTCTAATCGTGCGCGGTGTCGTAGGCGCACTTGTACACAGCCTGAATATGTAAATGAATTTTGTACTAAAATAAAAAAGAAAAAAAAGAAACAAAATTTTAGTATGTATTATACTATTGGAACGATATATATAAAAGAGAAAAATTATAAAAAGAAACACAAATACATATAGAAATATAATAAGAACGAAGAAGGGAAAGAACAAAAATATAAAGTAAATATTTAGACGTTAAAGTTGATGTAGCAAATACGAAAATTGCAAAATAAAAAAACTATGAAATACAAAAAACAAATTAAATAAAGAGCAAGAGTCTAATTTAAAAAAATATTTGTAATGATAAGCTTGTTAAGCTAACTATACATACATACAAAATATATTAATATTAGCGCAAACAAAAAAAAATCTATTAACAATTCCAGAAGGAATGGAAAAATAAATATTCGATTGGTACTAAAAAATAAAATTCTGAATAATCTGGAGACGCAAGATATATGTATGTAGTAGGTATATTGAAGCTTCTTAATGAAAAAAAAACTTATCAAAGGCCCAAGAAACGAGTAAAAATATCGAAGTTATGCATGTTCGTATATATGTATGGACTCAGAAGTGAGAGAAAACAGCACAGCTAAGTTGCTGGTTGCCAATGTGTTTGCTTGAAGCAAAACTTATTATATAAGAGAAAATCAATCAACAATAAATAAAAAAGAATTATTAAAAAAAAGTTGAGTGCTAAAAGGAATTTCTTTGGTCTAGCTCTATAGTACTAGTGGACCCTCACTTCTCCATAAACAACGAGTTTATTTTCATAAATTGTTTTCGTTTTGCTACTGTTAATTTTTAGGCATGGATTTTGAGGTCATTTCGGGATAATTTTCGGAGCTTTACTGCGATCATTAAAACCGAGAACACAATCCTGAATTCTTTTGGAAGTAATCCCCAAAATGTTTGGAAATGATCCCAAAAATCATCCCGAAGTGATAGTGTCTTGAAAACACTTCCGAAATGGTCATGAAAAAGTCAAACAATCATGATGATAAAGTAACCCTGAATTAAAAAATAACTCGGCGTCGTGCAAGTGGGCCTAAGACTTCGAAAATTATAAAACTTGTATATTATGCCCATATATAAAGGACTGTGTAACGAATTTGAATTTTTATAAGGACAACAGGGTCCTTTACATGTATAGAAGGATGTTGAAAACCCGTATTCACGAGAAAAGGACATTGGAATTTCAAAAGTATTTTAGTAGACTGCGAAACAATTTATCTTGAATTTTTGCGGAAGTGTTTTCGGCGTACTACACCAAGTAGTCGGGTATCGATGCCGGCAAAACCAACATCAAAAATTATTTAGAAAAGGAATTTTTCAAAACGAGGTCGCCCCTCGGCAATAGTTTGGCAAACGGTCCGGGTGTATTTCTGCCATGAAAAGCTTCTCAGCAAAAACTAATTTGCTTTGCAAGTGCCGCTCGGAGTCGGCAAAAAGGTGTAGGTCCCACCAACTAGTAGGAGAAAACTCAAAAGCAGCACAGCACAAGTTGGAAGTTAGAGGTTATGATAACCTGTTGGTATATCGCCATCATTAGTTTTTTTTAGTTAGTGTATTTTTAATAGGCCATACACGGCGTATCGAGTAACACTTAGTTATTATGTTACATGGTTTGAGTAACACGAGTACAAAAATCATTAAATTAGCAAAACACGGTGGAATGTAGTAAGATTTTACTAATGTACTCAACTGCAAGTCGGTTCGGTTTGACATAATGGCCAAAATTAGAGGTATGCACACATACATTAATATCGAGTGCTGAGATCACCCTTTTTTAAAATATTGTTCAAAAACGGACTTTTGCATCTTAAGTAATATTGAATTTTCATATACATATGTACATATGTATGGGTGCACTGAGAGAAATGCATTGAATGTTATGACATTATCACTCGACGAGTTTGATGCAATATTCATTCAGAATGAGCGAGTTATCAAATATTTGCTCCCAATAAAAAGTAAAATGACATGTCAACCATTTCGATATGATGTACTATTTTCTATATTTATGGATAGAATACTAATATATTTGAACGGCACGTCAATATCTATGGTCGTGTTATGAATTTCTATTGTCGGTATTTCCATATCCATACTTACTGCATAGTAATAATAGTAGAGACAGCGTATTAATATACATGGGCGAAATGTAAGTTTTTCTGGGACGCATAATCATAATAGTTCAACAATTTTTACTATGGATTTCCTAACAATATTACAACTTGATGAAGCGTTTTTTTAAATTCAAAATTTTTCGAATTTCTTATGATTGAACATTTTTCTAAAAATTTTATAATATGCCGTAGCCGAAAGGTAGAATACTGGGCTAACGTGCCAGAGGAGCAGGGTTCGAATCTTATTGCAACCAGATGTCAAATTATATAAAATTTTGTTTTTTTAAACTATTTAGAATTTATCAATAGTTTATATGGATACCATGTCAATAGTGATTTATCAAAAAAGCATTGATGAAACATCCATATTCATTGATGGGACAGGATTATCAATTTTTATTTAATGTGATATCAATAGATTGCCCTCCGTGTGGTTTTAAAATTCATTCCGAAATTCTGAAATAGACCGTTCTTCAAACAAATTCACACTAAGGCATCGAACCCAAGGAATTCCGATACCGAATCCCGTGCCATTTTTACGTCCCGATATTCCGGGATTATATATTTTGAAATCCCGGTCATTCAGGATCCCGGTATTTGAAAAAATATAATCCCACGAAACTGCTGAAACACGTCCAAAAATGTCGGGAGAGGTATCAACAGACGCCTTTCAACTTCGATTTTAATAATCCAAAAACCAAAATTGAATTTTTGTTTCAGTGAAAAGTTATTTTTGAAAAACCAATAATTTTACGGTGTTCGTTTACCAAATTGGGACGCGACCCATGGGCAGAACACTTTCTGTGTTGAAATATCTTTTAACATAAATAAAATATTGGTTCCTTGCTTTCGGAGTATGCATACTGAGGTCAAAGGGCTTCTTTCGACACCTTACGTTTTTGGACGGTATCTGAAATAATCACTGGACCCCGGGATTACCATTTTAAAATCCCGAAAACCCGGGGTTGTCATAAAGATTCGTTATTCGATGCCCTGATTCACACACAGTATGTTAAATATGAGTCATTCCATGCCAAAACGTCATGCTTTAGAAAATCTAAAAAATTCAAAATTCAAAACGGTAGCCCAAAACTTTTATTTTGAAAAAGCAAAAAGTTCTCGGAAGATCTTGATTTCAACCATTTGATGATTTGACATGAAATGATCCACATGTTAAATATTTTTAGTGGGTGGGTTCAATAACAGCCTGCTAAGTAAAGCTAGCGCGAACAGTTGGACTAACGGAGCTTTTATAAACTTTTTCGTTGCTTGTTTTGTTTATTTCGCATGTTTCCAACATTCGCTCGACGTTATTTATCAGTGCAACGATTATTTGGTGGCAAGTGGTTCTATATGGCGCAATAATTCATTAAAGTATAAAACGTTTAAGCGTGTTGTTATTTGTTTGCATTACGACGTTATAAATAAATCTGAAGGCAATTATGGCATGAGAAAATGTACCATACAATTAATAACAAAAAAAAAAAAACAAAAAATAATAATAAGAAAACAACCAAAAAAATAGAAAAACAATAAATAAACTTCACCGAAATTAGCAGATAAACTATGAAATTGGACGATTTTGCAGCTGGCTGCGTTGGAGGTAATTTTATTAGATACTTTGGCGTGAAAACTCATACAAAATATTTCTTAAAATGTGATGCAATATAATATTGTACACTTGCATACACACATACATGCATACTACTATGTTCAGGGATTCCAAACTGTGTGCGGCGATACCCAGCAGGGTGTGTGGGATTTATTGCAGCAGTACTTTTTTTACACGTTAGTTGAAACACATTTATTAACTGGTATACGGGCAATCGAAATGCTAGTTAAAAATCAATAATATGTACATAATGGGTATGTCAAATCATCAGAAAGTTAAAATCAGATTGATAGAATTTTGGTAGGGAGTTTCATTTTATTATAAAACTAGCAGGGACCCCGACATTGTCCGGGTGGATCTGTATTTTAGGGTGGTACTAATTTCTATTGAAACAATTTTTTCGCTTTTGCCAACCTTATTCTCGGGTCCAATTCCTGTTCATCAACCTCTTTTCCTCGGCTTTCTTTCCTA
This sequence comes from Campiglossa producta, assembly GCA_964058755.1. Lineage (NCBI taxonomy): Eukaryota > Metazoa > Arthropoda > Insecta > Diptera > Tephritidae > Campiglossa > Campiglossa producta. The sequence goes on along the minus strand of CAXKVI010000001.1, from coordinate 52,613,399 downwards.
TGTCATATTACTTTCTGTCACATATGTTTAAGTTAAGACCCTATCTCTGTTGGCAATTCCAGTCGAGTTTTTCCGAAAAACTTCCTTCTTTCCATTCCTTAACCTCAGTACCTCATCTGCTCCTACTTTGATTCCCACCCTCATTGATAAAAATAGAGACAAAAAATATAACAGTAGTTCAGACACAACTTTTCTAGAGTTTTATTCCAGTATGTATATAACTGAATGGATGAATAGATTTAAAAATTTTATTTCCCAAATTTTTTGGTACGCCACTATACCTAAACAAAAATTTTGAAGAGGCACGCTTTGTTATTTTTTTGACAAATTAAGTGAATTTTTCTTCATACATATAAATCTATTTACAAAAAAAATTTTCATAGGTACCTCACTTAAAATGACTATATCTTTTTTGTTTATTGGGCGATTTTGATCAAATAAAGTTTAGGGCTCCTTCTAAGCTTCAAGCTGTCCACCACAAAAAGTCTCATTAAAATCCGTTTCTTAGTTTCCGAGATCCTTACGTTCAAACGGACAAACAGACAAACAGACAGACAATAATTCTAAAAATGGTTGATATGGACTCTATAACATTCCTCAAGTCATCCACAGTCATTTTTTCAAAGAAATTTTCAATGTACAGACACGACTTTTCTACAGTTTTATTATAGTATAGATGAAGTTCTCTCGGGGAAAAAGAAAATTTCAAAATTTAAAATTTTTAAGGCCTTTTCCTGTTTTGTGAAGTTTAGTTTTTCAGAAATGCGGGTTATTTGACCGGTTAAGTAACCGCCATTCCTAATGTGACTTTTAGTTACTTTTCTCAGTTATTTTCTTGAGGCGTTTCTGACTAAAATAACCATGTCTTTGAAGTGCGTTTGGGTTATGTGTGACGCAAACGTGTGTTAGCTGTAATGGTTATGAATAACCCCAACTCAAGTTAGACCTAATAGTTATGAATATCGCATAAGCACTTGAGATATTATGGTTATTCATGCTGCAAGCTACAGTTAGTGCTAACTAAGACAAGACGATGGCTTAAAGTTTGGGTTTTTATTGTAGAAGAATATGGTTAAATATAACACAATTTTTACACTTACAAGAATAAATAATCACAAATACATCACTAAATACTTAAAACACTACTTTAATTAAATTTTTCTCCGGTTGAAAGCCCATTTCCTCGTCCATCTGAAGATTTTAATTAAAATATGTATTATGAAAATTAAACAATTTTTAGCACTATATACTTGCCTTATCTGTGCGATTTAGCTGTAATTTCACTACAAAACTCCTTGTAAAGAATTTTATAAAATTGCTAACTGCGCACTTACAATTTTCTCGCAATATCAAAGAAGAAAGAGAAAAATCAACCTTTGACAGATGGCTTTGAGTGTGTGTGTAAGAACACACTTTTTGCTTGAATGTATTAGTGAGTATTAATAACCATGGTTCGGCCCGTCTTGTAGGGTTGGCAATTTCAAGGGAAATATTTAAAGGTAAAAAAATATAATAGGGGGATTCATCAAACGAAAGTTTCCGAAATGCATAAATTTATACTATTATCAGATCAGTTACACAGAGCCAAAAGTACCTAATAAAATAGAACAAAAATGATAAGATATCTGTTTAGTTTTTTTTAAGAAGATGTGCTTCATATATTTGTAAAAGAAAATCTTATTAATGTTTTCAAAGGGAAATCACATATTATTGAAAAGATTTTCTTTTTAAAATTTCCAATAAAAAAAATTATATTGCCTTCATCCAGGGCCGGACTAACACCTTCGGGGGCCGTAGGCAAAAATCCTGTCGGGGCCTCTAGACAATACATTTTTTGAAGAAACCATGTGGATGAAAATGGTATTTATATTTGTCAAAAATACTAGTTTGGGAAAATGGAGTTATCTTGTATAACAAAAGTTTCCACAGAGCGAAATTTTTGTAGAAAGCGTAAAAATTAAAAAGTTATTTGGGGGAAAGGGTCGAGAAAAATTAAAAAAAAAACACCCTTCCTACTTGGATTTTTCCCGTTTTTTGCCCCCATTAACATTTTTATGCCAAATGGGATAGATGGGGACTTTTGCAGTTTTCTTCCTGTGGGTGAAACTAGGCTCCTGACAAAAAATTGGCTCTGTGGGAGTTTTTTTTTTATATAAGATAAACTAAATTTACCAGACTAGTATTTTTTTATATTATTCATGGAGAAGGTGCATCTAGCTCGACAACTAGGGTCTTTATAAAAATAATTATTTTCATTGTCGATGAGTAACTTCGTGACAAATAAACGGTAAGTGACAATTTTTCTAGGCATAATAACGTTTTCGGGAAAAATACTGAAAAGTCTGTACGTGGCATATATGTATTTTTATATATTTTCCAGAACAAACTTTACAATCGCGATATTTCAGAACTGGTTGCTCTTAGAGAAAAAATTTCAGGACCATATTTGTAGAGAGTTCTACAACTTGGCCTCAGGAAATTTTTCGAAAAAACTTACCGTTTTCGAGAAAAATCATTAGTACCCCAATTTTGACTTTGAACCCGAATAACTCTTTTAACACACATGGGATCGATGGGGACTTTTGAAGTTTTCTTTCTGACGGCGAATCTGAGCTCTCTACCAAAATTTGGCTCTGTGGAAAATAGTGTTTTTTCAAATGTTTATTTTGACCGGACTATCATGCGATATTAATCGTGAATTGCTTTAACATTTAACAGGTATGAATTTCAAACAAAGTTTTGTTCATTAGAATATATCGTCGATGTCTATGCAATACCACGTATCTACCAGATGCGAAACCACCTATCTAAAAGCAACCAAATTTTAAAGGAGAGCAAAAAAACTAATTTCCTATTAATCCTATGTAAAATCTTGGATCTGAGTTTTTGTTTCTGTTTTTTAAAGATGATATTTACCTGAATAACCAAGAATTGTATAAAATTTTAAAGTATTTAGTTATGTTTTTTGTGAAATGATCTTGTGTATAGATGGGTTTGCAAATAAATTTGCTGAAATTTACCAAGAGATGGGTGGTTTTGCTAATAAAATTAAGCTACGTGCCTTACATTTGCTAGGGAGCTTACCGATTTTTTGTAATTTTTTGTTGGAATGCGAAATTTATTATTTGTATACATGAAACTCGATGCCTGGAATGCTGGGTTACCAAATATCATTTTTGCCACTTTCGCCAGTTGTGAGGTTTTGCATCTGGTAGATAGGTGGCATTGCATAGGTATCGACGATATATGCGGGGCCTATAGGCAGTTGCCTATTCTGTCTTAGGGTTATTCCGACACTGCCTTCATCGAGAATCGAACTTACAATTTTTGGAATGCTAAACCCAGCTGTTTACCATCAGGCCATCGTGTACTCATGCTTGCAGCGTCTAATTAATGATACCTGTATAGTTTTTAAGAATATGTGCTTCATACCCAGCAAACATTTAGACTTGAGTTACGTTAGATCTAGAACTCAGGGACTTCTCAAACCTTAAGCGTTGTTTCTCATCGGAAAACCACTTGAGAAGGATGGAGTTCTCCAGCAAAAGGGCATTTTTTTATATAAAAAAAAACGCCGTTTCTCAAGTTGAGAAAGGGATAGTTCTCAACTTGTACCTACTCCAATGGGATTCTCTAATTGGACTCCAGGGTATGAATGCAACTGAAAATAAATACCGAAAAAATATACCATGTTTTTTCTAAGTTAAAACGCCATGAATTAGTTGACAAAAATTAGTTAAAAAAACTATTATAATAAAATTGTAACGATGTTACCCAGTGGGAAAGTAGGTAATGCATTACCTCTTTCATCCATGAAAAGAAGCATGAGCAAAGTAACGCATGAAAAAATATTTGAAAAATCTTCCCATGTAATGTATTTCGTAAGGTATTATTTTTCAAAAACATTACTTTTCCTATGACATTGCTGTAGAAAAAGTAATGCATGAATTCCATTATTCATAAAAAATTTTATAGGAGATATACATTATTTTATACATTACCAAACATTACCTTTTCCCACTGGGTAATTACTCCTCCCGAACTGTAACAGAAAAATGAGGAAAACTTTGGGAACATCTGCTGTTTACGATTTCCGCAGTAGACGCGAAACATTGTCGCTACACGTGCTAATACAAAACATCATAGCTACATACGTACATATGTATTAGGGATGCCAAACTTGGTGATCCCGTGATTTATTTATTTCAACATTCTCTGAACAAAATTTACTGTTCTTGTATTGGATATTCCAGCGAAAAGAGGAAAAGTAAAAAATTTTTGAAATACCATAAATTTCCACTGCTCTGGTAAAACTTTACAATAAAGGTCTTTTTGTTATCAAGAACGAGGGATAACTGGTGGCATGGCTAAATTTTTGTGGAACTGCATTGATAAACCTGAAAAAACTTTAAAATTGTATCAGGAAAATGTCCTAAGAGTCACAAATTTGCTGAAAGCTCATATCAATATGTTTGTAATAAATACGAAAGCGTACTATATTTTTAGTTTCAACATAGAAAAATCTGTTACAGAAAGCAGATCGGTTGCCTTAAAATCGCGTTTTAGTGAAGAAAAGTATACGACAGTGCTTTTTGGTAATATATGCTAAAATATAATTTTCAGGAAGTTGAAAAATAGTTCGGAAATTTTTGCATGAGTTTTTTTATACACTGATAGGTAGACTACCCACAAATATATATTTCATAATTTTTGACTTTCCGGTGGATTTTATAAATGTTTCATACATCCAATATAATTAAGTAATTTTCCCTTAGAACTTTAACACCTGTTCAAAAATTAAATTTTGTTCATTCAAACGCTACTGTGCATATGTTAATTAGCAGCCACATATTTGAATTATTTCGCTGACTTGTGTATACCCTGTAGGGAAAATATCATCAAATGGGGAATTCAATGTGACCATGTCCCAGAAGTGTAACTTCCTTGCAAACAGTACAGTGCCACCGGGTTTCTAAAGCTTTTGGGTGTGCTGAATTCGATTCTGAAATCACATTTTCACCATAGGTTTTTCTTTTTAGGGGGTGGTTTGTACAGAAATCTGTAGTTGTAAAAAAATAAAAATTGTGTATAAATTTAAACATTTTTTTGGGGTCAAGGAACCATAATTTAATTTTTTTTATATATGGCGGCATACAGATGCTCTATAGTGCAAAAAATTGGGGCACAGTAAGTTATTGAAAAAAAAGTTTTTTTACAACTGATGCATCATCGGGAATAGCGTTCTTAGTTACAAAATCATAATTTGTCAGGAGAGCAAAAAAACGCGAAATCACAGTTTTTTATTTTATTTCCTTTAACTGTCTACTTAACTTTTTCTTTTATATCTTTCGTATTATCAGCTTTACACTTTACTTATGATCTTCTAGCGCTCTTAGGAATCACTTTGCATGCTTCCATGCAAAACAATGTATGTTACTTTACATTACCCTACTATTTCAAATTACATTTTTACAGTTATGGCGTGCAAAATTTTAGAAAATTTGTTATCTGGACAATTCAAGAGAGCAATACAAAAGCTAATATGCAATTAAACTAGTTTTGAAAAAATTGACACTTAGAAAGTTATTCCCGATGATGCTTCAACTGCCAATTTCGGAAAAAACCACCCTCTGGAGAAAAAACCTAGGGTTACCCAAAAAATCTGACTTCAGATTCAGAACGGATGAGAAACCTTCTGCTATTTTTTGTCTTCGAATATTACCTTTCGACCACAGTGGCCTATGATTGATACAGCTTGTTGATTAGGGGATTAGTTGGCATAACTCAATTTAAATTTTACTTTTAGGTGTTGATAGTAAACTTGTCCGACCGTGCCTGTAAAGTGCAAAGAGGATCTTTCCGGATTCATCCCGAATTAATCGCATCGGTAGGCGGATAGACCGTCAAATTCCTTATAATTTTCGCTGAATTGATCGAAAGATCGAACTAGTAACTGTTTGGCACCAGAGCACTAGTTCTGAAATATCGTTGATTTCCTAAATGGTATTTTTTGCATATACGCAAACATTTCTCCGGCTTAGGTCGCAAAAATCCTATGTCGAAATTATGAATTTTTTCTGATTTTGATACAAAATGAAAAAAAAACTGTTAATATACACCACCTACATCATTATTTGCATAACTATTTTGGCTGTAAGTGCGCTGTATAGATTGATACGAAAATGATGTAAGTCCACCAATTGGTAGTTTGAAACGAAAAAGTGGTAACTTTATGCGAATATAAAAATTTAAAGTTGAAATTTATGACTCAAAAGTGCATATACTGAAACCTAAAATTAAAAAAAAAAAAACTACTAACTACTTTACGTATATTCTTACATTCTTTTTGTCTCCCCTGTAAAATATAAAAAGTGGACTTAGCACCTTTGCGACCTAACACGACGATTTGTATATTTTACTCGTGTGCTTTAGCGAAAATAAATGTTTTATTTAGATAATTGAATGCCAAAATTAATACGAATAGATCAGGGGCGCCAGTCATGAACTTGCAAAAACAATTGCATTGGCACAAGCCAAATATGTGGGCTGCTTCTAAAGTTTGGATATATGCATGTATATCTATTAGCGGGGATAGATTTGCATGGGCCAAAAAATTCCCTGAGGTACATTGCGATTATGATTTTTTGGATAATATAGGTCTAAAAGAATTTCGAGCCAGCAATTTCTATCTGCCTACCTTATTTTACAAAGTGGCTGTTGGAACAGCTGTATTGAAAACTTGCCATAATGTGTAACTGGCGGTTTTTGGGGTAGAGGAGTCTATTTCTGGCAAAATTTTTATATTTTGAGGGCCACCAGATAAAAATTAATGCCAAAGATTAAATCCTCAACCCCAAAAATTCCATATTCACGTTTGGCCAGAGAAAAAATCATTTTTCAGTTGTCAATAAAGCTGCTTTAATATGTGAGCCGCTTTTTGAAAAAAGTGCTTGAAAATACTGAAATAACCATAATTGCTCTGAGCTTTTAATGCAAAAAATTTGATAATGTCTATACCTAAAACAAGTGTTTACAGAAGAAAACGAAGAACCGATTTAGCTAATTAAGCTCTCTGTTCCAGAGCTAATATTTCCCTTCAAATTATTTTCATATTACAGGAGCATGCGGCGTTCTCATTGGACATCCGTTAGACACGATTAAAACATGGCAGCAAGCTTCAAATTCATCAGTACCAAAGGCGATACAACAAATTTATAATCGTAATAATGGGGTAAGTTTACTAATAGGGACTATACACGATGCGTCTGAGTCAAGAGTCAGTTTATGTGTATTAGTGAAAATGTGTATGTAGTAGTTACACCGACATGACTCTAGCATAACTCAGGAAAATCAAAATGAGTTTGATATTTTGTTGAATGACGGCGAGTCAGACGCACTGTGTATAGACCCTATTAGGTGCAAATAAATGCCTATATACCAATAAACTTTTTAAAGTTAAATGGCTTTTACAGAGGAATGTTTTTCCCATTTGTGACAACTGGCGCTATCAATTCAATACTCTTTGGGATATATGGCAATCACTTGAGACAATTGCGACGAGTTTGTCACAGCGATTATCAACGTGAACAATTAGAGTATCAGAACTTGTTTATAGCTGGATCGGTGGCCGGGTTTGTTCAAGCCTTCATAGCATGCCCAATTGAGCTGATCAAAGTAAGGCTTCAGACGCATTGCTGTAAGTAAAACAGTATTTAGGAAACGACCGAATTTTGTGCCGGAAACGTCTACGGAAAATTTGAGTCAGACTCGATCTGAGCCCTGACTTTTTCGGGCGTTTGGAAAAAGTTCGATTTTTATTTCAGCCGAAATAAGTATAAAAGTCGAAGTTCGGTCGGTATATAGATTTACCTTATCTTTATTCCATCTATTAATACATCATATTAATACAATGATGCAGATTATAATGAATATATTTTTGGCAAACGACGGACGAATTGGGGAGTTTTCAAAAAAGTCGTTAAAGCAGATGGAATAACTGGATTATATAGAGGTCTGTTGCCCATGATGTGCCGGTGAGTATACAGAAATATTTCTATTTCACAAAAATTCGTACGATTTCACGGAACAATTAATTAATTACGCCTCCTAGTGATGTATTCCCGTATGGTATATATATGATGGTATATCGACAAACCGTTGATTTTCTGGAAAAAACACCTATTGTACGACAGCGCCGCCATGAAAAACATGGTAACAACAATGAGGGTTCAAATGTTGATTTTCTGGTAACAACATTAGCTGGTGCTTGGGCTGGTATATTATCGTGGGTATGTGTCATACCATTTGATGTTGTTAAAACTATAATGCAAGCTGAGAGTAAGGAACAATATCGCAATATAAAGCACTGTTTGGTGAAAAACTTTAAAGTAAGTACAGTCAGAGAAGGTAAAGGCATAGAATAATGTTACTCTTTTATTTAGTTATATGGTTGGCGTCGTTTATTCCGAGGCAGTTGGATGCTTGTCGTACGCGCAATACCCGTTAATGCAGCAACTTTTTTAGGTTATGAATATGCAATGGAATATTTGCACGAGCCTAGCAATCCGTTTGTTTCTAGCTAAATTTCAAATATACTCATAGGCTGCAAATTTTTTATAAAGTTGGATTATTCAATTAGGTTAGCATTATTTAATTTATTTTATTGAAATATAGGCACAGAAATATTAATTATAGTATATTATAGTACCAAACTGTAAAATCTATGATTATGTTATCTTTTATTTTCAAAAATTAAAAAATAATAATATTTTATGCATCGTACTACCTAACTACTTATATCTTATTGAATTTTCATAAGGACACCAGGATCCTTTACCAGGATATTGAAAAAACCTATTCACGAGAAAAGGATATTGGAATTTCAACAGTAGTTTAGTAGATTGCGTAACAGTATGTTTTCTAGCAAAAATAATTGTATATACCTTCAAATTTTCGCATTTATTTATAGTACACTTTTTGTAGGTCATACACTGCGTATGAGTAACATTTAGTTATATGTACAAGTAAGAAAAGTAGATTGTATTCATGTTTTGGTTGATATCTCCGAAACGGTTTGAGATATCGAAGTAAAACTTGAACTGCTTTCAGGCCCGCATGGACACCTTTAGTAAAATCAGTTTCTAGGGTATATCCTGTTCTTATTTTGGATTGTCCTTTTATATTTTTATACACATTTTGAGGACTTTTATTAGATTACACCTATTTTAAATAAATCGAGCTCTTAGAAAGTTGAAGGATAATAATGTTAAAGGACATTATTTTCATGTCCTGAAAGGATAATTTAACAAAAAAAAGTATTATAAATTAAAATTTTGTTGACATTTTTTGGGATGCGTTACAACTTTTAGTGCATTATAGGAGATCCTGAGTATCTGGTAATTAAAAAACAATACCGACCGATTTACATATTATGAAGCCCTTAAACTGCAAGGATGCAGTAATATGAGTAAAACAAGTACATAAATAATTAAATTTGCAAAACACCGTGGAATGCAGTGAGATTTTACTAATAACTTTAACTGCAAGTCGACACGGGTTGCCGTGGTCCGAATTGGGTATTTGTTTTCTTTAGCACCCAACTGCAAAAAAATTAGCTAAAATTATGGGAGACGGCTCAAAAGACGCGTGTTGGCCTCAGGATCACAAATCCGGAAGCGCTTTTTTTTTGATTATTTTGCTTCTCTTCAGTTTTTTGACCATAATTTTCCACAGAAAGAAATAAAAAAGTGCTCCCGGATTCGTGATCCTGATGCCAAATCACGTTTTTTGAGCCCTCTCCCATAATTTTAGCTAATTTTTTAGCAGTTGGGGCTAAAGGAAACAAATACCCCGAATTGTATAAAACTTTGTCAGGATATTTTTTGATGCATAATGGTCATACTATATGTTTTATTACATTTTTTTCAACATATTTGTTCAGTTTAGGGCACTTGTATCACCCTCTTACACAGCTGTGATTTTAATTCTTTCCATCCGGAACTTACATACGGAATTGTATAAGTATTACAATATACATAATGACAGTGAAGAAATACTAGAAAAAATTGTAGAGTTAGGCAATGTCCATGAAGTCCAAATGCAGCGTTATGCCCCAGGCAGATACAGTACGCCGCCTTCAAAGCACACCTGATACTTCAAAAGTTCAAACAAATAGTATATTGCAGTCTACTCAGCTATCCGATCTCACTTTTTTACTCACTTGCCGTACTGTATCTGCTTGGGGCCTCCTCACTTACCTTGCCCAATGTAGCAATGTTGACCGTTACAAAATTACCAGCCTCAAATTTTATTCGCTCATGCCACAACTGCATTGAAGTGCGCTGTAAACATCTCATAAGTAACTGATTTTGACGGTCTTGTACTATTCTATTAAAGCAAGAACGCAAATATCTATCCTGAAAAATTAATAAATGTTTACATGTACTTATCTTATAATATTATTAAGTTGGTTGATTATTTTACGGGAAAACATCCGTTGTTTAGCTTTTTACTTTTATTCTGGCATATGAATACCACCTCTCTACCGGGCAGCTGTTTGGTCTGTGACAACTCATTGGATACTCTGGTCTGGGGTAATGAAGCATCAGAATTGTGATAAGATTTCGAAGGCGATGGTGAAAAATCGAATGCAAAAATTTGTGTACGTGTGAGTATCAGTCCCGGTATTCTGATATGTGGATAACCCCGAAAACTCAGGGATTTTCCATATGGCCGAGTCCCGGGACTAACTTTTCTAGTGTTGGTGGTATCACAACCGGACATTTCAAAACTGGCCTAAGTGTGCCTCTACGGCAAGCATCGGCGCCCCATAGATCTTAAGATCAGTCAAACAAGTTGGATTCATCACACAGACACGTTGTGCTCTAATTATTTAGTCGTCGCTGGGCAAGCGTTCTCACTTATACACCTGCATTTACAAATTTGCCGACCCATGCTCTACGGCAGCCATTTGAACCTAACCGAACCTTTGTGTACGTGCGGGTTGGCAATTCAATGTGTGAGTATGCAGCTCAGACCTCAGTAACCAATGAGCTATCACTGATCAGACAGTTTATTTTTTTTGTTGGCTTTACGTAAATATGTTACTCATACGCCCCGGCTAATGGCTCAATATGTATGTGCCAAAAACTAGTAAATAAAAGGTACAACTGTGTTAGTATTTTGTTGGATTTGTTGGCGAATTTTGAACTTACCCATCGCTCACAAGTTGAGCAAAGGAAGCAGGCTATGGTCAAAGTTAATATTTGCATCAACCAAATAACCGTTAAATCTAGAAGAATTCAATTACATATTTATAATGAAATGAACATTGTACACTTTGCTAATGTACACAGTAACTTAAAAAAAAAATTACACTGAACCAAAAAGGTACACGTTTTTTAAGAAAAAAGTTTCATAGAAGTTCAAGCTGATATTTCTTAGAATAAAAGAAAACATTTTTAGATTCTATGAAAATTATTTTACAATTTATAAATTAATTCATGATTTCTGAGAATTTGTTTACATATTTTAAGAACAAGTACTAATATTCTAAGAAATATTCTTAAATTTCTATGAAAAAGTTCTTTGGAGAGGTTTTAATGAACAATTCTTAAAATCCATGTACTTTTTTTTTGGAAACATGAACTTTTTTGATTCAGTGTAGAAATTTTTTTCAGTTAGGCCTTAAAATTGAAATGAAAAAAAAAAACCCATCTGTACGTTGGTAATATGAAAGAAAAATGAAAACGTCTTACAGCTCACTTACACGTTTCGATTTCCTGGTCGATTTTTGTCGTTCCACTGCTTGCAACCTTCAAATATAAGGTGTAGATCGATCGAATTGCTATTTACACGGTGGAACAATGAAAAATCTTCCAGAAAATCAACCCGTGTGAATGAGCCTTGAGACTTGTACATTTTTCAGGGCGAAAAATTTGACTTCAGATTCGGATTCAGCGCACTGTTTAGGACCCTGGTGGTATTTTCAAAAACTTAAATTTTGTTGTACTGTGTAATCAATAATAGAATAATCAAATTAATTCCACTTACAATAACGAACTAAGAGCGAGGTATCTTTCTCAATATTTAAAAATGCCCAATATGCCAATAGTGTTAGATCGATAAGCTGCTTAGCGCACAATCCCGGCAAACTCCATTCAAAATAATCCGTTATCAATTGCAAGTTCTCCCATAGCAAAGAATGCATGTCTTGCAGTGCTATAAATCCTTTTAAACATTCGTTACGTTCACTATAATTTTCACAACACTTTGCCTCTACAAGTCGACATTGGTTTTGTGCCGCGCGACATGCATCGTACAACATAACCATAAAAACCAAAACATAAAACATAAACTCGAAAATTTTCACACGTAATACAACTTCAGCATGCATGCAAATAGCCAAACGCATAGCGGGCACTGATTGGAATAACATCATTATTACAAGGCACACAAGTGTAACGGTACATATAACGAAATATATTTGCAATGCGCACACTAATAATTTCAACTTTGCATAATTGTATTGTATGGCAAATTTTTGTAACAATAACATACGCAACTGTTCAAATTTTTTAAAAATCGCCACATATCTTTGTAATTTCCAAGCGCTTTCCAAAAGCACAATTAATTGTATTAGTATTAAAGAACCAAAACCAAGGCCATCCATTATCGTTGAAAAGATATCGTCGAGATTGTAAATGGCTTCATCCATGCGTTGTATATGCGAATGTATTAAATAACCAGCAATGGCGAAAATTGCAATTAGATGCAAACTTGATAGCGCTAGAGATGAAAGGCTTTGCTTGTTGGTGGGCGGTCGAAAATATGGCACCATGCCCAGTAGAAGCATTAGGCGTCGTACAGGTTGCATGGCTATGCCGTAAATAGTGTCCTCTAATTTTTTCGGCATTTATTGGTTTTTAATTTGTTTAATTTAATTTTTAATTGCATCCGTACACACTTTAGAGGTGGTAGTGTCGGGTTTGGTTTTTATTTTATAACTATTGTCATTGTTATTTTACAGTTACTTCACTGACATACAAAAAAACCATTTATTTTATTAATTGCATCTAACTCTTCGAGCATATGTGCCGCATTTCATGTCAAATTGAAAGTAATTTGGATGAATTTTGTTGCGGAGTTTCCTTCCATCATAAATTTAATTGCTGTTAAGATCTAAATCCTCGAGCATATATGGGGCATTCCATGTAAAATCTACCCCTGTAATTTGGATAAATTTTGTTTGGGAGTTTGCTTTCATCATAAGACAATAATTTGCCATTTCGTAGTAAATTCTGGCATCATTAAAGGAGGTATAACACGAGTTAATAAGATAAACAGAAAAAAAAACAAAGTTATGGGGCAATACATGCATTGATCTATGGAAAAGGGGCTTTTACCCCCTATCTTATAAACTTCAGCAAATCATCAAAAAAATCATTATAGACCAGTGTTTTGATGAAGTAATAATGACAATATCCTGTCGCAATAGTAATAAGGAAGCGATAAAGTGCTGATGAAAAGCATGTTGATTCGAAGTTAAATTCCTTTACCCAATCCAAAGAAAATAATACTTACCCAACGGATCTCTGGCTCGATCGGTTAGGGGAGTAAAAAAACAATGGTGTTTCGCTCTTTAAAATTCGACTATAAATGCCGAAGGGTTGTCCAAAAAATTTAGCATACATATGTATATGCACATAGTCGAAATAGTAGGTACTAAATCGGTAGGTACTAAAGTTAGCATCAGCTTTTCGACACCATATCCAACGGCACCTTGTCTGTCAAAAAAGCTGACGCTAACTTTAGTACCTAGTAGAGGTGGGCGCGTGCATGATTTTTGCAACACGACACGACACGCTCACGAAACAGATTTTCGAAAAAACGTATGCACTAACACGCACGAGGAAAAATTACTAAAACGACACGCACTAACACGGACGAAAAAAAATAAAACGGTATTTTATGGTATTTATTTTTTTTTTGTATATATTAGGAGTGTAGTGGGGTGTGGTTGCTGTGTGACCTTGCCCAATCCCGACTCTTGCGTCCTCGTTCGTACACTCTGGGCAACGTGAGCTATCTAGGCTCGCGGCAGAAAGAGAGGGAGCCTCGGTGGGGCCACTCTGACATACTTGGTTTAAGGGCTCACCGAGGTCTTTTGCGCAGCGTCTGTTCACCATGAGGTGCGGCTGCAAGCGGCCGTCTGTCTTGAAGCAAGCGGCTCGCTATATAAATGTGTAAATATTCTCAAAAAAAAAAACCCCGAAACGGGTTGTGCGCTGGGTTTGCGACCCGCCACGTAAAAAACCTAATTCCAATGAAAAGAAAAACAACAAAGCCTCGGATGAGAACCCCCTTTAATGTTGACGACCCGGCAAAACGAATTATGGACTACGACAAGGATATTAGGGCATGTACGTGGAATGTCCGGACCCTTTCTAGGGAGCGTACCGTTGCCCGACTGGTTGATGTCCTCGCGAACGCAAAGGCTGACATCACCGCCCTGCAGGAAATGCGATGGACGGGGCAAGGAAAGACGACTATCGGTCCTTGTGACGTATACTACAGTGGCCAGACATGCGTCAAAGCGCGTGGTGTAGGATTTGTGGTGGGAAAGAGACTTCGCCGCCAAGTACTAGCGTTCACTCCTGTGGACGAGCGTCTCACTGCGATCCGCATCAAGGCGAGGTTTTTCAACATAACATTTATCTGCGCCTATGCGCCGACTGAGGAGACGGACGACGCAGAGAAGGACTCCTTCTACGATAAACTTGAACAAGCCTATGATCGCTACCCCCTGCATGATATCAAAATCGTGCTCGGCGACTTTAATGCCAAGGTGGGAAAGGAAGGAGTCTTTGGTCCTACAGTTGGAAAATCCAGTCTCCACGATATGACATCCCCCAATGGCACTAGGTTGATTGACTTCGCCGCTTCCCGCAATATGGTCATCAGTAGTACCAGGTTCCAGCATAAGCGAATACACCAAGCCACCTGGTTGTCCCCTGATCAAAGAACAATAAACCAGATTGATTATGTCATGATCGACGGCAGACACAGCTCGACCGATCTAGAAGTGCGTACCCTACGCGGTCCCAATATCGACTCGGACCATTATCTTGTAGCAGCCAAGATACGCACACGCCTCTGTGCAGCGAAGAAAGTACGCACAGTAACGGAAGGAAAGTTTGACGTCGAGAAGCTGCGCGTGACCCAGACAGCTAATAATTTCTCCACTCGACTCTCACACCTGCTATCGGAGAGCAATCCTCGACCTAACGATGTAACCGAGCAATGGAAGCATATCTCTCACTCATTGCGTACCGCCGCTGAGGCCACTATAGGGTTTCAGCGAGCCCGCAAGAACAACTGGTACGATGAGGAATGCACCACAGCCTCGGACAAAAAGGACGCTGCATACAGGGAGACGTTGCGAACGGGCGCCACCCGCAGTGTATGCCAACGCTATCGTGAGGCGAAGAAGGAAGAGAGACGCCTTTTCAGAAAAAAGAAACGTGAGACCGAAAGGCGAGAGTGTGAGGAGCTTGAGATGCTGGCTGACAGGAACGATGCCCGAAAATTCTATGAAAACATCCGGCGGATGACGGAAGGTTTAAAGACCGGGGCAAGTTCCTGTAAGGACAATAATGGCGACCTGGTAACTGACGTACAGAATGTACTTAAGTTATGGAGGGAGCACTTCTCCTCACTGCTAAATTGCGAGGGAGACGTTGAACCCGATACCCTGACGATGGAAAGGTCGTCCCACCACCTGACTATGAAGAAGTGAGGATAGCTATATCCCGGCTCAAAAACAACAAAGCGCCTGGAAAAGACGGACTACCCGCCGAGCTGTTCAAACACGGAGGCGAAGAGCTGGTAAAAAGCATGCATCAGCTCTTATGCAGAATATGGTCAGACGAGTGCATGCCTCCAGATTGGAATTTAAGTGTACTCTGCCCAATCCACAAGAAAGGCGATCCCGTTAACCCCACCAACTACCGCGGAATCAGTCTTCTTAATATCGCATATAAGGTCCTTTCTAGCGTATTGTGTGAAAGACTGAAGCCCATCGTGGACAAACTGATTGGACCTTATCAGTGTGGCTTTAGACCTGGTAAGTCTACCATCGACCAGATTTTCACGATACCCCAAATCCTGGAGAAGACCCATGATAAAAGAATCGATACACACCACCTCTCTGTCGATTTTAAAGCCGCTTTTGACAGCGCAAAAAGGAGTTGCCTGTATACCGCCATGTCTGAATTTGACTTCCCTTCAAAGCTTATACGGCTTTGCCAAATGACGCTGAGCAATACCAACAGCTTCGTCAGAATCGGGAAGGACCTCTCTGAGCTATTTGAAACTAAACGAGGCTTCAGACAGGACGACTCCTTTTCGTGCGATTTCTTCAACCTGATGCTGGAGAAGATAATTCGAGCAGCAGAGCTAAACCGCAATGGCGCAATCTTCTACCAGAGCGTGCAATTGCTGGCATATGCCGATGATATTGATATCATTGGCCTTAACAACCGCGCCGTAAGCACTGCCTTCTCTGGGCTGGATAAAGAAGCGAAAAAAGTGGGTCTTGCGGTGAACGAGGACAAGACGAAGTATCGGCTGTCATCAAAGAAAGAATCGGCGCACCTGCGCCTTCTCAGCCAAGTCACCGTTGATGGCTACAAGTTTGAAACGGTGAGAGATTTCGTCTATTTGGGAACCAGAATTAACACCGAAATCAATATCAGTCTAGAAATCCAACGGAGAATCACTCTTGCCAACAAGTGTTACTTTGGACTAAGTAAGCAATTGAGAGGTAAAGTCCTCTCTCGACAAACAAAGATCACGCTCTATAAGTCTCTCATCATACCAGTCCTGATGTACGGCTCGGAATCATGGACAGTGTCCAGAGAAGATGAGATGGCCCTTGGAGTATTTGAGAGAAAAGTTCTCCGGAAGATTTATGGTCCTTCGCGTGATGCCAACGGCGAGTATCCAAGGAAATTTAACGATGAGCTGTACGAGCTTTACGCAGACCTGACCATAGTTCAGCGGATTAAAGCCCAAAGGCTCCGCTGGCTGGGTCATGTTATGCGAATGGAAAAAGAAGCTCCAGCACAGAAAGTTTTACTATCGACACCCGAATTCGGCAGCAGAGGAAGGGGGAGGCCTCGACTGAGATGGAAACAACAGGTGGAGGATGACTTGAACTCCCTTGGGGTTTCCAATTGGCGTCAGTTATCGCTAAAAAGGAATCACTGGCGTGCTTTGATACGAAACGGCCAAAATCGCCTAGGCGGTTAAGGGTCATAGTATGTAGTTATACATCTAATAGTACATTTACACCGCATCAAATTTGGCGAAAAATTGCAAATTTGACGCTTTTTCCCAAACAAATCTCATTTTCCAAATTTGTAATTCCATTGTATTTGACCTCATTTGCCGAACAATACAATCCACAGTTCTTCAAAATAGCAACCCTGCAGCTTGACCACATTTAGAATCGCCCAGCAAGAACCTTAATAGGCAATTGACGTGTGATAACTTTTGCACTATGCACAGTTGTAAATAACAATTTCAACTATTTTTTTTTTAAGAAAATGGGCGAAATCTACCAGGAAAAGACGGAAGCCTTCTTGACTCTTCTTTTATTATTACTCTACAGGTGTTTAAATCATCACGGTAGTGCATTTTATTTCGGTAGCTTTTTGTCTGCTGCAGGATTCTTGAATTTGGCTTCAATGCAAATTTGCCAGTGTAAACGGTGTCGAACTGGCTCATTTGAATTCGCCAAATTTGGTGCGGTGTAATGATACATTTACACTGCACCAAATGCGTCGCATTTGGCGAAGTTATTTCGAGAATGTTTGTCCGCAGAATGAATTTGTTTGCCAAATTAGATGAATTTAATTTAATTCGACCTAATTTGGTGATCAAATTCAATCTGCGGATGAACGGTCTCGAAAAAACTTGGCCAAAAGGGACGCATTTGGTGCAGTGTAAACGTAGCTTAAGTGTACTATAAAGCTTATAAGGTATGAATCGATGATTATATTTCAATTCAACAAAGTGCATAGGAATCTTATAGTACATTTATACTGCACCAAATTTGGCGAATTTGAATGTGTCATTTCGAACCTGTTTACACTGGCAAATTTGCATTTGGCTTCACTTTCCCTGCAAGAATCTTCTACGAGAACACAAAGCCACCGAAAGAAAATGCACTACCGTGATGTTTTAAACACCTGTAGAGTAATAATAAATGAAGAGTCAAGAAGGCTTCTGTCATTTCTTGGTAGAATTGGTCAAATTTCTTAAAAAAAACTAGTTGAAATTGTTATTTAGAACTGTGCATAATGCAAAAGTTTTCACACGTTAACTACCCATAAAGGTTCTTGCTGGGCAATTCTAAATGTTGAACACAGGCAGCATTGCTATTTTGAGGAACTGTGAAATGTGATGGAATTCCAAATTTGGAAAATGAGATTTATTTGGAAAAAAAGCGCCTAATTTGCAATTTTTCTCCAAATTTACCAAATTTGGTGCAGTGTAAATGTACTATTAACAGTGATAACTTGGGTGTTTTGTGTCATCACCCAAGCAGTTTGTTAGCTGAGCAATGTAGCAATTCCTTTAAGGAATGGAATTGGAAATTTTAAAGTACATTTTCCATTCCTTGTAAAGCAATTGGAAAAATTTCAATTAAATTTTCAATTCCTTTCAAAAGTAATGACGCGGCAATTACATCTTCACAAAGTAATTTTTTTTTTCAATTCGAAAAAAAAATACCTTGTATTTGAGCTTCAAAACGATGAAATACTTCCCAACCGACCAACGCTCACGAAAATGCCTAAGTTTTCGAAGCTTTAGCAATAATTTTCCTGACAAATGTATCGAGAATGGGTTCCGCAAAACTATCGTAAAAGTATTACCGTTCGCCCAGTTTGTGGCAGCAGAGCTCACTTTCTCGATATCAGATTATGATACATTTTCCGATTCGTTTTCGTGCCGTAAATGGATTGCTAACGGAACTGGTTTCGGTACGTTTACACTATCGAGAAAGTACGCAAACAGTATCAAATACGGGTCGAGAATTTTTACGATAACGAAAAGTTCCACATCGTTCCACATTCAAAATTTACACATTTTTTTTTTAATTTTTTTGTTTTATTTTAAGTATTATAGTAAAATATCGTTTTAATCATAAAGATTAATACAAATAGATATAACTAGATAATTAATGTACATTGAGTAAATGTTTAAAACAATCGTTGGTTTGGATAAGTGTTCGGCACAGAGGGCTCAAGAGGTAGCGGCACCAATAGTTTGGATTACGGCTCGTGCTGCAATGTCGCCCTGGAGTTTCTACCTGCCAGATATAGCCATACAGAGGAGTCTTCCTCAAGTCCTAACGGTTTAGGAAGAGATATCATTGTGAGATTTTTTGAAATTTAAATATTCACTTATGTAGGATTCGAAATAAATCATGCCCATTACCTTCTTCCTCATAGCGTTCTAGGAAAAAACGGCGAGCTTCTGCTATTTTAGAATTTTTAATTCAACTAATTTTTTTCATTTAATTGACAGAAAACATGAAGCTTGATAAAAAAATATTAACATCCGATTAATTTGCGAGACTCGTATATCAAGCGAACTTTCAAGTTACGAGAAACTATCGCAACTCTCGTAAGCTCTCTAACATCCGTTTTAAACCCGAGATTCTTATATCTAACGAACTATCTAGTTACGAAAAACTATCGCAATTCTCTTAAGCTCTCTAACATCCGTTCTAAACCCGAAACTCTTATATCTTACGGACTTTCAAGTCACGAGAAACTATTACAATTCTCTTGAACTTCCTAACATCCGTTTTAAAACCGAGACTCTTGTATCTAACGAACTTTGAAGCTACGAGAAACTATCATAAATCTCCGATGTTCGTTTAAATAGGATTCTTGGTCGGGTGGGTTTTGGTATTTTTTTTAGGAATTTTAATGTAACACAGTGCTACAGCCATTTTACACTTTAGAAGCGACCTAGTAGATATTGTTCATTTGGTCAAGTTATACACGAAACGCCCTTTAAAAAGTTTGTAACACCCCCAAAATCTGGTTTTAAGGCCAAAAAACCGTTTTTCAGCTTCTTCGTAAAAAAAATTCATTTAAAATGCAATTTTCAACCGATTTCAAAATTCTCAACGGTTTTGGGTAGAGAATTGTTGGCACTTGCGAAATATATAAGGCTTGTTTACTGACCAAAAAAAAGTTCAAAACAGGTTAGAGCAGAGCAGAGCAGGGCAGCTGTCAAAATAGAAATAGAGCAATTTAAAGCAACTCAGAGCAGAAATTCCATGAAACACTTGAATCTCGATAGTCTCTTTTTATTTGGTTTTTTTGTTTAAATCTTCAATATTAATGCAAATTCACGTATACAAAATCATTGATTTTCTTCCAAGCTAATTTTTTTGAAGTTTTCAAAAATTTATTTTTTCCTGACTGACAATTGCTTCTCTGCTCTAACTTACTCCATGGTTCAATTCCCAGTGGGAAAAGGTAATGTACAGCAATGCATAAAGTAATGTATAGCTACGGTGACCATCCGTTCTGTTTTTGGCAGAACAGTTCTGTTTTTAAGGAGCTTGTTCTGCGTATTTTTTTTTTCTAAGGAAAATAACAGAAATGTTCTGTTTTTAAGCAAATGTTCTGTTTTTGTTCTGCTTTTTTGTGCCGATAACCTTTTTTAACAAATTTAATTAGTGGCTCTTGGTTAGTTTGCTCAATAATTTCAAAACTTTATGAAAAATTTAAAATCTTTCAAAATATTTTTATCTAAGCTGTGGTTAAATGTGGGCGGCGAGCAGTTTACTATTATTGTTGTTGTTATATTATATGGTTGAGGGAGTTGGCCGGGGTTGCCGGTTCGAATCCCACCTCAACCAAAGTCTTTTTAATTTTATTTATTTTATTATTTTAATTTTCTATTTAGTTTAGTGGACTGTAAAATCATTTTATTAAACTTTATTGTTATTTAATTAGGGTGAGCGCTAGGCCTAACGAGACAGTTAGCAGCAAAAGCTGAATGATACTCAGCATTAGGCCCTGAGGCAGTTAGCAGCCTTAGCTGATTGACACTCACTTTACCCACATTATATTATTTTATACGTAGTATTTATTTAGGGACGTAGATCCCTTCCAAAATTTATTTAATGAGGGTGAGCACTAGGCCTAATGAGACAGTTAGCAGCAACAGCTGAATGATACTCAGCACTAGGCCCTGAGGCAGTTAGCAGCCTTAGCTGATTGACACTCACTTTACCCACATTATATTATTTTATACGTAGTATTTATTTTGGGACGTAGATCCCTTCCAAAAGTTATTTATATGCATCGTTGTCATTAGGGGCGTAGATCCCCTTCGAAGCGTATGCATAGGCGGTTAGCGTGAGTGCTAAAACCACACTTTGTTGAAGCAGCTATAAGCTATGTATTCAGAAAATTCTATAAAATATCTGCGAATTACATTGGTATGTAATGCAGAAGATAAACGCGTAAACAATTTTAAAAATAATTTAGTTCATGTTTAACGCGGTCAAGTGCTTCAGCGAAATCAAAAATTGAGTACGTTAAAATGCAAAAACGTATCAAATTTGGAAGTTTCGTTCCCGGAAAAAGTTCGTACCAAAAATGGTACATTTCGGCGAAAACGGCAACCGTGGTTTTGGTAGGTTTTAAATTAACAAGGAAATGTCTCTCACCATCAAGAAATACTATTCACAAAAATGAAAAGTATACTTAAAAAAAATTACTTTCAATTGATGCACTTTGGTTTAAATTATTTAAGATTGCAATTTTAATGTTTCTAAGACGTTGGCAACATTTTTTACTGCAAAGAGATGATTACGCCATGAAAAACACTATTTTATTCCAAATATTGAGAGTGTAACCCCAAATAGTTTATAGCCGGGTACCGAAATTTTCACGTGAAGGCAACACCAAGCCTTAAGTAAAAAGAGTTCTGTTTTTTGAAAAAAAATTAATGGTCACCGTATGTATAGCTCCTATAGACTATACATGAAAACATGCATGAATTTTTCTACAGCGATGTTATAGGAAAAGTAATGTGTCGCTCGCCTACAAAACTACCCACCCGACCAACGCTCACGAAAATGCCTAAGTTTTCGAAGCTTTAGCAATAATTTTCCTGACAAATGTATCGAGAATGGGTTCCGCAAAACTATCGTAAAAGTATTACCGTTCGCCCAGTTTGTGGCAGCAGAGCTCACTTTCTCGATATCAGATTATGATACATTTTCCGATTCGTTTTCGTGCCGTAAATGGATTGCTAACGGAACTGGTTTCACTATCGAGAAAGTACGCAAACAGTATCAAATACGATTCGTATTTGAGCTGTAAATGGACTACTGACGGATCTTGTTTCGGTACCATTTCACTATCGAGAAAGTATCGCAAACAGTATCAAATACGGGTCGAGAATTTTTACGATAACGATAAGTTCCACATCGTTCCACATTCAAAATTTACACATTTTTTTTTTAATTTTTTTGTTTTATTTTAAGCATTATATAGATAATTAATGTACATTGAGTAAATGTTTAAAACAATCGTTGGTTTGGATAAGTGTTCGGCACAGAGAGAGGGCTCAAGAGGTAGCGGCACCAATAGTTTGGATTACGGCTCGTGCTGCAATGTCGCCCTGGAGTTTCTACCTGCCAGATATAGCCATACAGAGGAGTCTTCGTCAAGTCCTAACGGTTTAGGAAGAGATATCATTGTGAGATTTTTTGAAATTTAAATATTCAAAGGATATAAAAAACTTACTTATGTAGGATTCGAAATAAATCATGCCCATTACCTTCTTCCTCATAGCGTTCTAGGAAAAAACGGCGAGCTTCTGCTATTTTAGCATTTTTAATTCAACTAATTTTTTTCATTCAATTGACAGAAAACATGAAGCTTGATAAAAAAATATTAACATCCGATTAATTTTCGAGACTCGTATATCAAGCGAACTTTCAAGTTACGAGAAACTATCGCAACTCTCGTAAGCTCTCTAACATCCGTTTTAAACCCGAGATTCTTATATCTAACGAACTATCTAGTTACGAAAAACTATCGCAATTCTCTTAAGCTCTCTGTTTAAGCGACATAACATGGTTTCGTTTATTTCATCTGCATTACATATTATTGTAATTCGCAGATAATTTATGGAATATTCGGAATACATAGCTTATAGTCGCAGTCACAAAATGTGGTTTTTCACAAGCAAAATGGGGTAAGCCAATAGCCGCCAATGCCTCAGAGCCCAAGTGCTCACCACCAAATAATAAATATAAGGTGTAACAAAACACAAGTGGGTTTTCACAAGCAAAATGGGGTAAGCCAATAGTCGCCAATGCCTCAGAGCCCAAGTGCTCACCACCAACAATTTTGAGGGGTCTTCTAAGGAAGTGAGAATAGCCAACAATGCATTCTCAGAGCCAAAGTGCTCGCCCCAATTAATACATACAGAGTGTAATTACCAAAACACAGTCCGCTAGACTTGATGGTACATACCAATAATTAAAAAGAACCAAACACAGTCCATGAGACTTGATGGAATATAAAAGTAATAAATTAAATAAAATTAAAAAGACTTTGGTTGAGGTGGGATTCGAACCGGCAACCCCGGCCAACTCCCTCAACCATATAATATAACAACAACAATAATAATAAACTGCTCGCCGCCCACCATTTAACTCCAGCTTAGATATGGTCCTTCGAGCCGGATCAAACCAGCACCTATGGCTCTTTACTAGACGACTAAGCCGTCTAGGGCGGGGAGTATGTTTAAGCGACATAACATGGTTTCGTTTATTTCATCTGCATTACATATTATTGTAATTCGCAGATAATTTATGGAATATTCGGAATACATAGCTTATAGTCGCAGTCACAAAATGTGGTTTTTCACAAGCAAAATGGGGTAAGCCAATAGCCGCCAATGCCTCAGAGCCCAAGTGCTCACCACCAAATAATAAATATAAGGTGTAACAAAACACAAGTGGGTTTTCACAAGCAAAATGGGGTAAGCCAATAGTCGCCAATGCCTCAGAGCCCAAGTGCTCACCACCAACAATTTTGAGGGGTCTTCTAAGGAAGTGAGAATAGCCAACAATGCATTCTCAGAGCCAAAGTGCTCGCCCCAATTAATACATACAGAGTGTAATTACCAAAACACAGTCCGCTAGACTTGATGGTACATACCAATAATTAAAAAGAACCAAACACAGTCCATGAGACTTGATGGAATATAAAAGTAATAAATTAAATAAAATTAAAAAGACTTTGGTTGAGGTGGGATTCGAACCGGCAACCCCGGCCAACTCCCTCAACCATATAATATAACAACAACAATAATAATAAACTGCTCGCCGCCCACCATTTAACTCCAGCTTAGATACTCTCTAACATCCGTTCTAAACCCGAAACTCTTATATCTTACGGACTTTCAAGTCACGAGAAACTATTACAATTCTCTTGAACTTCCTAACATCCGTTTTAAAACCGAGACTCTTGTATCTAACGAACTTTGAAGCTACGAGAAACTATCATAAATCTCCGATGTTCGTTTAAATAGGATTCTTGGTCGGGTGGGTAAAGATACATGTTTACATTACTTTCTATATTACTTTTTATAAATGAAAATATGCACTACAAGGGATACATTATATCTTGCATTGCCTTTCTTGAATGAAAAGGGGCATATTTCATTTTGCATAACATTTTATAAATTTCCTTGTAGAGTAACAAGGACATTAAGACCCAGTGAGGCTCTACAGTGGGGGAAAAGTTAAGGTCCTATTTTAAATGTTTGAATGACGAGCTCGTCATGGGCTACGACCAAGATGAGTGCACCAAAAAAAAAATATAATAAAAAAACGAAACCATAAAGGCACCGGCATCAGGAGCACACAGTCCAGTCGACTCTCGACTTCTGAAAAGCCTCACAGCAGCAGCAAAAGCGATGAAGATGTAAGTAACGAGCAGCAGTTTCAAAATGAATTTAAATTGTATTTCTTTTATGTTTGAAACCCAGTGGGAAAGTAGGTAATGCATTACCTTTTTCCATGCATGAAAAGATGTATGAATTTTGTTATAAGAAAAGATCACACCAAAAGCAAGGAAGGGAGTAATGTGTCGCTCATTTTTTGATTTGTAGTTTTATAAAAAATTGTTTTTCGTGCATGAAAAGATGTACGAATTTTGTTATAAGAAAAGATCATACCAAAAGCAAGGAAGGGAGTAATGTGTCGCTCAATCTTTGATTTGTACCCAGTGGGAAAGTAGGTAATGCATTACCTTTTTCCATGCATGAAAAGATGTATGAATTTTGTTATAAGAAAAGATCACACCAAAAGCAAGGAAGGGAGTAATGTGTCGCTCATTTTTTGATTTGTAGTTTTATAAAAAATTGTTTTTCGTGCATGAAAAGATGTACGAATTTTGTTATAAGAAAAGATCATACCAAAAGCAAGGAAGGGAGTAATGTGTCGCTCAATCTTTGATTTGTAGTTCAAAAAAAATTGTTTTTCATACATGAATAGATGAACGAATTTTGATGTTAGAAAAGATCATACCAAAAGCAAGGAAGGGAGTATTTGTATTTTATATATTATTTGTAGTTTGAAAACTTCAAAAAAAAAAAAAAAATACACAACTTTCAAACATAAAAAAATACAATTTAAATTCATTTCGAAACTGCTGCTCGTTACTTACATCTTCATCGCTTTTCCTGCTGCTGTGAGGCTTTTCAGAAGTCGAGAGTCGACTGGACTGTGTGCTCCTGATGCCGGTGCCTTTGTGGTTTTGGTTTTTTTATTATATTTTTTTTTTGTGCACTCATCTTGGTCGTAGCCCATGACGAGCTCGCCATTCAAACATTTAAAATAGGACCTTAACTTTTCCCCCGCTGTAGAGCCTCACTGGGTCTTAATGTCCTTGTTACTCCACAAGGAAATTTATAAAATGTTATGCAAAATGAAATATGTCCCTTGTAAAGCATCTTTTCATTCAAGAAAGGCAATGCAAGATATAATGTATCCCTTGTAGTGCATATTTTCATTCTTGAAAGGTAATGCATCTTTTCATTTATAAAAAGTAATATAGAAAGTAATGTAAACATGTCGCTTCAGTTTGTAGTCAAGCGACACATTACTTTTCCTATGACATCGCTGTAGAAAAATTCATGCATGTTTTCATGTATAGTCTATAGGAGCTATACATTACTTTATGCATTGCTGTACATTACCTTTTCCCACTGGGAAATCAAAAATTGAGCGACACATTACTCTCTTCCTTGCTTTTGGTGTGATCTTTTCTTATAACAAAATTCATACATCTTTTCATGCATGGAAAAAGGTAATGCATTACCTACTTTCCCACTGGGTTACTCCATAAAAAAAGCTAGAGCAGAAATTTGTGATCTGGATTACTTGTTTTGAGCGTACTCATGAAACAAGAGATAGAGCAACCTAGAGCAAGAAAAGTGTTCCTTAAAAATTATTTTGTGAAATATCTCAATCTGGGGTAAGCTAGAGCAGCCCAATAAACAAACCTATATAGTGAATTTTCATTTGAAAAAAGTATGATATGTTTTTTTAAGCCAGAAGTTGAAATTTTTCCGGTTTTGACGTCATTTTTTGGCACTAATTGACAATTAATGATATTTTTTGGTTATATATCATCGAGAGGAAACTACTATTTAATTATGCAAATTTTAATTTTTTGGAAAGGGCTTCAAGTTTTAGAGATATGCAGCATAAACCAAAATCTAATATTTTGGACTCAACCGCCCTACTGGAGTACTGTGTGTAGTTATTTATTTATTTCAGTCTACTGATTAATAAATCTTACAGACTAGACAGTTTATCACATTCTTATAAAAGACAAATCAAATAAATAATGTAAACAAGCACAATTTAAATGTACATGTAGAGACTCGAATTTAGATCAATTACATTAGCATAGCTATTACAAAGACGGATACATCTGTTAATCGGTTCATTCAACGAGTAATTAGTCGTGCTGGTTGAATCTGCAAATATGCGATTAGATCTTAGCGTTATTGGAGGTTAATAAATGTTGAACAAAGCCTTTAGGTCATCACAATCAATATTATCGTTAGTCACGTTAAGCACGAATAGCAATGCACCGCAAATTCTTCGGTCATGTAAAGAATGTAAGCCAAGCAACTTGCGTCTGCTTATGTAAGGCGGGGCCGCCTTCAAAGTTAGTATTATATAATGCATATTTCGTGAAGACTCTCTGGACTCTTTCAATTTTTGCGGAGTATTGATCGTAATACGGACTCCATATCAAAGAACAGTATTCTAGTCGACTCCGTACAAGAGCAATAAATAATGACTTAAGAGTATTCGGGTCCTTAAAGTCCCTAGTGTTTCTTTTAATGACACCTAATAATGCAAACGATTTGGAGGTTATAAAATCAATATGTTTACTGAAAGTAAGCTTAGCGTCAAATATCACACCCAAATCCTTCATATCTGTGAGACGATTTAGAACATTGGTACCCAACTAAAAGTCGCATTGGACTATATTTGGCTTCCTAGCATATGTTACTATAGAGCATTTGTTGATGTTTAAATACAAGTGATTTGAACTACACCACGTTTCGAAAGACGCTAGATTATGCTGCAACTTCACGCTATCAGAGATGCTATCAACTTTTAAAAAGAGTTTAAACTCGTCAGCAAACATTAGACAATTCACATATTTAAAGTGAAAGGGGAGATTATTAATAAAAAGTAGGAACAACAAATCAGTGAATATCACATCAAGCTGAGACTGACAATTAAATGCCTTAACTATCTCATGGGTTACTAAAAGTAGATTCGTACACGTAGATCTACCAGGCATAAAACCTTGCTGGCAATGACTAAGAATACTACGTACGTGAAGAAAGAGTTTCAGCTGAATGACACTGTCAAACAACTTCGCCATTGTACTCTCCTTCACTATAGGCATATAGTTAAAAACTTTGTTACGGTCACCTGATTTAAAAATTGGATGTATAGTGCACATCTTTCAATTGTCAATAAAGACGCCGTTTAAGAGACATGCATTAAAAATGCTAGTAATTGGACCCACCAAAGCTTGCGCACATGTTTTAAAGAAAGCGGAACAAAGCCCTTCGTTGTCCAACTTCGTGCAGAACTTTAAGTTGGAGATTGCAAGAGTCACATCACACTCATCAACTTGAATCGATGATATAGGTGGCAATGATGGAGAAGCTAGGGTGGGCAGAGACTGATGGTCGTACTCTTCATAGACCCCCTGAAAAAATTCAGCGAACAAATCGCATGAGGCCTGTGGGTTTTCAGAAACTATCTCGTTATAAACAAAGGTTGTTGGAAACCCGCTTGACTTCCTTTTTGAGACTTGAGACTAGATTCGACTTTAAACATATACTGTTTGAACAAAAATTTGTGAAGGCAATCAAAGTCCTTACGAAATCGCTCAAAATTTTGAAAGTCCCTCTCACTTCGGCTTAGCTTAAAACTTTTAAAGGCTTTATTCTTTTTATTTTTTAGATTACATAATCGCTTATTAAACCAGGGTGGTTTATTATTTGCAGATAAACGTTTTAATGGAACATAATTTGACATCGCTTGAGTTAGTAAAGAGTGAAAAGTTTTATAAGATAACATCGGATTATTAGGCGGGTTCAGGAATACCCAATCAGTTAAATTAAGAAAATCATTAATTCCTGTATAGTTGGCTTTTGAAAAGTCGTACTGCTGCACCGAATTTACTGTAAAGCAATCAAAATTATAAAATTCGAAACTAATATTAAGTGCTTTATGGTGAAATGTATTAATAGAAAAAGGAGAATGGAATTCACTGCAGCTTGCTTTTAATATTAGGCGGGTCGATTTCAAAATCGCCAAGTGACATAGA
The DNA here is from genome assembly GCA_964058755.1 of Campiglossa producta. Classification (NCBI taxonomy): domain Eukaryota; kingdom Metazoa; phylum Arthropoda; class Insecta; order Diptera; family Tephritidae; genus Campiglossa; species Campiglossa producta. Next base: position 52,584,417 of record CAXKVI010000001.1, on the reverse strand, counting down.
AAATCGTATTTTAGGGAACAAAATAAGATAATTTGCCAAAGAAAGCATACCTCTAAAACCAATTCTTATGTCCTGACTTCTTACTTTTGACCTGGAGCTCCAAAGTTTGAAAAAAACCTAAGTTGAACCATTAGAGTGCCCAAATCGTGCCCAAATGTATGACCGAAACCCACTAACTTTGAAGGGCTCACCCACCCATGCCAGTGGCACACCCCCTAAAACCCCACCTGGGGGTTCCCCATACAAACATTTAAAAATAGCCATTTTTTGGCACTTATGAAAAAATCAGTGAAATAGCTATGTTTTTTAAAGTTCTTAAGGGAAAAATGAACTCCAAAAAGAATAAAATATAGTCATTTACCCGATTTTTTCACGTAAAGTGCCAACAATTGTGATTTTTTTAAATTTTTGTATGGGGATCCCCACAGGTGGGGTCTTAGGGGGTAAGCCACTGGCATGGGTGGGTCGGCCCTACAAAGTTAGTGGGGGTCGGTCATACACGGAGGAAATCTATGGATGGAACATCCATAATTATTGATATCACATTAAATAAAAATTGATAATCCTGTCCCATCAATGAATATGGATGTTTCATCAATGCTTTTTTGATAAATCACTATTGAAATATCCATATAAATTATTAATAAATTCTATATAGTTTTAAAAAAACCAAATTGTATATAATTTGACATCTGGTTTCAGTAAGATTCCAACCCTGCTCCTCTGGCACGTTAGCCCAGTATTCTACCATTCGGCTACGGCATTTTATAAAATTTTTAGAAAAATGTTCAATCATAAGAAATTCAAAAAATTTTGAATTTAAAAAAACGCTCCAACAAGTTGTAATATTGTTAGAAAATCCATAGTAAAAATTGTTGAACTATTATGATTATGCGTCCCAGAAAAATTTACATTTCGCCAATATATATTAATGCGCTGTCTCTACCATTATTACTATGCAGTAAATATGGATATGGATATACCGACAATAGAAATTCATATCACGACCATATAATTGACGTGCCGTTCAAATATATTAGCATTCTAGCCATAAATATAGAAAATAGTACATCATATCGAAATGGTTGACATGTCATTTTACTTTTTATGCTTCCTTCGGCAAAGGATCTTATTTTGATCCCTAAAACATGATTTTCATTGTCACTTGGGCGATTTTCAAATAAAAAAAAATGACGTCAAAGCCGGAAAACCGCAAAAATTTAAAAAAAAATTCCACGTGTCATTCCCTTTTCAAATGAACAAAGCACTATATATATTTCGAAATCGAAAACAATTCTCTACCCAAAACTGTTGAGAATTTCAAAATCGGTTGAAAATTAGATTTTTTAATAATTGTTTTTCAACGAAAACTCTGAAAAAACGGTTTTTTGGGCTTAAAAACAGATTTTGGGGTGTTACAAATCTTTTAAAGGGCGTTTCGCATATAACTCGTCCAGATGAACAATCTCTTCTAGGTCGCTTTAAAAGTGTATTCAATTTTTTTTTGTTGTAGCACTGTGTAATCAAAATCTTTTTTTATGAAAGGAATTGATTATATTTTCCAATTACTGAGGAATGTAATTGTAATTGTAATGGAATTGATTTTACCCAGCTCTGGTACCTATGTTCTTTATTTCGACTGCCCCATTTTTTTATTCATACAGGATTTAACAATACTGTCAACTACTTCAGTTAAAATATTTTAAACAAAATCCAAATTTCATTGATTCATTCATATCTAACGGCTGTTTTCTTTTCCGTTTCCGCTTGCAATTTGAATTGAATGAGTATAACAACGTAAGTAGTAATCGTTAAGATGATCTAAAGAAATAATAGAATTAATTTTTTGTTTACTTTGGAGTACATATCGACTTGCAGTACAAAAACTAACACCAGAAATTTTGTGTCTGACGAAAAATTACTACCTAGACACAAAATGAAAGTGTTGGTTTTCTTACAGAATTTAAAAAGTGTCTCTTTTCACGATTGTCAGTTTTCGACTTAAGTAACTCTTGATCTTACTATCTCCACCGTAAACCGGCGTTCTAATTATCAGCCGTCCCCTGCGTAGGTAAATGAACTTAACGATTATTGTAATGGATTACTTTCGAATTGCTAAAATCCCGAATCCAATTTTTTTTTTTAATCTGATATAAGTGAGATCTACAGCAATAGTCAGTTAGGTCGGTAAACAGCAATCGTAATAAGGTATGATAGATACAAAAAAAATCTCTTTTCTTACCGCTCCAAAATTCTTTAAATTCACATCAAAGAAGCCGCCACAAGTGAATAACATCTGTTGGTGCATCAGCTGGAGTGAATATTCTTGTAAACGCATACTCAGCGTACTGTCAATGCCAACGACTTTTAACTTGTGCAACATTGTACCAAATTGATTGTACTTTTTTAAGAAATAAAAATTCATAAGTATAATAATTAAATTTTTGTAGATAGAACAAGTTATCAAATCCGATACGATGCCCAATCGATACTTTTGCCAATCGATACTTTTGCCAATCGATACCTACCAATATTTTTAACAATATAACGAGTGACCGCTTGGTTGCCTTTTTGTAACACTATTACAAATATTTACGGCTTAATGCGAAACGATAACCCACACGAACAATTCGTCTCTTGACGTTTTGTCTAACAGTCACACTGTCCTCGGAATTCTGTAATTTTGTCTCATCTCAAGTCACAAAATTGAGATCTGTCATTTGAGGTTTGTAATTGGACAACATGGAATTGGAACACGAATTGTCTCTATTAGTGACTATTCTCTCTATTAGTGACTAGAGACAGCTTACAGAATTCGGGGGTGTAATTACAATTTGAAACCATTTGTCAAAGTGCTGCCAAATGTAATTTATGCAGAAAATAAAAAAATGAGTTAGGTTTCATAAAGTTATTCAAAACTTTTTATTGTCTGCTTTCGCATTCTAACTAGAATGTGACTGCTACACGAAACCTCAAGAGACGAATCGTGCGAGTGGGTTATCGTTCGCAATATAAAATGAGGCCTATAATTCAATCTTACCTCATCAATACAGCACTGACTCAAGTAACAGGGTACAAATAAGGTTACGATTACCATCACAGTGTAGATGATACGACCTGTAATACCAATAACAGATGTACATACCTATTATATGAGTATACGAAAAGTTGGAAGTAAAAAAGAAACGTATTTTTCCTGTATGTAATCAAATTTTTTATAAAGAGAGGTACAAAAATTGATCAATGAAAGGTAGAAAATCGTTTTTTCAATTACAAAGAGAGAAATATTATTTCTAAAATAAACGACAATCGAAGGCAAAGTCAATTGAAGCATCATCGCGAATAACGTTCTATGTTACAAAATCATAATTTGTCAGAAGAGCAAAAAAACGCTAAAGTCATAGGGGCATATTCATAGTCGAAATAAAGTAGGCACTAAAGAAAGCCTCAGCATTTTTGACAGATAGACCGTTAGAAATGGTGTCAAAAAGCTAGCGCTAATTTTAGTGCCTACTTTATTTCCACGTGCCATACGAAAAGTAACACTTTTAAAAATTTTTATGAAAACTAACACTTTTCAAATTCTGTAGGAAGACTAACACTTTTATTTTGTGTCTGACGTAAAATAACACTTTCAATTTGTGTTTGACGAAACTTTTATTTTGTGTCTGACAAAAACTAACGCTTTTGGCTAGTACATTTTCTTCAGAGAATGAAAGTGTTACTTTTCGTCAGACACAAATTGAAAGTGTTAGTTCTTTTCAGACCCAAATTTTAGTGTTAGTTCTCGTAGGCAGGTCGATTTTTTTCAACTGTGTCCCTAACTCTTTCTTTTATATCTTTCTTATTATCAGGTTTACACCTTCCTTATGATCTTCCAGTGCCCTTTCGAATCACTTTCGATGCTTCTATGCAAAATTATGCATGTCACTTTACATTTCCCTACTATTTCTAAATGCATTTTTACAGTTATGGCGTGCAAAATTTTAGAAAATTTGAACAATGCAAGAGAGCAATACAAAAGGCAATATGCAATAAACCCGTTTTTTAAAAAAATTACACTAGGAACGTTATTCGCGATGATGCTTCAATTATTGAAAATGGAATAAGGGAAAACGTAGATGACCACGACTTACATAAACGCAAATGAAAATCATCACGCTCAAAATTTATATAAGCCCAATGTATGGTTTGTGTCATAGCGAATCCATTATAGAAGAAGAGCATAAGCATTGGAATACAAAAATATCCTTCCACTTGATTAAGCAAATTCCACAATCGAGCCAAAAGTTGCTGATTCGTACGCAATTCGGCATAGAGAATCGAACGTAATTCCAAACATTCACAACGCAACAGCTCGCGTCTCAAATGTAACAGTTCTTGTTTTACCATATGTAAGAGTTCGTGTACCAGTTGCACATAAATACAATATTCAATACCTTTAACCTGTGTTATGGCATATACAAAAACTGTGGCTACACGGTCGAATATACCTAGGGACACGTCACCAATTACATAGCTCAGATATGTTACAAGTATAAAAGAAATAAGAAACCAAAGACCAACACGCAAAAATAAACGCCAATGTATTGAAGATTTTAACGACTTAGGCCATTCGTTATGCTTGTCATGCTGTCTTATTTCGCATTCTAAATGTACAATATCGATAAACATCTGCCGTAGAAAACGATATCCGGTTAAAGCTTGTATATAAACTCCGATTTGTACAATAAGTTGGACAGTATTGATGCCTATACTTAAAATTAAAGTTATATCAAATGTTGTATCTGAAATCACAAAACCAGCAACCGATTTATTGTTGATGTAAGCAATGTAAATATTTGCAATTAATTGCGCTAAAACGTATGCAATGAAAAATGGGTGTAGTATAGATAGTATCCAATTTCGGTACGACGATTTATTAGCTGGTAATATAAAACAGGGTGGCATCGCAATCGCAACTGATGTAAATATCCATAGGTAGGGTTTGGTAGCGCTCACTAAAGCGGATGTCGGAAACATCTTAGGCTTCATTTTATAGCTACACGTTAGCAATATATGTAATACTAAAACAATTTTATTTGAAATTATTAACTTCAAGAATGCATTCAAAAGTTTTCGAAATGACGATCTGCACGTATTTATCGTTTCATTGGCGTATTCTGGTTTTTATCGATAACATTATTAACCCAAATTTTGTTGCAATCACAAACTTTGTGCCGTTGAGACGCGTTGCTTTTTAGATGATTAGACCGTGAACACTTTTAGTTACTCATACGCAATGGTGCCCAACTTGTCTGTTATTTTAATTACCGATACTAAAAATCATACCAGAATTAACATAATTTACCAAACAAATATGTCATAACAGTTATAAAGATCTTCAAATATGTGACAGTGGTTATCTGCAACATTTTGATGGAACGGCATAATTAAACATGTGCGAAGGATACTTGATTATCTTTATTTATTATCTTTTTTGGAAAAATAGATTTCTATGTGTAGGGATCGAACTAGGGTGGTTACGGAAATGTGTTTATGAGTTTAATAATAAATTTCGGCAGTCAATTACAATTGGGGTATTCTCTCTAAATTTTTTTCATAAAAACACAAGCAAATAACACACTGTCAAAATTTTTTTCCAAGCAACATCATCAAAAACATAAAACACGTACCTATTTTGTTGTTGCATGAAACAATTTTTGACAATAGTCTAGGAAATTTTTGACAATAGTGTGTTAATTCCTTGTGTTTTTTATGGAAAAAATTTACAGAGAAGACCCCTAATGTTTTATAGCCACAATTTAAAAACGTTTTATTTAAACGTTTATAGTTCCCCATCAACAATAAAAATACTTATTTTTGTAAAGCCAATGGTTCTCAAGCTATAGTCAACTTTCCTCCATGCATACAGAGTAAAAAATGAAATATTACTTTTAATACCAGTCGCTATTGAAATTAAGCCTTTTTGGAATCAAATTTGAGTTTTAATACTAAATAGTATTCATTTCAGACTCTAAAAAATTTTTTATTCCAAATAGTTTTAAAATAATACCAAAATAATAATAAAGCGCTCTCTCTATAGCGCTCTTTCTCATTATAATGTTTCAGGTAATATTTGTTTAAAAACAAAGCCGGAAAAGTATTAAATTAATTACTTTTTAGCATTAAATTAAGTTCGGCAGTTTGTTCTTCAGAGCACGCGGTTCGTCGCTATCATTTAGAACAAAGCTGCAATTTGACGCTGGCAAGCATAAGTACTAGATGGCTTGATAGTATCCGTTCAGCATTCAATAAATTGTGAGTTCGACTCTTGGTGAAGGCAATAATAATAAAACTGTGTAATTTTTTTTTTTTTTTTTTGCCTGAGAGAATCTTCGACTGAATTCCCATCTCTCTTAATTAGACCGAATATGGTATTAATTTAATACTTTTCGGCGTTGTTATATATAAACACCAAAATGGTATTAAAGTTAGACTTTTCTTTTTACTGTGTAATATCAACAACTATCTGTTAAACATTTTGTTATATTTATCAAAAATCTAAATTTACCAGACCTGGCCCTGGATTCTCTAACTGTGAGTTTTGAAATGTACACTTTTTTCCCATATATTTTAAATGGTTAAAAGGTGAAAATAAAAAAATCAAATTCAACGATTTTTATGTATAAGTTAAAAAGTTACAGAAACAACGTGCAAGGGTGGCTTTCCGTAATTCGATATCGAGCCAAAACGAGTGTAAAGTCATCGTTTTCGCTTTCCGTAGCACAAAATGTCGTTTTTTTATATGGAATCCGATATCGAATTAAAAAAAATTATACAAGGAGTATCGAATTACGGAAAGCAAGTTGTTTTAAGCAACCCCTGGAGTTTTGAATATTATGCATAGAGAAAAGGAGACTCAAGCTCGCGAACTTTACAAAACAACTATTTTCGTTGGAGAACTTCGTGACAAATAAACGGTATAAGAAAATTTTCTACAGTTTTCGTGAAAAATCTCGTATGGGCTATACGTGGCATATATGCCCATATAATTTTGGTATGGCGATATGCCTGAAATAACTATTTTTGGAGAGAATTTTCAGGTCTACAACTTGGGCAACTTGCGAAAAAACTTACCGTTTTCGAGAATAATTAAAAAAAAATAAATAAAATTTTGACCCCGAATAACTTTTTTAGCGCACATGGAATCGATAGGGACTTCCACAAAATCTCAGTTTCTACCACCTAAATACATATACCGCTAAAATGACATTTAAGTTATGACCGTCAAAAATCGTTATTTTTTGTATGATTACGATGAAATTTCTGCAAAACATATTCTAATAATTAATTATTTTTTTGTTTAGAAGAATATTAGAAAGAAAACTAAATGAATATGTAAATCGTCAAACACATTGATATGAGTAGTGCTGTCTAAGACAAGCCTGAACATTTATTTTTCGGATCTCGTTAATTTTCTTCGACCCTCGCGGTACGAGGGCTTAAGTCGATAGCCACAGGCCTACGCTGACTTGTGATCATAGCTCCGTACGGCACTTCATCACGAGAGCAGCCTAGCCTCTCTGGCGCGACGGCAAAGATCTTCCCCCTCCCAATCCAGGGTGTTATGCGAAACCGTGCCCATTGGATGTTTGCAGCCGGGAGGCAAATCGTGGCTGTATTTGAACGGAGCCTCTCTGATACCGGGTCGCCTCAGAGAGTAAGCATGACCTTACCGCGGTACGGGGCTCTGCCGCGGCGGACGACACATTTTCCCCTACTCTTCCCTTGACCCTAAGCTGGCCTTGTCCGGCGATGGGTCGTATGAACAAGATGAACTCAAATAACCTAAATAAAAACGAAAAACCTAAAAAACAAACAACGCCAAATTTCACTCCTCAGCAAAGGAGAGCTATGAAGGAGCAGGCGAGAAAGCAACAACAACGCCGGAGGACAACCTCCGTTCCACAATCAAGGGGGGGATCGACAGCGATGGCAACTACGAGTCGGTCAACCAACCCTCTATCGAGTAAGATTGACTTGATGGGAGCTAGCACCAGTGCGGTTACCAACGCAGCTAAGCGGACAACCGCGGATGCTAAACTCCCATCAACCGCTGATATGAAAACCAGTATCTTTACGTCTGTGGCAGCGGTCTCACGACCTGGCCTCGGAGTTTCGAAGGAGAAGGAAGCTGCAACTGAGATGTCGGCAAGGAGAGCGACCGCGATGGCAACTACGGGTCCGCACTCCCGGGAGACATCTCCCCGCCGCTTCACATACCACGAGAAAAGATGAGCTGCAAAGATCCTGAAGAGGTATGAAGGGGTACCGCAGGAATCGCTCTCGCCGAATTCCAGTAAATCTTTAGAGCTAGCGAAAGCTGTGATACCGGAATCCAAAATTCTTACATGCCAAAGAGGTTAAAAGGTAACCCTTTCAAGCGCCAGAGATCGGACCTGGAGTTAATTCCCCCTCCCAAACGGCATCAGAATACCCCTGAAGCGGGCAAACTAAGCTTTGCTGAGGTAACCAAGGACAGGATCCTTATAGGCGTCCTTGACCGAGGCAATGACCGTCTGGCCATCCCCAAGGACCGATGGCGTTACGTGCGAAATGAACTCGACAACATTCTTCTCAACGTTGCTCCGGAGTTTCCGGGTAGTTCGGCGCGAGTAACGGATGTCGGCAAGGAGAGCGACCGCGATGGCAACTACGGGTCCGCACTCCCGGGAGACATCTCCCCGCCGCTTTACATACCACGAGAAAAGATTGGCTGCAAAGATCCTGAAGAGGTATGAAGGGGTACCGCAGGAATCGCTGTCGCCGAATTCCAGTAAATCGGTAGAGCTAGCGAAAGCTGTGATACCGGATTTCCAAAATTCTTACATGCCAAAGAGGTTAAAAGTTAACCTTTTCAAGCGCCAGAGATCGGACCTGGAGTTAATTCCCCCTCCCAAACGGCATCAGAATACCCCTGAAGCGGGCAAACTAAGCTTTGCTGAGGTAACCAAGGACAGGATCCTTAAGGCGTCCTTGACCGAGGCAATGACCGTCTGGCCATCCCCAAGGACCGATGGCGTTACGTGCGAAATGAACTCGACAACATTCTTCTCAACGTTGCTCCGGAGTTGCCGGGTAGTTCGGCGCGAGTAACGGATGCGGGTTGGCACCAGGGTCAGATTAAATTACTCGCATGCGAGGATGCAAAACCCGTAGCACTGCACAAGGCAGCAGCTGCTAAACTGGGTGAAGTCTACAAAGGCGCTAAGATAGAGGTCGTCGACTGGAAGGACATTCCAGCTCGAACAAGGACAAGGGCGTGGATTCCGGCCATCCCTAACGAACCCGAGCGAATTCTCGGGATGCTACGGCCAATGAATCCGTCCCTCCCAACGCATGACTGGAGTGTCAATCTGGTCGGGGATGCGGTAGGGCCCGACAGACAGGTGGTGTTCACCATGAATAAAGAGTCAATCGAGCCCCTCAAAAGGTGCAATGGCCTAGTACACTACAGCGTAGGCCAGATCGTTATCCACGTATATCGTGGTGATGCTCAGCGCGCTGCCTTCTCGGCTGCTCCGGGGGAACCGGAAAACGAATTACCAGAAGAGGAAGCGGAGGATTCTGATGCAGAAAGCAGGTTATCCGCCACGTCCCTTGGCGATAGTGCTGTGAACAACTCGGAGATGGAGGACAGCCTACAGGACGAGGAAGTCCTCGACGTCAAGGTGGTAGCAGCCAACGCTGAGCGATTAACATCTAACGTTACAGGCAGCAGGACTCCTACCTAACTACACCAATGGTGATATTACCGCTATCAGTCTAACGGTCGACAGCACCAGCCTAACGGTGGCGTCGGTCTATATGCCCTACGACGCCGAAGAACCCCCACCACAAACGGAGGTGAAAGACCTGGTGTCAAATTTCTGCACGGGTAATCTTAGTATTGGACCATGTCCAATGGGGGAGCTCCGATATCAATGCCAGGGGCGAGTCTCTGTTTGATTACCTCTTAACAACTAACCTGGTAATTTGCAACGTGGGTAATGAGCCTACTTTTATCACTAAGACCCGCAGGGAGGTCATAGACCTCACTATCTGTAGTGAAGGCGCTTATGAGTGGGTCAGAAAATGGCGGGTTCTGGAAGAACATTCATTCTCCGACCACCGTTACATAGAAATGGTTTTAGACTTTATTGTAGAACAACCAATCATGAAGCGCAACCCTCGTAACACTAATTGGCAGTTACACAATGAAATATTAGACAGAGAGCTGCCAGTACTGCCCTCACAAGCCCCCTCATCAGTAGAGGAGCTGGAGGATCTTGTTACTACATTTACATCGGCGCTCTCAAATGCTCTAGGACAGGCTTGTCCAGTGCCAAAAACCACGCGGTAAACACAGGCCACATTGGTGGTCCTACGATTTGGACTCGCACCGCAAATCATACCGGAAACAATTTAAGAAAGCCAAGAGCCTCGGCTCTGAGCCTCATTGGCACGAATATAAAGCTAAACTAAGGGCCTGCAAAAAAGCTCTGAGACAGGCGAAGAGAACCTCGTGGAGAAATTTCTGCACTGGCGTCGAAAAGGTCGACGACACAGCGAGACTTAGACGAGTCCTCTAGAAAAGTCAAACAGCCATCAGCTATTTGCGAAAACCTGACGGATCCTGGACCAGCACGGAAGAGGAAACCCTTGAGCTGCTCTTGAATACACATTTTCCGGGGAATCTGCATGACGCACCACTAGCACCTGCAACAAACCTGGCAGTAAATATACCCATCACTGAGGAAAGGGTAAGGTGGGCAGTTAAGAGCTTTGAACCGTATAAGGCTGCCGGGTCGGACGGGATTATCCCCGCGCAACTTATAAACACGTTGGAGACATCAGCTAAATGGCTGGTATTTCTCTTCACAGCCTGCCTGGCTCTCAACCACATTCCGAGCTCCTGGAGAAGCGCCACGGTAGTGTTTATCCCTAAGGCTGGGAAGGCATCCCACTACGAGCCAAAAGATTACAGACCGATCAGTCTCTCGTCCTTTGTACTCAAAACCTTTGAGAGGATACTAAGCGACTACCTCTCAACGACTATTGATAGCAACCTTATCTCTAGCTATCAGCATGCATACACCAAGAGTAAATCAACAGAAACTGCTCTGCACAGCCTAGTATCTGTCATTGAGAAATCGCTGTGTGAAAAGGACTACTGTCTCGTGGCCTTCTTAGACATTGAGGGGGCTTTCAACAATATAAGCCCGGAGGCGATCAACTCCGCTCTAACTAATCTGAGGCAAGTTCCCGCAAACTCTGTGTGACCTGATGCAAGTACCACTGCGAGAGGTTTCGAGGTGGTCCTCTCGCTGCGGACTTTGTATCAACCCGGGGAAAGTGGAACTTGTCCTCTTCACCAACCGGTTCAAAATACCGCCACTAAGCCTACCAGAAATAGATGGCACGCGCCTGGGCTTGTCAGATAAGGCCAAGTTTCTAGGCATAGTTCTGGACAGGAAATTGAATTGGAAGGAGAATGTTCTTCAGCGCCAGAAGAAAGCTTGCATCGCTCTTTACACATGCAAAAGAGCCATTGGCAAAAAATGGGGGCTCAGCCCTAGAGTATGCAGTTGGATCTACACGGCCATCATTCGCCCAATCATGCTGTATGGAGTCGTCGTATGGTGGCCGGCGCTGAGCAAGGCAACATATCTGAATCTGTTGCGGAAAGTCCATAGATCCAATATGATCTGTATAAGCGGTGCGTTAAGGACAACGCCCAACGAAGCCCTCCAGGTCATTCTGGGCATTTGGCCACTTGATCTGGAAGGGTTTCGGTCAGCGGCGGCATCAGCTCTGCGCCTAAGAGAAACCTCCAGTTGGGGTGCGAGTACTATTGGACACTCCAGTATTCTGGAATCTTACAGCTTTCTCCCTCTAAGACCAGATCGTTGTGCAACCACTACTGTCGGGGATAGCTGTTTCAAAATAAACATTCCCAGCAGAGAAGACTGAGAGAGGACGGATTGGTGTCCCGAAACAAATGGTGGCACTTCCATATACACCGACGGCTCGAAGTTGGATGGCAGAGTTGGAGGAGGGGTTTATTCAAGGGATTTGGACCTTGAGCTCTCCTTCAGACTACCTGATCATTGCAGCGTCTTCCAAGCGGAAGTCTCGGCAATCCTGGAAGCCGCGGCCTGGTTAAGCAAACGTGTTATCGAAGAAGATATCGCTATTTTCAGCGATAGCCAAGCGGCAATCAAATCCCTTGGCTCATACACGTTCAACTTTGAACTGACGCTCAGCTGTCGTCGATCTCTTCAGGAGATGGCCCAACAGAACCGCGTAAACCTCATATAGGTCCCGGGACATAGGGACATTGAGGGAAACTGTAAGGCAGACGAGCTTGCCAGACAGGGCACGACCAAGCAGGTTCTTCAGGATAAAGAGCGCTTAGGTATGCCGTTTGCCACATGCAAACTAATGCTGAAGGAGCACACACACTCCGTCAAGCCAACGAAAGATGGCTGCAATCCCCAGGGTGTCGGATACCGAAACAAACCTGGCCAAAATGGGATCTTAAAAGGTCTAGATGCATTTATGCCCTAACTAGGGGGAAAATCTGCATATTGATAGGGGTATTAACCGGTCACTGCCTCATTGGTAGGCATGCAGAAAGGCTAGGTGTGCCCTACCGACGATGAGGAGGAGGAAACAGTGGAGCACCTCATCTGCAACTGCCCGGCTTTTAGCGGCGCGAGAGCGCGCTTTTTGGGAGTTCCGTTCCTAGATAGCCTAAGCCAGATCGCGTAACTGGACATAAAGGACTTGATGGGCTTCATAAAGTCATCTAAGTGGTTCGAGGAGGAGTAACGGTGTCGGTTTAGGAGGGTCAGTCCCGGGATTCTGCTATGTGGAAAATCCTAACAACTCAGAGATTTTCCATATGGCTGGGTCCCGGGACTGACTTTCCTTGTGTTGGTGGTATCACAACGGTCCTTTCAAAACTGGCCTAAGTGTGCCTCTGCGGCAGCCACTTGAACTTAACCCTAATTTTCTTCGATGGCGTCATTCAACTATAGTCAAACTTCCTCTTTCAGAATTTCGATGCTGATCTCAAAACATGTCTTTTGTAACCTTGCTCGACAATCTTCCATGACAATTTTCAGGGTACCTGTTTGTAAAAGAAAATACCAACATATGTGCCCACTAAAATAAGTGAGGTATTAAAAAAATTCAAAACCATTTGAAACCAGTTCCGGCTTTTGAAACGGTTTCGGTTTCGTTCTTATTCAGATCAAAATAACGATTACGGTTTCAGGTTTGAAAAATGAATCGGTTTTAATCGGTTACGGTTTCGGTTCAGTCCTTGGTTTCAACTTAAACGTGTTTTATTTCGGGTTCTACTTGATGAATCGAAATACTTAGTTCCGTCGCAAAAGATTTATAATTTTTGACGTCTGTCATCAGGACTGTACTTTAGGGTGGTAGCAGCTGAGATCTTGTAGGTAAGTACCATAATGGATCACATGAGGTCAATGAAAAACCGCCTCCTCGAGACGAAAATTACGAAAGAAAAATGTAATTATGCGGCTACTAGGGTGGGCCAAAAATATTTTTTTATTTTTTTAATGATTTACCTGAAAAATTTTCGGGATGAACCTCTGAAATTATTGTGTGAGATGGGATATGAGATGGATAGGAATAAAATGTTGGGAAGTAAAACTTGATACAGAATTGAAACTTGAAACACACATATTAATAACTTACATAATCGCAAATTGAAATCATCAAGCTCAAAATTGATATAAGCCCAATGTATGGCTTGTGTTATAGCGAATCCATTATAGAAGAAGAGCATAAGCATTGGAATACAAAAATATCCTTCCACTTGATTAAGCAAATTCCACACTCGAGCCAAAAGTTGCTGATTCGTACGCAATTCGGCATAGAGAATCGAACGTATTTCCAAACATTCACAACGCAACAACTCACGTCTCAAATGTCTGAGTTGTTGTTTAACCAGATGTAAGAGTTCCTGCACAAATTGTACATAAATGCAATATTCGACACCTTTAACCTGTATTATTGCACATAAAAGAACAGTAGCTATGCGTTCGAAAACACTCAAGGCGGTGTTACTAAGTTCATAACTGAGATAAGTTACGAATATACAAGAAATATTTAACCAAAGACCAACACGCAAAAATAAACGCCAACGTATTGGAGATGTTGACGACGAAGACGATGTTGACCATTCATCATGCTTGCCATGTTGCCGAATATCCCATTCCAATTGTACAATATTGATAAATATCTGACGTAGAGAACGATATCCGGTTAGTGCTTGTATATAAATTCCTATTTGTACGATAAGTTGAACCACATTGATTCCAATACCCAAAACACAAGTTATGCTATCGGTCGAGTGTATATTCACAAAAACAGCAATAGCTATATTATTGACGTAAGTTATCCAAATATTTGCAAGTAACTGCATTAAAACGTATGCAATGAAAACTACGTGTATTAGGTATAGTAAAAAATTGCGGTACGTTGATAATCCATTTGGTACTATAAAACATGGCGGCATTGCAACGGCAAATGTTGTAAATATCCATAGATAAGGTTTGGTGGCGCTCACTAATGCGGTTGACGGGTACAAATTAGGTTTCATTATATGTCGCTACGTTAGCAGTTTCCTACTGCTAACATCAAATATATTCAAGGATTTCAAACGTATTTCTTGTAATAATTTTACAATTGCAATTCGTTAAATGTATTTATCGATTAAGTAATTAATTAAATAAACAAATATGTCACACAAAGCTATTTTATCGTCCTTAATAAGTATGGCATGTAATAGAGATGTTGCGAATATAGAATTTCAGACATCCGCGGACATGTGAAGGCGAAAGCTGATCCAAGTATTTTTTTTATTAAATTATATGAGTGGCTCAGTGCCATCCTTGCCTAACCCTCGACATTTTTTATATGGAGTTATTATGCTATACTACTTATAAATACTCCAAACTATTCCCATTCTTTAAATATTTACGCAATTCACAACCTCTACATAGTATTACGTGCTATTTGTCTATTTTTCAAAAAATTTATATTGGAAACCATGGAAACATACAACGATAGACGAATACGACACCCCTTGTGAATTGCCCAATTGTTTTTTCGCATAATAAAGATTGTGAGGGTAAGGCATTTCTGGCCTTAGGCTGTTTAATTTTAAATTACCTATTAACTTTGTCACTAATTAATAGGAAATTACTAAATTGAGGGTTAGGCAAGGATGGCACCGAGCCACTCATATATTAATTGTACATATGATGATATTTTGGGGCGGTTGGATGTGATGTGATATTGATATGATAATTTCGTCGGTCACTTTCAGGTCAGGTAATAAGTTTACAAGATGTGAAACCTGATGTGATTTGTATATATTGTGAGAATTTGACGGATAAGTTATGAAACTAAAAAAAAATGTATGTTGCGATATCACGCGATTTTTGTATACAACATGGGGTCATGAAATATTTATGCAATTCACAACCTCTACTATTTCGTGCTGTTTGTCTATTTCTCTTAGGCGGCGATATGAAGTTTTAATTGAGAGTAAAATTTGAGAAAATGGCTGATGATGCAACGGAAATAGAAATTGTAGCCGACTTTCAGGCCGTAGGCGATTTTCACCACGATGTTTAGCTGTGCAAATCAAATAGGAGGTGAAATTCTAGGATCTAGCTAACATTGCACAAATTGTAGTAGTTAGGCCGACCAGAAATCATGCCCCCTATCCCAATTTTTTTTTTTTTTTTTTTTTGAGTGTAATGGGGTGTGGTTGCTGAGTGACCGCGCTCTCCCGACTCTTGCGTCCTCGTTCGTGCACTCTGGGCAACGTTGAGCTACCTAGGCTCGCGGCAGAAAGAGAGGGAGCCCCGGGGGGGCCACTCTGACATACTTGGTTTAAGGGCTCACCGGGGTCTTTTTCGCAGCGTCTGTACACCAAGAGGTGCGGCTGTAAGCGGGCGTCTGTCTTGAAGCAAGCGGCTCGCTATATAAATGTGCAAAACTTTTCCCTCCCAATCCAGGGTGTTATGCGATACCGTGCCCATTGGACGTTTGCAGCCGGGAGGCAAATCGTGGCTGTAGTCGAACGGAGCCTCACTGATACCGGGCCGCCTCAGGGAGTAACTATGGTCTTACCGCGGTATGGGGCTCTGCCGCGGCGGACGACACACTTCCCCTTACACTACCCTTGACCCTAAGCTGGCCTTGTCCGGCGAGGGGTCGTACGAACAAGATGAAGAACACACAAAATACAAAGCAATTAACGACTTCGTTTACTCCGCAGCAGAGAAGAACTATGCTGGAGCAACCGAAAACACAACGCCGGAGGACAAACTCCGCCTCAAAGTTAACTGGGAGGCCGACAGCGATGGAAACTACGGGTTAGTCATCCCCCAAACTGCTATCAAGTAAGAGTGACTTGATGGGAGCAAGCAACAGTGCGGCTGCCTACGCAGTCAAGCAGAAAACGGCGGAAGCTAAACTTCCATCAAGCGCTGGTACGAAACCCAATCTCTTCACATCTGGGGCAATGGTCTCACGACCTGGTTCCAGAGTTTCGAAAGAGAAGGACGACGCCGCAAAGGGAGAGACCGCGATGGCAACTACGAGTCTGAATCCCCCCAAAGAGGCATCTCCCCGACGCTTTGCGTACTGGGATAAAAGAAAGGCCGCACGGATCCTTAAAAAATATGAGGGAGCAGGAGAAGCTGTCGCCGGAAGAAAGGAAGATGGTGGAGGAAGCGAAAGCTCTGATACCAAATTTCCAGAGGCCCTATGTGCCTAAGAGGGTGAACGGTAATCCCTTCAAACGCCAGAGATCGGACGGAGAGGTAGACCCCCATCCGAAGCGGCATCAGGTCAACCCCGTAGTGGGAAAACTCAGCTTTGCTGAAGTAACCAAGGACAGAATCCTTATAGGTTTCATTGACCGAGGTAACGACCGTTGGTCCATCCCCAAAGACCAGTGGCTGTATGTCCGGAATGAAATGGGCAGGGCCCTCCTCCACTTAATGCGTGAGTCTCCGGGTAGTCCGCCGCGAGGTACTGACGCGGGCTGGCACCAAGGTCAGATCAAAATATTCGCGTGCGAGGATGCAAGAACTGTCGCACTGTATAAGGCAGCAGTTGCAAGACTGGGTGAAGTCTATCCAGGGGCAAGACTAGATGTCGTCGACTGGAAGGACATTCGTGCTCGGCCAAGGGCAAGGGCATGGATTCCTGCCGTCCCTGCAGAACCCGAGAATATTCTTGAGATGCTGCAGGTCTGGAATCCGTCTCTCCCGACGCAGGATTGGGGCGTCAATCTGGTCGATGATGTGGTTGGGCCCAATAGACAGGTGGTTATCACTCTGAATAAGGAGGCGCTCGAGCCCCTTAAACGGTGCAACGGACGAGTGCATTACGGCTTGGGTCAGATCGTGATCCACGTATACCGTGGCGATGCACAGCGCGCTGCTATTCCGGACGCTCCGGAGGACTCGGAGATCGAGGCATCGGAAGGGGAAACAGAGGAGTCCGACGCGGAAAGTATGTTATCCGCCACGTCAAATTGCGATGGTGCTGCGAACAACTCGGCGATAGAAGAAAGCCTGCTTGACGAAGAAGGCCTCGACGTCACGATCGTGGCTAAACCTGAGCACACTAACGTTGATGCTGCTTCAGACAGCAGGGTTCCCGCCACGCCAAATCGTGCAGGTGCTCTGAACAACTCCTCGTTGAGAGACAGCCCCCGGAACAGGCCAGACCTCGACGACACGCTGGCGGCAGGGATGTCTGAGCTCTCTCATGTTGGTGGTGCTTCAGATAAATCTGCACAAATCTAAAGCAGCCTCGGCTGTTTTAAGCAGTCGTCTTTCTAAAGGCGACGTAGACGTGGTCCTTATCCAAGAGCCCTGGGTCAATAGCTCTAGGATCTGTGGATTGGGGACTAAGGGGTACAAGCTCATCCAAGCTAATGATGAGGGCAAGGTCAGAACCTGTATTTTGGTAAAGTCTGGGCTAAACACCTTTCTATTACCCAACTACTCAAATGGTGACGTTACAGCTGCCAGCTTAACAGTCGGCAGCACCAGCCTAACGATGGCGTCGGTCTATATGCCCTATGATGCCGAAGAACCTCCTCCACAAAAGGAGGTGAAAGATCTGGTGGATAATTTCTGTACGGGCCATCTTATTATTGGAGCTGACGCTAATGCTCATCACGTCCAGTGGGGAAGCTCCGATATTAACGCTAGGGGCGAGTCTCTGTTTGACTACCTACTAACAACTAACCTGGTGGTTTGTAACGTGGGTAACGAGCCTACTTTTATAACTAAAGCTCGTAGGGAGGTTATATACCTCACTGTTTGTAGCGAAGGCGCTTATGAGTGGGTCAGAAAATGGCGTGTTCTTGATGAGCATTCATTTTCTGACCATCGGTACATAGAAATTGTGTTAGACTTTATTGTTGAGCAGCCAGTTATGAAACGAAATACACGCAACACTAACTGGCAGCTACATAACCAAATATTAGCTAGGGACCTACCAGTATTACCTCCACAAGCCCCCTCATCAGTGGGAGAACTGGATGATCTGGTAACGACCTTTACAACGGCGCTCTCAAATGCCCTAGAGCAGGCTTGTCCAGTACCAAAACCACGCGGCAAACATAGACCCCACTGGTGGTCTTACGACCTGGATTCGGTCCGTATATCATGCAGGAAGCAATTTAACAAGGCCAAGAGCATCGGTACGGAGCCTGAATGGCTCGAATATAAAGCTAAACTGAGGGCCTATAAAAAGGCTCTAAGGCAAGCGAAGAGAACTTCGTGGAGAAATTTCTGCACCGGGGTCGAAAAAGTCGATGATACAGCGAGACTTAGACGAGTGCTATCAAAAACTCAAACAGCCATTAGCTATTTACGGAAGCCTGACGGATCTTGGACCAGCACGGAAGGGGAAACCCTGGAGCTGCTCCTGAACACACACTTTCCGGGGAACTTGTATGATGCACCTGTAGCATCTGCAACAAACCTGGCGGTAAACATACCCATTACGGAGGAAAGGCTAAGGTGGGCAATCAAAAGCTTTGAGCCGTTCAAGGCAGCTGGGCCAGACGGGATTTTCCCCGCACAACTCATAAACACGCTGGAAATATCAGCTAAATGGCTGGTAGTTCTCTATTCAGCCTGCCTGGCTCTTAATTACATTCCGTGCTCCTGGAGAAGCGCCACGGTAGTCTTTATTCCAAAGGCTGGGAAGGCCTCACACTATGAGCCTAAAGACTACAGACCGATCAGTCTCTCGTCTTTTGCACTTAAAACCTTCGAGAGGATAATTAGCGATTATCTCTCCTCTACTATTGATAGCAACCTTATTTCTAGCTATCAACATGCATACACCAAAGGTAAATCAACGGAAACTGCGCTCCACAGCCTAGTCTCTATTGTTGAAAAATCATTGCACGAAAAGGAGTACTGTCTCGTGGCCTTTCTGGACATCGAAGGGGCTTTCAACAATATAAGGCCGGAGGCTATTAACACTGCTTTAACAAACCTGGGCATAAATAGATCTCTTATTGGACTAATTGATCAACTACTAAAGGGAAGGAAAATAGTTTCTTCACTGGGAACAGTTGATCTTTCACGCTATGTCACAAGAGGAACGCCTCAGGGTGGTGTTCTCTCCCCGCTCCTATGGAACCTCACCGTAAACTCGCTGCTACGAGACACAAGGTGGGGGGGCGGGAAGATAGTGGCATATGCAGACGATTTAGCTATTGCATATAGGGGCAAATTCCCACAAACCCTGTGTGACTTGATGCAAGTAGCACTGCGAGAAGTTTCTTCATGGTCCTCTCGCTGCGGACTTAGCATCAACCCGGGAAAGGTGGAGCTTGTCCTTTATACCAGGCGGTACAAGATACCACCGCTGAACCTACCAGAACTAGATGGCGTGCGCCTGAACTTAGCTGACAAAGCCAAATTCCTAGGCACAGTTCTAGATAGAAAGCTTAACTGGAAGGAGAATGTCATCCAGCGCCAGAGGAAAGCGTGCATTGCACTTTACACGTGTAAAAGAGCCATCGGCTCAGCCCCAAAATTTGCAGATGGATCTACACTGCGATAATCCAGCCAATTATGCTGTATGGAGTCGTGGTATGGTGGCCTGCGCTAGGAAAGGCAACAAACCTAAATCTGTTAGGAAAAGTCCACAGGCCATTCTTGGCTTTTTGCCACTCGATCTGGAAGGGTACCGGGCAGCAGCAGCATCGGCTCTGCGTCTAAGGGAAACGTCCGTCTGGGGCGAAAGCACTATTGGACACTCCTGTATTCTAAGATCTTACAGCTTTCTCCCTCTGAGCACAGATCGGTGTGCGACCACAACAGTCGGAGATTGTTGTTTTAGAATAAACATTCCCAGCAGGGAAGACTGGGAGAACATAGATCGGTGTCCCGCTACTAATGGCGGCACTTTTATATACACCGACGGCTCGAAGTTAGACGGCAGAGTCGGAGGAGGGGTTTACTCAAGGGATTTGGACCTAGAACTCTCCTTTAGACTACCTGATCACTGCAGCGTCTTCCAGGCTGAAGTTTCTGCAATCATGGACGCCGTGACTTGGATAGGTAAACGCACCATCGGACAGGATATCTGTATTTTCAGCGACAGCCAAGCGGCCATCAAATCCCTTGGCTCTTACTCGTTCAACTCTGAACTGACGCTCAGCTGTCGTCGATCTCTTCAAGAGATGGCCCAACAGAACCGCGTGAACCTCACATGGGTCCCGGGACACAGGGACATTGAGGGAAACTGTAGGGCAGACGAACTTGCCAGGCAGGGCACGACCAAGCAGATTCTTCAAGATAAAGAGCGCATAGGTATGCCGTTTGCCACGTGCAAGCTAATGCTGAAGGAGCATACACTCCGCGAAGCCAACGAAAGATGGCTACAAGCCCCAGGGTGCCGGATATCCAAGCAAACCTGGCCAAAATGCGATCTTAAAAGATCTAGACACATATACGCCCTAAAAAGGAAGGAAATCTCCATATTAATAGGTGTTTTAACCGGGCACTGCCTTATTGGTAGGCACGCAGCAAGGCTAGGCGTTCCCTACCGACGATGCTGCAGGAGTTGCAAAGATGATGAGGAAGAGGAAACGGTGGAGCACCTCATCTGCAACTGCCCGGCCTTAAGCGGAGCGAGAAGGCGCTCTCTGGGAGTTCCCTTCCTGGTTAGCTTAAGCCAGGTCGCGGAGCTAGACATAAAGGACTTGATGGCCTTCATCAAGTTATCAAAATGGTTCGAGGAGGGGTAGCGGTGTCGGTTAGGAGTGTCAGTCCCGGGTTTCGGCTATAGGGAGAGTCCCGACAGCACTGGGATTTTCCATATGGCCGGGCCCCGGGACTGACTTTCCTAGTGTTTGGTGGTACCACAACGGGCCTTTTATTACTGGCCTAGGTGTGCCTTTGCGGCAGCCACTTCTACCTACCTACCTACCTACCATCCCAATTTTTTTGAAATATAGAGCTAGGTATGCCAATATGGGTATCAAATGAAAGGTATTTTCGACCGTATTCCAAAGAAGATAATTTCAAGCAGGGTTGCCAACCAACCGCAATTTATTTATATATTTTTTCGTATATCTCGGGAACTGCTTGACCGATTTGGATACAATTTGGCGTATAGACCACTTGATTCATTCTTTGATTTTATACATGGGTGCTACCACTTAGGGTGATTTACATGGTTGCCACCTATCCCAATTTTTTTTTAAATATAGAGCTAGATATGCCAATATGGGTATCAGATGAAAGGTATTTTCGACCGTATTCCAAAGAAGATAATTTCAAGCAGGGTTGCCACCCAACCGCAATTTACTTATTTTTTGGTATATCTCGGGAACTGCTTGACCGATTTGGATAAAACTCGGCATATAGACAATTTGATTCATTTTAAGATTATATACGTGGGTATTGCCACTTGGGTCGGTTTACAGGGTTGTCGCCTTTCTCAATGTTTTTTAAACATTGAGCAAGATAGGCCAATATGGGTATCAAATGAAAGGTTTTTTTCGACCGTATTCTAATAAGATTCACGCAGGGTTGCCACCTGGCCGCATTTTATTTATTCTTTGTTATTTCGACCACTATTTCGGGATTTGGTGACAACTATGAGGAATACCGAACAAGCTCGGTCACCCAGGTACTAGAAAATGTAGCAGATTATTTTAGTAGTTGAAGGAGTAATTTTGCTCATAGAAACAAGCAAGCAAAAGTCTCATTCTCATTTCTTATTGTCATGCTCAAAAGCATATTTTCCTACGCCTCGAATTTTGAAGAAGCAATATTTTGGGCTACCAGGCAAACATAAAAATTAGGCAGCGAACGACCTTTTGCCCAATTTGAAATGTTTTATTTAATTTATCATTTAAGTTCGATATGAAATGTTAAAAATTCGATGATTTTTGGCAATTTTTCAAACATTTTCGGTGGTGCATTTAATTTCTTCGATGCAATTGCATCACACAATCGCTTTTGCCTTCCAAACGAACGACCCCAAAAACTTTGATTTTGTCAAATTGTGTCTTCTTCTTCTTTTGTGCTATCTCCCCCCCTTTTTATCTCATTTCTCTCTTTCCTTCTAAATTAATAATAAAAAGTAGGTATATTTCTAAAAATATTCATATGAAAATCTGGTCGAATTTGCGTCGACAAAATGAAAGGGAAATTTCCTTTACTCCTCCAAATCTCATAAAGCTAAACGAGTGAAAACTGTTCGATGCATCAAATCAAAACACTGATATTTTATATGCGTTGTTGTTTGTTTTGATAAAAAGGAGATGAAGTTACTGATAAAATTGACAAAACAAAAGCTGCCGTGCGATTTAAAACATGTCAACTCTTGTAGTTTAAATTTACTTTTAGCTATATTTATGGTGTTTGGAAAACATTTCGGATATTAAACATTTTTTTTTCTTTGTTTTTATATCGATTGCTTGCCAACTGTCATACAGTTTTTAAAATATCTTAACATAATTAAGAATATCATTTGATGTTAATAGCTAAATTACAAATTACATTTTATTATCTACAACATACTGTTTTGCTTTAACATTATATATTTATTTATTTTTTTAATTTTACTATTACTTACTAAATAATATTTTATTCACTCTACTGCTAAATATTTTCTGCCTACCTTTTAATATTTCTATATATAAGTATGTACATATGTATATAGTATTTGCATTTGTGTACATATGTATGTATATAACTATTTTAAATTACAAAATTTATTTATTCTAGTCAAAATATATAATCAGTGTACATAGTTGTTACAAATATAGTGGAATTAAATGCTTTTTAAGATTTTTGTTGTTAGAAAACTATATAGCAAATATGCATTCACTGTTAAAGAAGTTGCATTGTAGTCATAAAAATATACCTACATATATATGGAGGAATATGTAGTTACAATCAAATATGTTTGTTTGCTGAGAGATGAACTGTGTACATTACAAAATTTCAATTTAGACATTATAACGAGCGGATTAATCACAGTTTGGTTTAAGGTTTAAAGTCTTACATACTATATACATATATATTGATGTGTTCACATATGTACCCAGTCGGAACTTTTGTAGCCTATCTAAGAAAAAAATAACTTTAAGTTAATTTATACAAATGGGTTTATAGCTAGCCCCAAAGTCATACAGAAATCAAACAGATGAAAATAATTTCTCTGACTTTGTTTCCACTTTTCAAACCTGACTTTTAGTTAACCTTAAAGTCATGCAAAGACTAACCAATTGCTTTTTATTTGACCCCAAAGTCATGCAGAAAGCAAACAGTTGGGAACAATTTCTTTGACTTTGTTTCAATTTTTCTAACCTGACTTCTAGTTAACCACAAAGTCATGCAGAAATATACCAGTTGAGAACAAACAATTTTAAGGCTCACTTTCAGCTAACTGCAAAGTCATGCAGAAAGCAATCAGCTTATACTTTGTTTTTGTTTGAGAAGTTCAAATTGCTTTAACTTTCAAAAACTTTTCAAACAAAATTTAAAATTAGAATTTTACATACATATTTTTAACAAACAATTTTAATATAAGGCCAGTTCCGCAACCGTAATTTGTCCTTTGTACGTGAGGCACATTTCCCTAAGAATTCATCAAATGCAGCACTAAGCAAAACGTTGTTGGATCGGTAACGCCATCTCGAAAAACCAAGTTATAGAGTACAAGCCACCTATGTATCTTTGGATCGTTGGAACTGGTGTGAATATCTGTTTGAAAGACACATACTCAACCGATGGTAGCCAACGCATTGTTGTTAATCCCAAACCAATGGATGGACCATCACAACTTTTCCACCAAAGGCATGCGTTCCAATGGTGGCAGGAGAATCATT
Organism: Campiglossa producta; assembly: GCA_964058755.1. NCBI lineage: Eukaryota > Metazoa > Arthropoda > Insecta > Diptera > Tephritidae > Campiglossa > Campiglossa producta. Next base: position 52,559,960 of record CAXKVI010000001.1, on the reverse strand, counting down.
GAGGAGGCGATTATGTAGTTGAGCAAACATCAAGAGCGTCACATACGCGCCTTAAATTAAATTTTGAAGTATTACATATACCAGGCTTTTTTGACATGCACATACATATGATCTGTTTTGCTGGAGTAGGTACATATATGTATTTGTAAATTAGCATTGACCAAATGTACATATATATTAATATTTGTATAAAATAAATGCGGAAAAGTGCATATAAAAGGTGTTAATACTTTTAATAATAGCTGTATATCGATTACACTTTAATCCAAATTAGTCGACTTTTAGCCGTATGAAAAAGGCCAACTAAAAGCCATTTTAAAAGAGGAAACTATAAACCTATTATAAATAAAGTGAATTAAAATTATCTCAATATAGTTAGCTTTACTCTACCTAAAAATAATTGTATTGTAGTTAGCTAAAAGTCATGAAGAAAAAGAACAACTGACTACCTCCTAGGCCGTCGCCATGTAAAAATAGCCAGTCTGTTCCATACAAAGTAGTTAGCTTTTCAAACAGTACTGGGTGCTAAGAGGTCAACTTAAAATGCATTTATGGTTAACCAAATTCCCCACTGGGTATGTATCAACAAATAAGTATGTATGTTTGTGTGTGTATTCCCAGGCGGGAATTTGGCTAATCACAAATGCATTTTAAGTTGACTACATCGCACCCAGTACTGTTTGAAAAACTAACTACTTTGTATGGAACAGACTGACTATTTTTACATAGCCATGGCCTAGGAGGTAGTCAGTTGTGTCTTTTCCTGAATGACTTTTAGCCAACTATAAACCTATTTTTTTAAGGAAGACTAAAAATAACTATATTGAGATAATTTTTAGCTCACTTTTTTCAGATGGCTTTTCGTTGGATACTTTAGCAGGGCTTAAACCCGACTACTTTAAGTTAGCTTATGGTCGAATCTCTTTCCATAGCTTTTGGCAAATTTTTTGCAAATCAAATCAAATTTAAAAAATTACTAACAACTTAACTCAATTTTATATGGGCCCATTCCCACATTTGTTGTTTATGTATCTTTAAATACTTTTGAGTACAAAATGTGGCACATATCCAGTAGATATTAACATTAATATAAATTAACAAATATAATCTACGTACATAGTCCAGATATAAAAACAGCTACATACATAAAACTTCAAAACAAAGAATGCGGCAGCCCTTTGAACCTAAAGGCTCATGTAAACGGGTCGATTTTCTGATAGATTTTTGGTCGTTCCACCGTGTAAATGGCAATTCGGTCGATCTACATCTTGTAATTGAAGGTGGAAAGCAGTGGAACGACAAAAATAGACCAGGAAATCGACCCGTGTAAATCAGCCTCAAACTTTCTCTCATGTTTTATAGATAGACGAATTTTCGGGAACATTTAGAATTTCGTAACCGCAATTGAGGTGATGCGCACAACCTTTTCAAGTAGGAGGTGACATACCGGGATCTTCTGTGATTGCTAAATCTGTTAAAAATTTTGTGTTATTACACAAATTATTTACTTTGGGTCACTTTCTAATTACCTTGTATTTTTTTTATCCTTATTGCGGTCTAAAATGTGTACCTATTAAAATTGTGGACATGATATCCCATGACTTTGTGGTTAATTAAAAGTCAGATTAGAAAAATTTAAACTAAGTCAAAGAAATTGTTCCTTACTGTTTGATTTCTGCATGAGTTTGGAGTCAAATAAAAAGCAATTGGTTGGTCTCTGCATGGCTTTAAGGTTAACTAAAAGTCAGGTTTGAAAAGTGGAAGCAAAGTCAAAGAAATTTTTTTCATCTGTTTGATTTCTGGATGACTTTAGGGCTAGCTATAAACCCATTTGTATAAATTTACTTAAAGTTACTTTTTTGTTAGACAGGCTACAAAGTCCCGACTGGGATGGTTTTGTTTCACTCGTAATAATAAGAACAACGCTGTACTTGAAAATAAAGTAAGGGTTTGGTAAACAAAAAATAAAAACTAGGACACCAACATTAAGTTCAGGATTGTAGAGCATAAGGAAATTTGTTTTTGATGCTTTATATTTACCTATTCCACGTACAAGAGTTTTCAAAATTTGTTTGAATTATTCAAAGAAGAGTTTAGATTGCTGATTTATACGACTCTAAAGTTAGATGTCTATGGGAAAAATATTATATTTTGAATAATATTATATGAATGATTAAACTTTGCGACGACTCGCCATGGAATGCCACACATAGCATGCAAAGCTTCTGAACTAATAAATCTTAGTACTCACAAACTTGATGGTTTCACATACTTTTTCAAACATGAAATTCTACCACAACTTTAAAAAACTACAACATTTATAAGTTAACCTGCACCAATATTTTGTTAAGCTAACAAAATTCGGCTTTAAATTTTACAATAAAGTGAGTGATCTCATAATATCATCAACTAGCATAATAATAAACATAATTTAATAAATAATGCATATAAATTAAAAGGCATATAATTGGCAGGATATAATTTAGCAGTAGAGTAACTATTATCCCGTCCCGTGTTTGCCGTTCTCGAACAAACCTTTCTTGAAAAAAGGTGACAGCTGAGTGAGTGTGACACGGTTCAGGCCCGGTCCTCCGGGTCCCTCATATATGGGGCATTGCGGTATTTTAGTACAAATTGCAAATAAACGACGTAAATACAACTCGAGTAAGCGTCGACGATGCTTGGCAACCGATTCACTATTGGAAGAAAATAACTCACGCCTTGGAAAAGGCAGGGCGCTGATCTATATATACACATGGATGAAGAAAAGATAAAATATGATTAAAATTAGTTTTGTTTAATTCGTGCGCATATATATTTTGAGAGGAGCTAAGTCGTTTAAGAAGTATCACTCCCGCGCTTTCAGGAGTTTTTTTATCAGTCCACCTCCAACGGTTTTTAGCTCTATCCCAATATTTGCCTTGCTTGTACTTACTTTGGCTCCATAGCAATGTTTCATACTCAAATGTAATTCCCTAAACCGACTATAGCGTCGTAAAATGTTGAGCTTGCCATCAGGCAGGGTGATACGCACTTCATACTCGTAATGGGTTTGTTTACCAGCACCGCGTATTACAAAGCTTGGTATGATTATAAAATGTTCGGCATCGGCTGTAAAAAAAATTAAATTTGAAAAAAAAAAATTAAGGTGTGTAGAGTTTTTCAGGGAAATATTTTTTAAGAAGTCGTACTTTCATCGTTTATGTTATTATCTGCCTCGTAAATATTATACACTTCGTATATCTGTCACCTTTCATACAAGTTTACAAGGTTTACGATGTATACGACATTTACGAGGCATTTACGACATTGAACTAATACCATGACTAAATGTCAGCATTTTACTTACGAAATTCCCTCATCGAAGGGCAGGAACGTGTCATGCTAGGCACATATGCAGACTCATCCATACATTCATTGGGTTCATAGTTATTAATATCATGCTCCCCACTATAACAAGTACCACATTCCACATTTCGCTCAGCAACGCCATCACCTGACGTTTGAATTAACTCTTTTTCCATAGCCACAAATCTACGTTGCAATTCTTGTAGCTCAACAATTTGTGCATCTAATTGAGCTTTGACAACATTCATTTCGAGATTTTTCATAATTAACGCCTTTTGATTAGCAATTTTACGCCTAAGCGTATGCATGGAACAATATGGACGTGGTACATCCGAATTACGCCCAATTTCACACGAGGAACATGATGCACTATCTTCATCGGAAACAAGTGCCATAACACCACCATTTGAGCGCATCGTACCACTTGGTAAACCTATTATTGTATTTTGTTGATTAGTTTCTGCAGCAAAACGCATATTATTGTCTTTATTTGGACTTTGCGGTGTAAAACCATTGCAATTGTTTTGTTGGTGTGTCATACGAACAGGATCCAAATAAACACCACTATCACTCATTATAGCTTTGGAAAATGCTAATGTTGTGGAGTTAGGGGACATTAAATTGTGATTAGCGGAGACTTCGCTATTGTCAAATGGACTACTCATGTTTGATAAACTTCCAGATGATATGCCTCGCTCGGTTGCACTGCTTGTGTCATCATCAAAGTCTACTGTTGTTGGTGAGAGTGTGCTTAGCGGTGTAATTTGATCGTCAACAATGGTAGGTGAGTTGAGTGAAATATTTGAAAGCGCTGTGTGGTAGGTGTCGCTTTGTGCTTCATGTGTGTCATCGGTGCTTGTTGATGTTGTTGTTTTGGATAGATTTAAATTTAATCTGTTGTAAAAGAACAAAGATAGTACAATTTTTTTAATAAAATAATTATTTCTATTTTATTTACTCGGCCTTTTTTTGTCTTAGCGTCTCTGAGCTACTAGTTTCGGTTTCATCACGTTCCTTTTGTAATTGTTCCAAATGTTCTTGTATCTGCAAAATTGTTTCATCTACTTGGGCAATTTTCTTTGTACTTTCATTTAAAATGCATTCCTTTTCAGTTATCTTTTCGTCCAACTTTCGTATCTCATCATTCTAAAAAATTATTACACATAAGTGGTGTCGTACAAGAAAAGAAAATTGCATAAACTTTTATTGTTGAACTTACATTTCTTTTCACTGTATCTTTAATAAATTGTGATGCAAACAAATCTAAGGAGTCAGCTACTTGTAGCAACAGCTGATCAGATAAGGGCGTGAACTCTTCAATTTTAATTCCAAGCTGAAAACATACAAAGTTTTCGTTAAATTGAAGTACACACAGGGAGTCACACCTAAAATGGTGCAGTACGTATTTTACAATTTTGAAACTCGCGAAAACTTAAAACTAAACGTCTTGGCAACGAAGGTTAGTCAAAAGTTAATCAAAAAGTGAATAAAAAAAAAACGAAATGAAAAAATAACTCAATAAAAAACCTAAAAGTTAATATTGAAATGTTTTCAGAACAATGTAAACTTCCTTTTAAACTTTTTAATCTGCAAAAAATTAAGTTAAAAATAAATTTTCGAAAATGTTCGAAAAATTTCGAATTTACCCGTTAAAAATGTATGATTTATTTTGAAAATATGATGGACGAAAAATGGGAAGAAAAATGTAAAAAAATAAAAAAATTTTCTAATTGAATATATATTTTTAATGATTTTTGAATTCCAGCTTCTAGGAATTTCCGACATTTTTTAAACATCCATTTTATAATTACTTTTTAAACAAAAAATTTCTGAAAATTTCAGAAGAAAAATTGGCAATTCTGAAAAAGAATTTACGATTTGTGAAGTAGTGTAGAGTTTTCTGGATTGAACTTTAAAATTTATAATTTACACTTGCAAACGGTAAAAAGTGAATACTACTAAGTACAATAAGCAAAAACTTGTAGACAAACCTCATCTAATTTTCCACAATCTTGCAACTCTTGCAATTCCTTTGCAACATATTCGGAAAAATCTCGTTTTTTTGAATCAAGCTGAGTTTGGAATGCTGCAATCTGCCTACATACGATATCAATCTAAAATTAAAATAAATGCAAAAATAAACTAAATAAGCGCTAAATTATAATAGTAATTAAATTATTAAAGCAATAAAGTACAAATGACGAAATCAGAGCAAGAATGAACTTAATCTTTATCTAATATTATTAACGAATGTTAAAAAATGCTATAAATTTTTGCTCTGTGTAAGTCTTATTAAATCGCATATTAAAATAAATGAAATATTAATAAAGATATACAAAGGAAAAATAACACAATACTTGGCATACAAATTAAAAAATATCGCTTTCAAGGATTATTATTACACTATACCAACTTTTTTGAGGAGTTTAAAAACTAATAGCGGCGATATACCAACAGGTTATCATAACCTCTAACGAGATTTTTAGCCGAGCTTCTCTTTCCAACTTGTGGTGTGTTGCTTTTGTGTTTTTTCCTACAAGTTGGCGGGACCTACAGTTTTTTGCCGACTCCGAACGGCACTTGCAAAGCAAATAAGTTTTTGCTGAGAAGCTTCTCATGGCAGAAATACACCTGGAGAGTTTGCCAAACTAGTGCCGAGGGGCGACCCCGTTTCGGTATTTTATCAGGTTTTCGCAATGAGGTTTTATTTTGTTATTTGCTAGATTATATTCGGGTGTACCAGAATTAGTTTGTTTATTTTCGAGACAATTTTTTTGATATCATTACACTATACAGCAACCGGCTGGGTATGGGACCAACCCAACTTTTTTTGAAGAGATTAGGACACAAGTAAAAAAATGGCTTTCCCCGTTTTTCGAAGTTAGCCTCCAAAATTTTGTTACAGGCTTTCGAATTTGGAAGTTCGAAAGTGTTTTTCTAATTGTTTTGTTTGAAAAATTGAAAAGGGCAAAATGTTGCCTCTCTTGTAAAAGTCGCATATTTTTAGTTTTATAAATATATAAAAATATATTTTTCATACATACACTTTTAAATTAAAAAGGTACACCAATCAAGAACGAGAAGCAAGAAGGCCACGCCCACATTCAATCTTTTTCAATTTTTTTAAAACAAAACAATTAGAAACTAAATTTTGGAGGCTAACTTCGAAAAACGGGGAATGCCATTTTTACTTATGTCTTAGGGCCCAAATAGTCTTTACGTATACTTACCCTAACTTAACCCAAAAGTTGCCTATATTTTCTAGCGTAATTTTAATTTTTGAATAACAATTTATACAGTTTTCTTATATACCAGGTTGGTCTTAAGTTAAGTTAAGTTAAGTATACGTAAAGACTAACTGGGCTCTTAATCTCTTTAAAGAGGTTGGTTTGGTCCCATACCCAGACAAAGTTTATTCTATTGTATAGTGTTTTAAACTGCATTCGTATTTGTTTCGGGACTATTTTCGGAGCTGTATCGAGATAATTTAGTATTTTCGGATTATTTTAAATTGTTTCGATATTTTCGGCATTATTCCGTGTTTTTGTCAGACTTATTTCGGCTTTCGGGACTAGTTTGGGGACTGTATAAGAATTAGTTTTGATTTTATCGGGACTATTTTTGGGGTTTTATCGAGATTATTTGGTATTTTCGGGTTATAATAATTATTTTGATATTTTCACGATTGTTTTCCGGGTCTTATAAACAATTTCTCAGTACTTTATAGGCATTAAGTATTCTAGTTTTCTTTTTTCTGGACTATTTTCGGAGTTATTAGTATATCGGAGTTATAAGAATTGTTTTGGGATTTTCAGGATTGTTTTCTGGATTTTATTAAAATTATTTCAGTATTTTCGCAATTTATAAGAACTTCATCGGTATTTTGGGATTAGTTTCGAAATTCCATCGAGAATCTGCGTCCGGCCCTTTCCGTCGATGGGATGCCGCCTACTGTAAAGGTTAGGGGCTTAGAATATGTCCGAGGTAGGTATGCTTGTCGTAATGGCCGAATAAAAACCTGATAGCTGATCTGCGGATATCATCCCTCCCACATCTCGATATCAACCTCATTCTTCCTTACAGAGAATGCCACACTAAATCGGTCCCACAACAATCGGGCACTAAGCAAACAAGAGAGGCAAGCGGTGAACATTTCGGAAACTAAAATTACGAAGGATCCAACATCGAACTTCGAAATCCCATAACTAAGTTTTTTTTCATTTGTCTCAATCTCTTCCAAAAAGTTGGTTTGGTCCAATACCTAGACGGTTGCTGTACAGTGTTATGTATAAAACTACAGTAATCCTTCCTTTTTGCAAAATATATGTATGTAGGTTAGGGTGGTTCAGAATCGTATGTGAAAAACTCAAGTTGAATGTAAAGGCCAAGGGACCCCCTAATTATTTTCTGTCCGATAAAAGAAGTGAGGAGCCAAAATTTCAAGGTCATAGGTCATTTGGAAGGCGGCGCTCAATGCTGTTCAAAAAAATTTATACGGGATTTTTTCTACAGTTTCAAAAAAAATTACGAGACGTGTTTGGAGGCAAAACCCGTAATTTATTTGGATATTCAAAATACGTAACCATATTAGGAGCACTCATTTTGATTGAAGTATCTTTATACCTGAAATAAAAAAGTCTTTAAATGCCAAAAAATAGCTAATATTTGAGATTTTATAATTATTTTACATTTCAGTAATCTGAACATGCTTAACATATTTAATGTCAAATGTATTGAATAAAACACATTTTTTTAAATCTGAATCATTAAAAAAATACAATTATAAAATTTCCAAAATTTACTCCTTAAAGACATCTATGAAAATTAAACCTCGTTGAGCGCCGCCTTCCATATGTTCCACAGTGCTGAAATTTTGCATAGATTGTTATTTTGCTAGATGTAAAAAAATCGGAGGGTCCCTAAGAAAAACTTTAGTTTTTGAACCACCCTAATGTAGGTATGCATATCCATCCCACCCCGTTTTTTTATTATTATTTTTTTTTTTTTTTAATTACATACCTGCACTTTTTCATTATTTTTTTCCCAAAACAACATATCCCTTCTGGCAAGCAATTCTCTTTCTTGACAATGCAAAATTTCCAATCTACCCATTTGCTCAACTTCTAAACGCTTAAGTTCTTCAGTTAATTTTCGTACTTTGCCTTTATATTGATCATGCATTTGTACGCGCTCCTGAAATCAATAAAATAATATTTAAAAAATATACACTCCGCTGTTTATCTAATACTTACAATATTTAGTTGTTTCAAAGCATTCTCTATAGTTTCTAATATTTTACGATTTTCATCTTGCAATTCGGGATCATCACGCGACATCGGTTTTGTTGGATAGTACTGACGTTCGGCGCGTTTAAATGGTGATGCATTCAAGCTACCACTCATTGAGTCATCATCAGAAAAAAAACTTGAAGTTAGCAGATTTTCACGTGAGGATGTGATCAACGATAAACGCGACATATCAAGTTGTGAACGCGATAGATCTTTACGCAATTTCGCTGCCTCTGCAGGATTATTAAAACGGAAAATATTGGTGCGCCCTAGCAAGATAATATCACCTTGTGATATATGTGTTGGTTCATCGATGAGATGTGCATTTAGCCAACATTGTGCGCCGGGATGTGGATGTAAGGTCACAATGCCATCTTTTAAAATAATTCTACAATGTTGAGCGCGTATACCATCACCAATGAGTTCAATATCTTGCGGCATATCTGAATCTGTGGTGCCAATTAGGGTTTCACCTTCCTGCAAAGCAATTGAAAATGGCCAAGTTATTATAAAAAAATTGTTAGTAATAACATTACTAAATATGTACCTTCAAACTGTATAAAGTGACACCTGTTGTAACATCATTATGTATACCAATGAGATGTGGCATTTCTGAATCCAAAACGACGCCAAGGCCAGACTTTCGCAGACCTAAACTTTTTTGTTCTTGCAAAATAGATTGAGCTTCCTTCCATTTTTCAGTCCATTCTTCGGTTAATACTTTCTCTTGCGCTTCTTTCTTTTGTAAATCTTCCAAGACTTTCAATGAAGGTTGCAAAGTGTTCTGTTAATACGATAAATAAAAAAGAGCATATGTGTGAATAAAGATTTTTGAATAAGATAACGCAAATTCAACCCTAATGACCTTGGACCTGAATTAGGCCTGCAGGGTATTAGACAGCCCTCACTGTATGTAATACTTACAATATCACCATTCAGCATAGATTTTAGCTTATTGATCTCTTCACGTAACTCGCGTATCAACTTAACATTTGTATCCTCATTAATTGTGGGCTTATTGATTATATTTTTAGCACGATTTGCATAGCGCAACGTACTTAACGTTTCACTATAGTTACAATCGGCCGGTGATAGTGCAGCAATCATTATTGTCTTACTATTACCACCCAAACTATCTTTTAACAGCCATGTTAGAATGGAATCACGATAAGGAATGTAAAGAATGCGCTTTGATGCACAAACAGGACTTGTAGCTTGCACGGTTGTTGTTGTGCTGGTTTGCTCTGCTAATGCGGAAATGACACTGCCGAGAGTCACTAGCGATTTATTAATATGGGCACCCTCTTTGAGACGTTGACCAGTAGCGCCAGTAGCATTCGCACGTTCACTATAAAAAAAAGGATTCGAAATTAAAAGAAACAGTTGATATTTGAATATTCAGCCTTGTACTAACCTGCCAGCTAAATCCACCAGATGTATTTTCGAAACTGTTTCACTGGGCATATCATTCATAAAAACGGCTTGTACAAAAGTTATTGTGAATATCGCATGACTACGACTGCTGGTGTCATTCATATTTGTACTGGCTGTTGTACGTTGGATATTGCCACGAGCGATGCATTCCTATAGGGGATGATAAAAAAATTATTGAAAATGAAAACACTTGCCTATACTGCAATTTCGAAAATGATTAATTAAATTAAAACTATTTTTGAAAATAAAACTAAGCTTTAAATATTTTTGGCTTTCATTTCAAACTGTTTTTTACAAACTAGTTAATAAAAAACTCGGGCATTTCAAAATTTATTCAAAGATAACTATTTTACTAAATAATATTCAATATTTTTGGTTTACAGATAGGAGTTTGTTTTATGATTTTCCAGGAAACACAAATCTTAGAAACTTCTTCGAAATTCAAATTTCACGAATTTTGGTAGTTATTTATAATGATTTTCAACGATAAAATAATTAGCACTATAACTTCAAAATGTTTTCGAAGATGTTATAAGGAAAAATTATTAAAAAATATTTCTTAGTTACTGTAGTGGTGTTTGAAAATGATTACTTAAATTAAACCGTTCTTTGCCAATAATCCTAAATATTTTTCACGAATTTTGTGTTACTGGCTTGAGGTCAAACTACCCACAATAAAATTCATTTTATTAAATTTGACCTCAAGCCAGTTAACACAAAATTCGTGAGGTCCCTAAAGCTAGCAGAACATAAAAGTAACACATGCAAAATTAGGTGCTCGAAAGGTGCTCAAAAGGTGTTCTAATCCCACAAAAGGTGCTCGTCAACTTTTCCCAAAAATCGATGTTAAGGCTTAAGCTAGCAGAACACTGCGTTAACAGTGAAGGATGATAGCTACATCAAAAGTGAGTATACAGAAATTAGTGTGAATACAATACAAAATACGGTGGCGCCCAAAATTGATGCTAATACTTCCGACGGTATAACGAAGATAATAAACGTAAACGGACATACTACAAACGCATTTGTTGATCCCGGTAGTACGCGTACACTCGTGCGTAAAACGTTTTCGAAAAAAATTGGTAATTTTAGAAACGATATGACGGTATTACGTGGTTTCGGGGGTGGGGAATATGTATCAATACGTATCATAAACGTATTATTAACGCTTGATAATAACGAGATTCCCACAGATATGGTTGTTGTCAGCGATGAGCTGATTTGCGAAAACGTACTCCTCGGTAAGGATGTACTATGTGGCTCAGATACGCGGCTTGTAATTGAAAATGAAAAATGTCGTGTTGAACAAATCCGAAATATATGCGCGCCTCAAGGCTTAAACGAAACCGAAAACAACCAGTTCGAAAATATTATGAACATATACCGTGAACTTTTCGCGAATAATATAGCCGAGATTGGCAAGTGTAGTCTAGCCAAAATGAAAATCGAGTTAACATCTAACATACCAATTCAACTTAAGCCGTATCGTATTCCGTTTGCTAAAAGACCAATCGCATCGCGTATCGTAACCGAGTTACTTGAAAATGACATTATTCGACCCAGTGAGTCTGCGTACTCGTCTCCTGTGGTCTTAGTTGAAAAGAAAAACAAAGAACATCGTCTTTGTATAGATTATCGCTGTGTAAACAAAATAACAGCAAAACAACCTTTTCCCATGCCGAACATGGAAGAGCAATTCGCGCAACTCGCCGGTAATAAATTTTTCACTACGCTTGACTTACGTATGGGGTACCACCAAATCGAGATCGATGAAAGTTCAAAACAATTTACCGCGTTCGTAACCTCGGATGGTCACTTCGAGTTTAATCGTATGCCTTTCGGTTTGGTTAACGCGCCTGCTACATTCCAAAGCATAATGAACAAAATCGCGTCGAAAATGAATCATGGTGAAGTAGTTACTTATATATTTGGACGATATTATCATACCAAGTAAAACGATTAAAGAAGGACTATTGCGCCTCGAACGGTTTTTCAAACTTCTTAAAGAAGCCGGACTAACTCTACGTGCCGATAAGTGTAAATTTCTAGCAACCAAAATCGATCATCTGGGACACATCATCAACGAAAAAGGTATTACTCCTGGTGAACAAAAGGTAACCGCCATCAAAAATTTTCCGACACCAACAACCGCAACCGAGGTAAGAAGATTTTTAGGCCTGACAGGGTTTTTTAGAAAATTTGTTAGAGACTACTCTCTGATTTCCAAGCCCTTGACAAAACTTTTAACAAAAGAAAGCCAAACAAATTTCATGTGGGGTGCAGAACAGCAAAGTTCGTTTAAAACCCTGATCAGCGTCCTTACCAACGACCCTGTTCTCGTACTTTATGACATCAACGCCCAGCACGAGGTGCACACTGATGCCAGCAGTTATGGTTTGGCGGGTGTGCTCCTGCAATCTGTTGACGGCAGTGAATGGCGACCCGTCTGTTATTACAGTCGTCATTGCACTGAGACAGAGAGTCGCTACCACAGCTATGAACTTGAAGTCCTCGCTGTTGTAGAAACACTAAAACGTTTTCGAACCTACATACTGGGTAAGCAGTTCCGTCTTGTTACAGACTGCTCCGCTATCGCACACGTCAAAAACCACAAAGAACTTAAAACTAAAATTTCACGCTGGTGGCTCAAACTTCTCGAGTACGACTTCGAATGTATACATCGCTCCGCCAATCGTTTACAACATGTCGATGCACTAAGTCGAGCACCAGACCAACCGCAAAAGATGTTGAACCAGCCGGTTTTGTAATGAATGTAATGACCGACATCAATGATTGGCTACTTACTATGCAACTCCAGGACGAGAAACTTCGAGATATCATTAATGTTGTAAATGGTAACTCAAAATCCCCACAAGAACAAGTAACAAAATCCGAATACCAACTACGCAATCATAGATTGTATCGCAAAGAAACTGACGGTCTGAAGTTTGTTGTGCAAAAAGGGTGTACGCTGGCGTATTGTTGAATTCTGCCACGACCAAGCTGGGCACACAGCTTTATATAAAACACTTGAGCGAATCAAAAAAACGTATTGGTTTCCGAATATGAGACGATTCGTTAAAAGCTACATAGCAGCATGCATTAGGTGTTGTTATCAAGCGCAACGTACGGGTAAAACTGATTTTGACTCAGTTAAACCCATTCCATTCTATCGTATACATCTGGATCACATGGGTCCATTTCCACGCAGCAAACGGGGCAATTTTCATGTCCTTGCGATATCCGATTCTTTTAGTAAGTTTCTCATAGTTAAAGCCGTGCGCGATACCAAGACCATTCAGGTTATAAAAGCGCTTAATGAAATATCATCGTATTTTGGTTTACCATCGCAGATAGTAACCGATAGAGGTACGTCTTTCACATCGAAATCATTCGAAGAATATTGCAACGACAATAACATACAACATACGAAAGCGGCAGTACGAACGCCGCGCGCAAATGACCAAGTAGAACGTGCCAATCAGAGTATCTTATCATATCTACGCACAACAACCGACAACCCGAAAGATTGGGATCTTATTCTCAGAGATCTCCAATGGTCTGTTAATTCCCGTCGAAACGCAACTACCAAATTCAGTCCCAACGAGCTTGTTTTTTACTTCCAACTACGTGATTTAGTAACCCACCAACTAATTGCCGCTGTTAATGACGATATCGAAGACGAAAATTCTGAGCTAAATTCCGCCGAAAAACGTAGCCAAGCTGTTATTAACATTGAAAAAGAACGCGAAAAATGGAAGAAACGATTTGACAAACGACATCAGCAACCTAAAACATACTCCGAAGAAGACTTAGTTGTCATTGAAAATGAGCCAGCTTCTACGGGTGAATCACGCAAACTTGAACCCAAATACGGTGGACCGTACATTGTCCGCAAAGTTCTGGGTAACGATCGGTATTTGTTAGAAGACATACCAGGGTATCAGGTTACCAACAAAAAGTTTAGTTCTGTCTATGCCTCCGACAAGATAAAGCCATGGTGTAGTAACAGTCCCGAACTAGAATCCGACGACGAAATCGAGACGATTTAGGTCAGGAAAGGCCGAGTTTGTTGATATATGAATATTTCATCATTATTATCTTATTAATAACTTGATAACTGTGGTATCACTGCGTTGAGTAAAAGAGTACGTGTATATAAAAATAAGCCTCGTCACTTTTGCGAATTTTTTCTTTCTTTACTCTGTCGTTGTAAAGCTACCTGCATACTCTTTTGTTCAGCTGACTGTGTATCCATTACAGTATACCTAACTTTTATAGATTAAAGTTATTATGTACATTTCATTACTTTAATAAATGAATTTGCAATGAATAAATGAATTCTTCGAAATATTACAACATGGTAGCAGAGCAAGGTTGCTGAGCAAGTTAAAATTCTAAAAAGGAAAAAAGGTGCACGACGTAAGTTGAGCTTAAGCACATGTATGCCAAGTCGAATAAGAGGTTAGAAAGTTCGAGTATTGAAGAAAATAAATTCGCTGAAGACATTCTAGAGGAATCAAAAAGGAAAGATTCCACCCTAAGTAGAAAAACTAAAAATCTGCTGAGAAAAAGTTTTCTCAAAATATTAAAAAGTAGTTACATTGAAATTAAAATTTGAAATTGATAACAGCTTGAGATCTCAGGAGTTGCAAGAAATGGCTAGACTAACAAAAATCGATGACGTAAGCATCCCAGTGTTCGAGGGAATAAATTTTCCTAGCTGGAAATTTAGGCTGATGAATATTTTGGAATACAAGGAATGTCTCGAACCTGCGCGAAGAGAAAGAGGCGATGATAATGAAAGTACTTGGAAGAAGAATGATTTGAAAGCAAAGACAATTCTAATTAGCGCGTTATCAGATAAGGAACTGGGGTACATTAGTGAATGCACAACTACGTTTGGGATAATATCGAAGCTAGAAAAGGTGTACTCGTCGAAATCAACTTCTCTACAAATTATAATTAGGGGGAAACTGGAAGATGTAAAACTTAAAAATTTCCAAATCATAGAAGAATTTTTTATTGAATTTGAAAAGGCGTGTAACGAGTTGAAAGCAGCCGGAGCCACGCTAACTGAAGAAGAAAAAATGAGGTACCTTATCAAAGCCTTGCCGCCAAATTATAGTTTTATTGGAGACTTTATCGACTTAGTACCGGAGGAGCAAAGAACTGTCGAATACGTGAAGTCAAAAATTAAAGAGAAGAATATGAACAAAGAGGACAGCGATAAGAAGACTAGTGTTAGCACGTTCGCAGTAAAAACGAAAATCGTGTGTTTCCAATGTGGTAAAACTGGACACTACAAGAGGGACTGCTGGTACGGATCGCAGAATAGTCAAGCGCGGGGTTGGCAAAACAGCCGGGCGAAAAGAGGGCAATTTAATCAAAAAGGGCATCGTGTTCCACCTAAAGACCAAAACAAAAGTTCTTTTCGACGAGGCGATAACCGAGGTAAAGGTCATCAAGCGCTTCCATCGATCGCTGAGCAGGAGTCTTCACACGAATCATGGACGTCGACCGTAATAAAAGTAAATGCCAATGAGACAGAAGAATGTAAGTATGTTAGCGACAAGATTGAGTGGCTATTGGATAGTGGTTGCACGGACCACATTATAAATAACGAAGAGTATTTCAGTAAATATATAGATTTAAAAAATCCTATTCATGTGAAATTGCCACATGGTAAACATCTAGAAGCCACAAAGAAGGGTACAGTTAAAATTATGTTTAAAAATTATAACGAGATTCAGGTGGAATTAAAAGATGTTTATTTTGCAAAAGGTATAAAAAAGAATTTATTAAGTTTCTCGAAAATAACAGAAAACAGTACAATTGTAGCGATAGAACACAATGCAAAGATTTACAATAAAAATGGAAAATTATTAGCAGTTGCAAATAAGGTTAATGGTTTATACCAAGGACTGAAACCGAAACCGAAACCGTAACCGTAACCGATTAAAACCGATTCATTTTTCAAAACCGAAACCGAAACCGTAACCGTTATTTTGATCTGGAAAAGACCGAAACCGAAACCGTTTCAAATGCCGGAACCGGTTCCAAACGGTTTTGAATTTTTTCAATACCTTACTTCTGTGAGTGGGCACATAGGTACTTCCTTTTACAAGCAGGTACCCTGAAAGTTTTCATGGAAGATTGTCGAGCCACGTTTTGACATCAGTATCAAAATTCTGAAAGAGGAAGTTTGACTATAGTTGAATGAAGCGATCGAAACAAATTTACGAGATCCGAAAAAGAAATGTTCAGGCTTGTCTCGGGAAGCGCCACTAATTTTAATGTTTTTAACGATTTATACATTTCATTTGGCTTCCATTTTAATAAAAAAGTAGAGTTAACTTTAGGAATTTGTTTTGCAGAAATTTCAGCGTTAATAAATGTATTATTATATTGGAGAAATCCCATCATGGCCGCAGAAAAAAAGTTATGAAAATTCAGACCTATTTCGTAGCTACATAGGTACTTGAGTATTTTAGTAGAAACATTTTTTTCCTGTTTTTATTTGGAAACCGAAACCGGAACGAAACCGTAACCGAAACCGAAATAAATTTTGAAGAACGAAACCGGAACCGAAACCGAAACACGTTGCAAAAACCGAAACCGAAACCGGAACGTTATTTTAATCGGTTTCAGACCTTGGTTTATACATAGTGCAAAGTCATTTGTGCAATAAAGAAAATATCTACGCAAATGCAGTAAGATTAACTGAAAAGGAAAAATGGCATAGGGCGTTAGGACATGTAAACTTTCAGTATTTAAATAAATTAATTAAAGATAAATTAGTAGAAGGTCTACCAGAAAAATTAGAAAATAATAATATGAAATGTGGGAATTGTATTCAAAGCAAAATGGCAAATGTGCCATTCCAAAATCATAGGACTCAATCTGCTGAAATTCTTGAACTAATTCACACAGATTTAAATGGCCCTCATACTACAATGGGTAATCGCGGTGAGAAATACTTTTTAACCTTCATAGACGACTACAGCAAGTGTACAAAAATTTATTGTATTAAAAGTAAAAATGAAACAGCAGATTGCTTCGTAGATTTTGTCAATTTGGTTCAAAACAAATTTGGAAAGAAAATAAAGAAACTTAGATGTGATAATGGTAGAGAATATCTCAATAATGAAATTTATGAGTTTGTAAAAAAAAAAATGGAATAGAGTTATCACCATGTCCACCCTATGTCCATGAATTGAATGGAGTCGCAGAGAGATATAATAGATCGGCAATGGATATGGGTCGATGCTTAGCACGAGAAGCTAAAATGAATCATAGATTTTGGCCAGAAATAATAAAAATTGTCGCGTACTTGAAAAACCGTTCAATAGCCAATACTAAAGAAAATAAAACTCCTTATGAGTTATTTTTTGGCAAAAAGCCTAATGTTAAACATTTAAAAATCTATGGCAGTCGAGTCTTTGTAAAAACCCCTGAGGTGTTGAGAAAAAACAAATGGGACGATAAAGCAAAATTAGGCATATTGGTAGGTTATAATGAGAATAGTTACAGGGTGCTGATAAATAACAAAATAATTAATGCCAGGCATGTTGAAGTAGTCGAAGAGGGTATAATCTGTTTGCAAAAATCGAATGACAGTGAGAACGATAACTTTGATGATGAATTTATAAACTTAAATTTGGATAATCAGTCCAATAAGTATAATGATGACTCCACTAACGATTTGGCTGAAAGAGATGGGTGTCAAGAAAATATTAGCGGGGGCACTGATAGTGGAGGGGACGTTGATAATGAGTTGGGAGATAATGAGAACAAAATTGATAACTGTATAGAGAGAAGAATTTCGAGTAGAGAGAGGAATCCCGTAAGTAGATTTGGAGATCCTATAACGCATTATATTTATGTAAATTTTGTTAACGCAAATGTGCCGAGCACGTTCGAGGAAGCTATTAATTCCAGAGAATCTAGCGAGTGGAACAAGGCTATGAACTCTGAAATGGAAAGTTTGAGGAAAAATAAAACATGGGCTATTGTTGATAAACCGAAAGATAAGAAAATTATAGATGTAAAATGGATTTACAAAAAGAAAATTGATAACACATTTAAGGCTAGGTTGGTAGTCAGAGGGTTCCAGCAAAAAGGAGTATCTGGAGAATGTCTATTCGCCAGTTGGGAAAATGGAAACTTTAAAAGTTCTACTAAGTTACTGTTGCGTAAATAATTTGTTTATTGAACAAATGGATGTTGAGACGGCTTTTCTCAACGGCACTGTGAAGTCGGAAGTGTACATTAATGAACCGAAAGGCTACGAAACGGGTAAAAATAAAGTATACAAATTACAAAAAGCTTTGTATGGTCTCAGAGAAAGTCCGAGGACAATTTTCTTTTGTCTAATATGTTGATATTACTCCACTTTTCCAAAAAAAAAACATTTGTAAGTGGATAAACAACTAAAATATCTTTGATATTACTGCATTTAAACTTAAGTGAAAGTGTTAAATATGCTTTGAAATGCTTGAAGTGAGTGTTGAAATTTGGCAATTACCACGCCAAACTATGATTTTTTTTACATTTTTTGGAGAGTTGAAGTCATTTGACAGATGTGCGTGAATGCACAAAAGAATTGATTTGGAATTATTTTCCTTTGCGTACGCAATAGAAAGTCTCCACTCATTCACGCTCACGTTCACACGGAGCTGTATGAGGGTCTTTAATTGAATTCAGTGAAGCTTTAAGAAGTACTGACGCTTGTAAGACCGTAAAAATTCACTCCATTCTTAAACATTTGAAGAAAGCAACCCTTTTCTTGATCAACGATGTCTATAACAAGCCGGGGAGTCCGTTCATAGTCAATTTAACAAATTCTGGGATTGATTTAAAATAACTTTGATCGATGAACCAACTTTTGTAATTCGCTTAAAAAATCTGTATTGGCAGTTTTATCTCAGGATATTTGAATTCACAAACTAAATTGCAAAAGCAGTTAGGTAGGTCAGTACCCTCGTGAAGGGTGGATACCTTGCCGCGGTACGAGGGCTTAAGTCGATAGCCACAGGGCTACGCTGCCCTTGTGATCATAGCTCCGTAAAGCACTTGATCACGAGAGCAGCCTAGCCTCTCTGGCGCGACGACAAAGATCTTCCTCCTCCCAATCCAGGGTATTATGCGAAACCGTGCCCATTGGACGTTTGCAGCCGGGAGGCAAATCGTGGCTGTATTTGAACGGAGCCTCTCTGATACCGGGTCGCCTCATAGAGTAAGCATGGCCTTACCGCGGTACGGGGCTCTGCCGCGGCGGACGACACATTTTCCCCTACTCTTCCCTTGACCCTAAGCTGGCCTTGTCCGG
Source organism: Campiglossa producta (assembly GCA_964058755.1). Taxonomy (NCBI): domain Eukaryota; kingdom Metazoa; phylum Arthropoda; class Insecta; order Diptera; family Tephritidae; genus Campiglossa; species Campiglossa producta. The sequence continues at coordinate 52,540,559 of CAXKVI010000001.1, read as the reverse complement.
CGATGGGTCGTACGAACAAGATGAACTCAAATAACCTAAATAAAAACGAAAAACCTAAAAAACAAACAACGCCAAATTTCACTCCTCAGCAAAGGAGAGCTATGGAGGAGCAGGCGAGAAAGCAACAACAACGCCGGAGGACAACCTCCGTTCCACAATCAAGGGGGGGGTCGACAGCGATGGCAAGTACGAGTCGGTCAACCAACCCTCTATCGAGTAAGATTGACTTGATGGGAGCTAGCACCAGTGCGGTTGCCAACGCAGCTAAGGGGACAACGGCGGATGCTAAACTCCCATCAACCGCTGATATGAAAACCAGTATCTTTACGTCTGTGGCAGCGGTCTCACGACCTGGCCTCGGAGTTTCGAAGGAGAAGGAAGCTGCAACTGAGATTTCGGCAAGGAGAGCGACCGCGATGGCAACTACGGGTCCGCACTCCCGGGAGACATCTCCCCGCCGCTTCACATACCACGAGAAAATATTGGCTGCAAAGATCCTGAAGAGGTATGAAGGGGTACCGCAGGAATTGCTGTCGCCGAATTCCAGTAAATCGTTAGAGCTAGCGACAGCTGTGATACCGGATTTCCAAAATTCTTACATGCCAAAGAGGTTAAAAGTTAACCCTTTCAAGGGCCAGAGATCGGACCTGGAGTTAAATCCCCCTCCCAAGCGGCATCAGAATACCCCTGGAGCGGGCAAACTAAGCTTTGCTGAGGTAACCAAGGACAGGATCCTTATAGGCGTCCTTGACCGAGGCAATGACCGTCTGGCCATCCCCAAGGACCGGTGGCGTTACGTGCGAAATGAACTCGGCAACATTCTTCTCAACGTTGCTCCGGAGTTTCCGGGTAGTTCGGCGCGAGTAACGGATGCGGGTTGGCACCAGGGTCAGATTAAATTACTCGCATGCGAGGATGCAAAAACCGTAGCACTGTACAAGGCAGCAGCTGCTAAACTGGGTGAAGTCTACAAGGGCGCAAAGATAGAGGTCGTGGGGACGGCAGGGAAGTCTGTGCGCTCTCATATTGGTGGTGCTTCAGATTAATCTGCACAAATCTAAAGTGGCCTCGGCTGCTTTAAGTAGTCGTTTTTCTAAAGGCGACGTGGATGTGGTCCTCATCCAAGAACCCTGGGTCAATAGCTCGAGAATCTGCGGATTGGGGACTAAGGGCTTCAAGCTCATTCGAGCCAGCGAGGAGAGCAAAGTCAGAACGTGTATTTTGGTCAAGTCTGAGTTGAACTCCTTTCTCCTACCTAACTACACCAATGGTGATATTACCGCTATCAGTCTAACAGTCGACAGCACCTGCCTGACGGTGGCGTCGGTCTATATACCCTACGACGCCGAAGAACCCCCACCACAAACGGAGGTGAAAAACCTGGTGTCAAATTTCTGCACGGGTAATCTTATTATTGGAGCGGACGCTAATGCTCACCATGTCCAATGGGGGAGCTCCGATATCAATGCCAGGGGCGAGTCTCTGTTTGATTACCTCTTAACAACCAACCTGGTGATTTGCAACGTGGGTAATGAGCCTACTTTTATCACTAAGACCCGCAGGGAGGTCATAGACCTCACTATCTGTAGTGAAGGCGCTTATGAGTGGGTCAGAAAATGGCGGGTTCTGGAAGAACATTCATTCTCCGACCACCGTTACATAGAAATGGTTTTAGACTTTATTGTAGAACAACCAATCATGAAGTGCAATCCACGCAACACTAATTGGCAGTTACACAATGCAATATTAGACAGAGACCTACCAGTACTGCCCTCACAAGCCCCCTCATTAGTAGAGGAGCTGGAGGATCTTGTTACCACATATACATCGGCGCTCTCAAATGCTCTAGGACAGGCTTGTCCAGTGCCAAAACCACGCTGTAAACACAGACCACATTGGTGGTCCTACGATTTGGACTCGCTCCGCAAATCATGCCGGAAACAATTTAACAAGGCCAAGAGCCTCGGCTCTGAGCCTCATTGGCACGAATATAAAGCTAAAATAAGGGCCTACAAAAAAGCTCTGAGACAGGCGAAGAGAACCTCGTGGAGAAATTTCTGCACTGGCGTCGAAAAGGTCGACGAAAAGTCAAACAGCCATCAGCTATTTGCGAAAATCTGACGGATCCTGGACCAGCACGGAAGAGGAAACCCTTGAGCTGCTCTTGAATATACATTTTCCGGGGAATCTGCATGACGCACCACTAGCACCTGCAACAAACCTGGCAGTAAATATACCCATCACTGAGGAAAGGGTAAGGTGGGCAGTTAATAGTTTTGAACCGTATAAGGCTGCCGGGCCGGACGTGATTATCCCCGCGCAACTTATAAACACGTTGGAGACATCAGCTAAATGGCTGGTATTTCTCTTCATAGCCTGCCTGGCTCTCAACCACATTCCGGGCTCCTGGAGAAGCGCCACGGTAGTGTTTATCCCTAAGGCTAGGAAGGCATCCCACTACGAGTCAAAAGACTACAGACCGATAAGTCTCTCGTCCTTTGTACTCAAAACCTTTGAGAGGATACTAAGCGACTACCTCTCAACGACTATCGATAGCAACCTTATCTCTAGCTATCAGCATGCATACACCAAGGGTAAATCAACAGAAACCGCTCTGCACAGCCTAGTATCTGTCATTGAGAAATCGCTGTGTGAAAAGGACTACTGTCTCGTGGCCTTCCTAGACATTGAGGGGGCTTTCAACAATATAAGCCCGGAGGCTATCAACTCCGCTCTAACTAATCTGGGCGTAGATAGACCTCTAACTGGTTTAATTTACCAACTTTTAAGGGGAAGGAAAATAGCTTCTTCACTTGGTACGGTTGAGTTATCACGCTATGTCACAAGGGGAACACCCCAGGGTGGTGTTCTTTCTTTTAAGGAACCTCACAGTCAACTCGTTGCTACGTGACACAAGCTGGGGGGCGTTAAGATAGTGGCATACGCAGACGATTTAGCTATTGCATTCAGAGGCAATTTTGGACAAACTCTGTGTGACCTGATGCAAGTAGCACTGCGAGAAGTTTCGACGTGGTCCTCTCGCTGCGGACTTAGTATCAACCCGGGGAAAGTGGAACTTGTCCTCTTCACCAACCGGTACAAAATACCGCCACTAAGCCTACCAGAACTAGATGGCACGCGCCTGGGCTTGTCGGATAAGGCCAAGTTTCTAGGCATAGTTCTGGACAGGAAATTGAATTGGAAGGAGAATGTTCCTCAGCGCCAGAAGAAAGCTTGCATCGCTCTTTACACATGCAAAAGAGCCATTGGCAAAAAATGGGGGCTCAGCCCTAGAGTATGTAGTTGGATCTACACGGCCATCATTCGCCCAATCATGCTGTATGGAGTCGTCGTATGGTGGCCCGCGCTGAGCAAGGCAACATACCTGAATCTGTTGCGGAAAGTCCATAGATCCAATATGATATGTATAAGCGGTGCGCTAAGGACAACGCCCAACGAAGCCCTCCAGGTCATTCTGGGCTTTTTGCCACTTGATCTGGAAGGGTTTCAGTCAGCGGCGGCATCAGCTCTGCGCCTAAGAGAAACCTCCAGTTGGGGTGCGGTTACTATTGGACACTCCAGTATTCTGGAATCTTACAGCTTTCTTCCTCTAAGCACAGATCGTTGTGCGACCACTACAGTCGGGGATAGCTGTTTCAAAATAAACATTCCCAGCAGAGAAGACTGGGAGAGGACGGATTGGTGTCCCGAAACAAATGGTGGCACTTCCATATACACCGACGGCTCGAAGTTGGACGGCAGAGTTGGAGGAGGGGTTTATTCAAGGGATTTGGACCTTGAGCTCTCCTTCACACTACCTGATCATTGCAGCGTCTTCCAGGCGGAAGTCTCGGCAATCCTGGACGCCGCGGCCTGGTTAAGCAAACGTGTTATCGGAGAAGATATCGCTATTTTCAGCGATAGCCAAGCGGCCATCAAATCCCTTGGCTCATACACGTTCAACTCTGAACTGACGCTCAGCTGTCGTCGATCTCTTCAGGAGATGGCCCAACAGAACCGCGTAAACCTCATATGGGTCCCGGGACATAGGCACATTGAGGGAAACTGTAAGGCAGACGAGCTTGCCAGGCAGGGCACGACCAAGCAGGTTCTTCAGGATAAAGAGCGCTTAGGTATGCCGTTTGCCACTTGCAAACTAATGCTGAAGGAGCACACACTCCGTCAAGCCAACGAAATATGGCTGCAATCCCCAGGGTGTCGGATATCGAAACAAACCTGTCCAAAATGGGATCTTAAAAGGTCTAGACGCATTTATGCCCTAACTAGGAGGGAAATCTGCATATTGATAGGGGTATTAACCGGTCACTGCCTCATTGGTAGGCATGCAGAAAGGCTAGGTGTGCCCTACCGACGATGCTGCAGGAGTTGCAAAGATGATGAGGAGGAGGAAACAGTGGAGCACCTCATCTGCAACTGTCCGGCTTTAAGCGGCGCGAGAACGCGCTTTTTGGGAGTTCCGTTCCTGGATAGCCTAAGCCAGATCGCGGAACTGGACATAAAGGACTTGATGGGCTTCATAAAGTCATCTAAGTGGTTCGAGGAGGAGTAACGGTGTCGGTTTAGGAGTGTCAGTCCCGGGATTCTGCTATGTGGAAAATCCCAACAACACAGGGATTTTCCATATGGCTGGGTCCCGGGACTGACTTTCCTTGTGTTGGTGGTATCACAACCCACCCGACCAACGCTCACGAAAATACTTAAGTTTTCGAAGCTTTAGCAATAATTTTCCTGACAAATGTATCAATCATCTCTAATTAACTTAATAAAATATTTCATTTTAAATAATATTTTAATGTTTATTACACCACTTTTTACTTAAATTAATCAATATTAAATTAATTACGCATTATTTCGTTGAGTTCATAAAATATTTATTACTATGCACTTTTTTAAAACTTATCTGTAAGTTTTATATTAAGAATATTAAAATAAATTAATTAATGAATTAAAATAAACTAGAAGTTAACTAAAAATGCACCCTTTTCTTGCATAGGGAAGAAATTGGAATTAATCGGTAAAGTAAGTATTCTCGATCCATATTAGGTGCTGTTTGCGACACTTTCTCGATAGTGAAAACGTACTGAAAAAAGTTTCGTTAGCAGTCTATTTACAGCACAAAAAAGAATCATATTTTCTTCTGTTTGCGATACTTTCTCGATAGTGAAATTGTACCGAAACAAGATCCGTTAGTAGTCCATTTACAGCACAAAAACTAATCGGAAAATGTATCAAAATCTGATATCGAGAAAGTGAGTTCTGCTGCCACAAACTGGGCGACATGTAATACTTTTACGATAGTTTTGCGGAACCCATTCTCGATACATTTGTCAGGAAAATTATTGCTAAAGCTTCGAAAACTTAAGTATTTTCGTGAGCGTTGGTCGGGTGGGAAGTGTGCCTCTGCGGCAGCCACTTGAACCTAACCTAACCTATAATGATTTTCAACGATAAAATAATTAGCACTATAACTTCAAAATGTTTTCGAAGATGTTATAAGGAAAAATTATTAAAAAATATTTCTTAGTTACTGTAGTGGTGTTTGAAAATGATTACTTAAATTAAACCGTTCTTTGCCAATAATCCTAAATATTTTTCACGAATTTTGTGTTACTGGCTTGAGGTCAAACTACCCACAATAAAATTCATTTTATTAAATTTGACCTCAAGCCAGTTAACACAAAATTCGTGAGGTCCCTAAAGCTAGCAGAACATAAAAGTAACACATGCAAAATTAGGTGCTCGAAAGGTGCTCTAATCCCACAAAAGGTGCTCGTCAACTTTTCCCAAAAATCGATGTTCTGCTAGCTTAAGGCTAAGCTAGCAGAACACTATGCCTTAACAGTGAAGGATGGTAGCTACATCAAAAGTGAGTATACAGAAATTAGGTGCTCTTTCGAAGAAAAACGATGTTCTGCTAGCTTGAAGCTTTCAAACAGTCAACTTTTTTACTGATTTGCCCAAAAATTTGATTTTGGCACATTCCTGCTTCTGCTAAGCGGGCCACTATACTTATACAAAGTTTGTAATCAATTTATTTTGTAAATTTAAGGAGCATGATTTTTTTTTATTTTTTCGAAAAAAAAAACAAATTTTTTAATTAAAAAAAAAAACTCCTTTTCGGATCTAGTGAAATTATTTAAACGCAAAATTCTAAATTTTTAAAAACAAAAAATTTTGTTATATACTTTTTAGTTTTTACATACTAAAAAATTGTGCAATTTATGTTTAATTAATTTACCTCCACTCGAAAATGAAAATTGTTTGCTTCATGCAAAACTCCAATACATATGAATGTATTCATAACAAGTAAGGATGATTGGGTATTACAGAAAAAGTAAGTATGCAGAAATTTTGTACGCATTAGGTTACAATTCAAGTGCCCTAAACCCAAGAAAAGTGCTCTTTCACTTTTTCAAAAAAAGATATTCTGCAGAAAAAACAATTAACGCTACTGTATTGATTTGTATACAGAGCCAAAAATGTCTAATAAAATTAATAAGAGTGTCTCTATGAGCGGTTTTTGTGCTCAGGGGTAGTCGCAACGACGGAAACGAAAAAAAACTATACGCAAATCTATTTGGTTTAAATAGGAAATTCTTATTGATATTATTAAGTGTAATTTCTTCTTATTTCTTTTCGATTTCTTTTTATATGTGTAATTAATAAGAAAATCTTTTCAAGATTTCCTTAAAAATATGAAAAAAAAAGATGAAATAGAAAGAACTTCTTATTTTAATAAGATGATGTTAGGGTTCCTAACAAGAAGCTTTGACTTATTAATGTTTTCAAAGGGAAATTTTGCAGAAAACGAACTGATTTCTTAGGGTTCCTAACAAGAAGATTTGACTTATTAATGTTTTCAAAGGGAAATCTTGCAGAAAACGAACTGATTTCTTAGAGTTCCTAACAAGAAGATTTGACTTATTAATGTTTTCAAAGGGAAATCTTGCAGAAAACGAACTGATTTCTTAGGGTTCCTAACAAGAAGATATGACTTATTAACTGATTTCCGCATAATTGTATGTATTAATAAGATGATCTTAGGGTTTCTAACAAGAAGATTTGACTTATTAATGTTTTCAAAGGGAAATCTTGCATCATCATCAGCAGACATCATGTAGAACAATTAGACGCTGCGAAGCAAAAGTACCCAATGGATCGATGGTAAGCACCTGTGTTCAGCATTCAATATGTGGTTAGTTCGATTCGCGGTGGAGGCAATATGGCAAGTGTGGTAGGCAATGTGAGGAAGAGTGCGGTGAGATGGCTTGAAGGCAATATAAAAAGGCAACATAAGAAGGTAAAGGCAATACAAGAGAAATCTAAAATTGAATCGTAACTGATAATCTGAAGTTCTCGAAGACAATATAAGAAGAACTCTGAAATATAAGTTTTATTTTTTTTATTTGAAATATTGAAAAGAACATCTTCTCAATAATAGGTTTGTTTATTGGCCTGCTCTAGCTTACGCCAGATTGAGATATTTCACAAAATTGTGTTTAACAAACACTTTTCTTGCTCTAGGTTGCTCTATCTTTTGCTTCATGAGTACGATCAAAACAAAACTAGAGTAATCCAGATCACAAATTTCTGCTCTAGGTTTTTTTATGGAGTAAGTTAGAGCAGAGAAGCAATTGTCAGCCAACAAAAACAAATTTTTGAAAACTTCAAAAAAATTAGCTTGCAAGAAAATCAATGTTTTTGTATACGTGAATTTGCATTAATTTTGAAGACTTAAACAAAAAAACCAAATAAAAAAAAACTATCGAGATTCAAGTGTTTCATAGCATTTCTGCTCTGAGTTGCTCTAAGTTGCTCTATTTCTATTTTGACAGCTGCCCTGTTCTGCTCTGCTCTAACCTGCTCTGCTCTAACCTGCTCTGAACTTTTTTTTGGTCAGTAAACAAACCTAATATGTGATTTCATTTTGAAAACATTAATAAGTCAAATCTTCTTGTTAGGAACCCTAAGAAATCGGTTCGTTTTTTTGCAAGATTTCTCTTTGTAAACATTAATAAGATTTTCTCTTCAAATATAAAAAGAACTTCTTCTTGAAAATCTATAGAGATATCATATGACTTTTCTTCTATTTTATTAGGCATTGTTGGCTCTGTGTACAAATTAATTTACACACATACATACATATGTGTGTCTATGTCGTCTAACTTGATGCAATGTAAATATGTCTGCGCTACAATATTTTTGAAGGACAAGCTTGTGGTATAGAATTAAAGGAAACCGAAATCAAGCTCTTGTTATGTACATACATATGCACGTTCAAATGAAAAAAAAAATACTCAAGCAGTAACGATCATAGCGGGTCAGTTTGTTCAGCAAGTGCGAAGAACATAACAAACGCTGCTACCACTTGTTGCATTGTTTTTTTACAAATGTAGGTACATGTGATTATGTCGTCTAAGTAGAGCGCCCGCGACTGAAATCTTATAGGTTAGGTTAGGTTCAAGTGGCTGCCGCAGAGGCACACTTAGGCCAGTTTTGAAAGGCCCGTTGTGATACCACCAACACAAGTAAAGTCAGTCCCGGGACCCAGCCATATGGAAAATCCCTGAGTTGTTGGGATTTTCCCCATAGCAGAATCCCGGGACTGACACTCCTAAACCGACACCGTTACTCCTCCTCGAACCACTTAGATGACTTTATGAAGCCCATCAAGTCCTTTATGTCCAGTTCCGCGATCTGGCTTAGGCTATCCAGGAACGGAACTCCCAAAAAGCGCGTTCTCGCGCCGCTTAAAGCCGGACAGTTGCAGATGAGGTGCTCCACTGTTTCCTCCTCCTCATCATCTTTGCAACTCCTGCAGCATCGTCGGTAGGGCACACCTAGCCTTTCTGCATGCCTACCAATGAGGCAGTGACCGGTTAATACCCCTATCAATATGCAGATTTCCCTCCTAGTTAAGGTATAAATGCGTCTAGACCTTTTAAGATCCCATTTTGGCCAGGTTTGTTTCGATATCCAACACCCGGGGGTTGCAGCCATCTTTCGTTGGCTTGACGGAGTGTGTGCTCCTTCAGCATTAGTTTGCATGTGGCAAACGGCATACCTAAGCGCTCTTTATCCTGAAGAACCTGCTTGGTCGTGCCCTGCCTGGCAAGCTGGTCTGCCTTACAGTTTCCCTCAATGTCCCTATGTCCCGAGACCCATATGAGGTTTACGCGGTTCTGTTGGGCCATCTCCTGAAGAGATCGACGACAGGTGAGCGTCAGTTCAGAGTTGAACGTGTATGAGCTAAGGGATTTGATAGCCGCTTGGCTATCGCTGAAAATAGCGATATCTTGCTACAATGATCAGGTAGTCTGAAGGAGAGCTCAAGGTCCAAATCCCTTGAATAAACCCCTCCTCCAACTCTGCCGTCCAACTTCGAGCCGTCGGTGTACATGGAAGTGCCACCATTTGTTTCGGGACACCAATCCGTCCTCTCCCAGTCTTCTCTGCTGGGAATTATTTTGAAACAGCTATCCCCGACTGTAGTGGTCGCACAACGATATGTGCTTAGTAGTCGTTGAGAGGTAGTCGCTTAGTATCTTCTCAAAGGTTTTTAGTACAAAGGAGGAGAGACTGATCGGTCTGTAGTCTTTTGGCTCGTAGTGGGATGCCTTCCTAGCCTTAGGGATAAACACTACCGTGGCGCTTCTCCAGGAGCCCGGAATGTGGTTGAGAGCCAGGCAGGCTATGAAGAGAAATAGCAGCCATTTAGCTGATGTCTACAACGTGTTTATAAGTTGCGCGGGGATAATCCCGTCCGACCCGGCAGCCTTATACGGTTCAAAGCTCTTAACTGCCCACCTTACTCTTTCCAGGTTTGTTGCAGGTGCTAGTGGTGCGTCATGCAGATCCCCCGGAAAATGTGTATTCAAGAGCAGCTCAAGGGTTTCCTCTTCCGTGCTGGTCCAGGATCCGTCAGGTTTTCGCAAATAGCTGATGGCTGTTTGACTTTTCGAGAGGACCTTTTCGACGCCAGTGCAGAAATTTCTCCACGAGGTTCTCTTCGCCTGTCTCAGAGCTTTTTTGTAGGCCCTCAGTTTAGCTTTATATTCGTGCCAATGAGGCTCAGAGCCGAAGCTCTTGGCCTTGTTAAATTGTTTCCGGCATGATTTGCGGAGCGAGTCCAAATCGTAGGACCACCAATGTGGCCTGTGTTTACCGCGTGGTTTTGGCACTGGACAACCCTGTCCTAGAGCATTTGAGAGCGCCGATGTAAATGTAGTAACAAGATCCTCCAGCTCCTCTACTGATGAGGGGGCTTGTGAAGGCAGTACTGGTAGGTCTCTGTCTAATATTTCATTGTGTAACTGCCAATTAGTGTAACGGTGGTCGGAGAATGAATGTTCTTCCAGAACCCGCCATTTTCTGACCCACTCATAAGCGCCTTCACTACAGATAGTGAGGTCTATGACCTCCCTGTGGGTCTTAGTGATAAAAGTAGGCTCATTACCCACGTTGCAAATCACCAGGTTGGTTGTTAAGAGGTAATCAAACAGAGACTCGCCCTGGCATTGATGTCGGAGCTCCCCCATTGGACATGGTGAGCATTAGCGTCCGCTCCAATAATAAGATTACCCGTGCAGAAATTTGACACCAGGTCTTTCACCTCCGTTTGTGGTGGGGGTTCTTCGGCGTCGTAGGGCATATAGACTGACGCCACCGTCAGGCGGGTGCTGTCGACCGTTAGACTGATAGCGGTAATATCACCATTGGAGTAGTTAGGTAGGAGAAAGGAGTTCAACTCAGACTTGACCAAAATACACGTTCTGACTTTGCTCTCCTCGCTGGCTCGAATGAGCTTGAAGCCCTTAGTCCCCAGTCCGCAGATTCTCGAGCTATTGACCCAGGGTTCTTGGATGAGGACCACATCCACGTCGCCTTTAGAAAGACGAATAGAAAGTTGAAATCTTATAACTTTTTTGCAAAGCGCGTCTGGACTGCAATGCGTTATCGGACTGCACAATTCATAGCAAAACTACCAATATAAAAGTATTATACAGTTGCGTTCACTAAAATAGTAGTGGGCCTTTGCAAAATGCATTTCATAAAAACACATGAAACCATCGTAATATATTTCTATTTGCTTGATTGCAAGTTAATATTGTATGACCTTGCTATGGTATGTCGCAACTAAAAATATTCCAGTATTTATTGCATAAAACGCAATTTAGCACCTTTCGAGCACCTAATTTCTGTATACTCACTTTTGATGTAGCTATCACCCTTCACTGTTAACGCATAGTGTTCTGCTAGCTTAAGGCTTGAGCTAGCAGAACATCGTTTTTTTCGAAAAAGTTGAGGAGCACCCTAATTCAGATTATGGCACTTAATGAGCACCTTTCTAGCACCTAATTTCTGTATACACACTTTTGATGTAGCTATCATCCTTCACTATTAACGCACAGAGTTCTGCTAGCTTAAGCCTTAAGCACCTTTTGTGGGATTAGAGCACCTTTCGAGCACCTAATTTTGGATGTGTTACTTTTATGTTCTGCCAAAATTGTTCTGCTAGCTTTATGGACCTAAATTCGTGATATAACAACAGTGGGCAAATTCGTGTTCTATGAAGTGATAAAATGAAAAGAATTTTCATACAAAATTTATGAAAAGAAACTTCAAATTCATATAAATTTTTGTTCACGTTATCATTTCATAGAAAATCCAAAATTTACTAAATATTTTTCTTTCATTTTGAGCTAATTTTGATAATTTACAACGATAAAAAAATTAATAAACCATCGAAGATAATTATTTTCGAAAATAATTCAAACTATTCCATATTTTCGTCTTTCAGGTAGATTTTCGTTCGATGATTTACGATAAAACCTTAATAACAATATTCGAAACCTTTTCGAAACTCAAATTATTTCTGACAATAGCTCAACGTGTCTGTTTTCGCCGTCTTGGCCTTCATGTAGAATTTTGATAATTTAGAGTGTTAAAAGAATTTATACTAGAACTTCGTAGTTTTAAGGAAAAAAATATATACGTATATACATATAGTGGTTTTTCGAAAATTAAGTATATTAAAACTATTTTTGTCCGAATTTCAAATTTTTTATATTTTTGGCTTCTATTTCGGATTAATCCGAAATTCATATCGAAATTCCAATTATTTTCGAAGATAATTATTTTCAAAAATAATAATAGTTTTTCAATATTTTTGGCTTTCAGTTCTGCGTTTCTGTAACTCAATTCGATCGATCGAAATAATCGAATTGACGTCACATTCATTTTTTTTTGTTTCTGTAAAAAAAATTGTATTTTGTCGATTTATTCTCACTTGCTTTTGAGGTAGTGACACAAATTTTTTTTTTTTTTTTTTTTCCCCATTTTGAATCGAGTCGAGTGTGACGACATTAAAATCGAGAATTTTGTCGATTTTTCACAGAAACGGGGTACAAGTGGGTTTTCGTTTGATGATTTACTATAACACATTAAAAATCTAACTTCGAAATTTTTTCGAAAGTCTAATTATGTTCAAAGATAATTATTTTCGAAAATAATCCTAACTATTCTATTTTTTTGGCTATAGGGTAGATTTTCGTTTGATCATTTACAATAAAACCTTAATAGGTCAAGGTGTATGTTTTCACCATTTTTGGCCTTCATGTAGAATTTTTTATGATTTACATTAATATTACACTACTCGACAAATTTTGATCAACTTTAGACTCCAAGAATAAAATAGACCTTTCCTAAAGTAGAATTTTCTCCTGATTCCGAATATGACTTCCATTTTCCTGTGGCAGATCTAGTTTCCGAGATATCGGCGAAAATATGAAAATTCCCATTTTTGCAAAACACTACTTCATATAGGTACGGCAAAAATTTGTATTTTTAATTTTTTCGATTTAAACTGTTGAATTATACATTATACTAATTCCCATAAACATTTTTTGCCTTCACCTCCCTTAAGTATCTTCAGTAATTTGGCCACTATGACAAAAAACGTTCAAAAAATTTTGAAAAAAAACCAATTTTTTACAAAATTTCAGATTTAACAACTTTAAAATCGGAAAAATTCTATGGACGAAAAAAAGTTAGCCCTCCTAGGTTAGGTTAGGTTCAAGTGGCTACCGTAGAGGCACACCTAGGCCAGTATTAAAAGGCCCGTTGTGATACCACCAACACTAGGAAAGTCAGTTCCGGGACCCTGCCATATGGAAAATCCCGGTATTAACGGAATTCTCCACATAGCAGAATCCCGGGACTGACGTTCCTATACCGACACCGTTACTCCTCCTCGAACCATTTAGATGGCTTGATGAAGGCCATCAGGTCCTTTATGTCCAGACCTGGCGTAGGCTAACCAGGAAGGGAACTCCCAAAAAGCGCATTCTCGCGCCACTTAAAGCCGGGCAGTTGCAGATGAGGTGCTCCACCGTTTCCTCCTCCTCATCATCCTTACAACTCCTACAGCATCGTCGGTAGGGCACACCAAGTCTTTCTGCGTGCCTAGTCAATACGCCTATTAATATGGAGATTTCTCTTCTCCTTAGGGCATAAATTTGTCTTGATCTTTTATGATCCCATTTCGGCCAGGTTTCTTTGGATATCCGGCATCCTGGAGATTGCAGCCATCTTTCGTTGGCTTGGCGGAGTGTGTACTCCTTCAGCATAAGCTTGCATGTGGCAAACGGCATACCTAAGCGCTCTTTATCCCGAAGAACCTGCTTGGTCGTGCCCTGCCTCGCAAGTTCGTCTGCCCTACAATTTCCCTCAATGTCCCTATGCCCCGGGACCCATGTGAGGTTCACGCGATTCTGTTGGGCCATCTCTTGTAGAGATCGACGACAGCTGAGCGTCAGTTCAGAGTTGAACGAATAAGAGCCAAGGGATTTGATGGCCGCCTGGCTGTCGCTGAATATAAAAATGTCGTGTCCGATAGTGTGTTGGCCTATCCAAGCCGCGGCGTCCATGATTGCTGAAACTTCAGCCTGGAAGACACTGCAGTGATCAGGTAGTCTGAAGGAGAGCTCAAGGTTCAGATCCTTTGAATAAACCCCTCCTCCAACTCTGCCGTCTAACTTCGAGCCATCAGTATAAATGGAAGTGCCGCCATGAGTGGCGGGACTCCGATCCGTGCTCTCCCATTCTTCCCTGCTGGGAATGTTGATTTTAAAACAGCTATCTCCGACTGTTGTGGTCGCACAACGATCCGTGCTCAGCGGAAGAAAGCTATAGGATCCCAAAATACAGGCGTGTCCAGTAGTGCTTGCGCCCCAGCCGGACGTTTCCCTTAGACGCAGAGCCGATGCTGCTGCTACCCGGTGCCCTTCCAGATCGAGTGGCAAAATGCCAAGAATGGCCTGGAGTGCTTCATTGGGCGTTGTCCTTAACGCACCGCTTATACAGATCATGCAAGATCTGTGTACTTTACCTAGCAGATTAAGGTTTGTTGCCTTGCTCAGCGCAGGCCACCATACCACAACTCCATAGAGCATGATTGGTCGAATGATTGCGGTGTAGATCCATTTGCATATTTTGGGGCTGAGCCCCCATTTCTTTCCAATGGCTCTTTTGCATGTGTAGAGTGCAATACACGCTTTCTTCTGGCGCTGAAGAACATTCTCCTTCCAGGTTAGTGTCCTATCCAGAACTGTGCCTAGGAACTTGGCTTTGTCAGCCAGGTTCAGGTGCACGTCATTCAGTTTTGGTAGTGTTAGCGGTGGTATCTTATAGCGGTTGGTGAAAAGAACCAGTTCTACTTTTCCCGGTTTGATGCTCAGTCCGCAGCGCGAGCACCATGAGGAAACCTCTCGCAGTGCTACTTGCATCAAGTCGCACAGGGTTTGTGGGAATTTGCCCCTATATACTATAGCTAAGTCGTCTGCATATGCCACTACCTTCCCGCCCCCCCAGCTTGTGTCTCGCAGCATCGAGTTGACAGTGAGGTTCCATAGAAGCGGGGAGAGAACACCACCCTGAGGCGTTCCCCTTGTGACATAGCGTCTACCCCTTAGCAGTTGATCAATAAGTCCAATAAGAGACCTGCTTATGCCCAGACTTGTTAAAGCGGTGTTTATAGCATCAGGGCTTATGTTGTTGAAGGCTCCTTCAATATCTAAAAAGGCCGCAAGACAGTACTCCTTCTCATACAGCGATTTTTCAATAACAGAAACTAGGCTGTGAAGCGCAGTTTCTGTAGATTTCCCTTTGGTGTATGCATGCTGATAGCTACAGATCAAGTTGCTATCAATAGTAGAGGAGAGGTAGTCATTTATTATCCTCTCGAAGGTTTTGAGCACAAAGGATGAGAGACTGATCGGCCTGTAGTCCTTCGGCTCGTAATGAGACGCCTTCCCCGCCTTAGGAATAAACACTACCGTGGCACTTCTCCAGGAGCACGGAATGTAGCTAAGAGCCAGGCAGGCTGTATAGAGAAATACCAGCCATTTGGCTGATGTCTCCAGCGTGTTTATGAGTTGTGCGGGAATAATCCCGTCTGGCCCGGCAGCCTTGAACGGTTCGAAGCTTTTAACCGCCCACCTAACCTTTTCCTCCGTGATGGGTATGTATACAGCCAGGTTTGTTGTAGGTGCTACGGGTTCCTCATGCAAGTTCCCTGGGAAGTGCGTATTCAAGAGCAGCTCTAGGGTTTCCCTCTCCGTGCTGGTCCAGGATCCGTCAGGTTTGCGCAAATAGCTTGTGGCTGTTTGAGTTTTTGAGAGCACTCGTTTAAGTCTCGCTGTATCGTCGACATTTTCGACCCCAGTGCAGAAATTTCTCCACGATACTCTCTTCGCCTGCCTCAGAGCTTTTTTGTAGGCCCTGAGTTTAACTTTATATTCGAGCCATTGAGTCTCCGTGCCAAGGCTCTTGGCCTTATTAAATTGTGTCCTACATGATTTTCGGAGCGAGTCCAGGTCGTAGGACCACCAATGCGGCCTATGTTTATAAAGCCCTCCTATGTTGTAGGTAATTTAATTACGAAAATTTTAAGCATACCAGTACAACAATCGGACGTGCCGTTGAGACTATAGCCCCGTTAACTTGCAAGCGTCTATCTTAAAATTTTAGTATTACTTTGATAAAATTGGCGAGACATTTCATTTGGTCACTCTACCTTAGGGTCTAATAAATTTAAAAAGACATCAATTATTTAACTGTCATTACTGTTTGTTATAAATTTTGTTTTGCAAATTTTAGTGCAAATTTATACATACTATATCGGTAGAAGTGTTTACGAAATGGCTTGTTGCAAAAGAGATTTTAAATGTAAAAATAATCCGGATGATTTTTGCTTTATTTGCGGACATTATATGTTCGGAAACTCAGCTCGGAAAATAACTAATTCTGTCAAAGATGCATACTTTCATTATTTCGGTTTCTGTGTAAAAAATCTCGATAAATCTTGGACACCTAATTTTATTTGCGCCTGCTGTAGATTAAATTTAATGAAATGGGTATCGGGTAAAGGTCATTACATGCAGTTTGGTATTCCAATGATGTGGACTGAACCCTTTAACCACGACCAGTGCTATTTTTGCGTGATAGACCTTAAAGGTAAAACGAGAAAAAAGAGGAAATTTTAATGAGTTTCTCTTGTTAATTAAGGTTTTTTCGGCTTTTATTAACGGAGCTATATCGATGGCGTGTCAGCTTCAACTCTTCTTTTCTTTTTATATCTATTTTTTTTTTTTTTACCCGCTAAATAACGGAATTGTAAAATGAAGCCTTTTTGTCATATCCGAGTTGCCACTATGTTACAAAATATCACAATAAAATACCTAAAGGCCTAAACACATGGCGCAGTTTACGGCGCAGTTTTGTACAACTAGTGTTTGACTACAAAATTAATAAGTTATCCAAATGTGGCATCAGTTAAAAAACCAAAACTACATGACCATACCTTACCCATACCTAGGCCGCCTATAAGTTTCGAAGCCTCAAGCGAAAGTGACTCCGAAGCTGATAATTCAGACAGTGAAAAAGTAGGAGAGGTCCCACATCGAGTCTCACAAGCCGAACTTAATGACTTGGTCAGAGATTTGAAATTATCGAAATTTGATAGCGAAGTTCTAGGATCTCGATTGCAGCAATGGGGCAGCCTGGGCCCTTCGACAAGTACTACTAAATTTCGAAATAGACACAAGACTTTCTCTTCTTTTTTTACTAAAAGTGAAAATATTTGCTACTGCAATGATGTTCAAGGTTTATTTGAAGCACTAAAATTAGAAAATAAAACTGATGACTGGCGCTTGTTTATAGACAGCTCAAAGCATAGTTTAAAAGCAGAATTACTCCATAAAGGAAATTCGTTACCGTCAATACCAGTGGCACATTCTGAGAATACTAAAGAAACTTATTTAAGTATATCTAATTTACTTGAGCTCATTCAATATAAACAATTTAATTGGAAAATTTGTGCGGACTTAAAGGTAAGCAGTTTCGGTGGTACCATTTAAAATAAATAGTATATGAAATATCTACAGTCAATCTAGGTTGTAGCTATAATTCTCGGACTTCAAGGAGGTTTCACTAAATTTTGCTGTTTTCTCTGTCTTTGGGACAGCCGTGCTAGAGAAACCCATTATATTCAGGAAAACTGGCCACCAAGAGCTGAGTACCTGGTTCAGGTGCCTTCAATATCGCAAACCCGCCTTTTGTAAATCCCGAACGAGTTATTTTGCCAGCACTTCACATCAAATTAGGATTAATGAAAAATTTTGTAAAGGCTTTAAATAAGGACGCCGTGGTGTAGCGGTTAAGTGTTCGGCCTTCTACACCAAGTCGTGGCGGTTCGATGCCCGGCAAAAGTAACATCAAAAATTATTTAGAAAAAGAATTTTTCTAAACGGGGTCGCCCCTCGGCAGTAGTTTGGCAAACTCTCCGGGTGTATTTCTGCCATGAGAAGCTTCTCAGCAAAAAATTCATTTGCTTTGCAAGTGCCGTTCGGAGTCGGCAAAAAACTGTAGGTCCCGCCAACTTGTAGGAAAAAACTCAAAAAGCAACACACCACAAGTTGGAAAGAGAAGCTCGGCTAAAAATCTCGTTAGAGGTTATGATAACCTGTTGGTATATCGCCGCCATTAGTTTTTTTTTTTTTTTTTTTTTTTTTTTTAAATAAGGACGCGCCATCCTTCCAGTACCTAACGAAATTTTTTCCTAAAATAACTCAAGCCAAATTAAAAGAAGGTATATTTGTAGTAGAAGCAGCGGCTTGGGACAGCTTTAAGCAAGTCGTTACTGTATTTCTTGGCAACAATAAAGATCCCAACTATAGAGAGATGGTCAAAGCCTTGTTGAAAAACTACAGAGCTATGAAATGCAACATGCCCCTCAAAATGCATTTTTTGCATTCACATTTGAATAATTTTCCCGCAAACCTAGGTGCTGAAAGTGATGAACAGGGTGAAAGGTTTCACCAAGACCTCATGATTTTTGAAAAACGTTACCAAGGTTTTTGGAATGAAGAAATGATGGGAGATTATTGCTGGACAATAATACGGGAGACAAACCCAGAAAATTATAAACGGGTAGTTAAAAGTACCCACGTCCCTCAGTATTGACGACCACGGTCAAATCGCCCAATTTGCATTTTTTTAGATGTAGATATGTATTTATTTAATGTTGTTTTCGTTGTTGTTTTTTGCTGAATTTCTGATTTATACTCATATTACTCAATTGAATACAGTTTAACGTGCAAACAAATGTCTCTAATAAAACGTTATAAAAAAAATAAAAACGTTAGGTTAGGTTAGGTTCAAGTGGCTACCGTAGAGGCACACCTAGGCCAGTATTAAAAGGCCCGTTGTGATACCACCAACACTAGGAAAGTCAGTTCCGGGACCCTGCCATATGGAAAATCCCGGTATTAACGGAATTCTCCACATAGCAGAATCCCGGGACTGACGTTCCTATACCGACACCGTTACTCCTCCTCGAACCATTTAGATGACTTGATGAAGGCCATCAGGTCCTTTATGTCCAGCTCCGTGACCTGGCGTAGGCTAACCAGGAAGGGAACTCCCAAAAAGCGCATTCTCGCGCCACTTAAAGCCGGGCAGTTGCAGATGAGGTGCTCCACTGTTTCCTCCTCCTCATCATCCTTACAACTCCTACAGCATCGTCGGTAGGGCACACCAAGTCTTTCTGCGTGCCTACCAATGAGGCAGTGCCCAGTCAATACGCCTATTAATATGGAGATTTCTCTTCTCCTTAGGGCATAAATTTGTCTCGATCTTTTATGATCCCATTTCGGCCAGGTTTCTTTGGATATCCGGCATCCTGGAGATTGCAGCCATCTTTCGTTGGCTTGGCGGAGTGTGTACTCCTTCAGCATAAGCTTGCAAGTGGCAAACGGTATACCTAAGCGCTCTTTATCCCGAAGAACCTGCTTGGTCGTGCCCTGCCTCGCAAGTTCGTCTGCCCTACAATTTCCCTCAATGTCCCTATGCCCCGGGACCCATGTGAGGTTCACGCGATTCTGTTGGGCCATCTCCTGTAGAGATCGACGACAGCTGAGCGTCAGTTCAGAGTTGAACGAATAAGAGCCAAGGGATTTGATGGCCGCCTGGCTGTCGCTGAATATAAAAATGTCGTGTCCGATAGTGTGTTGGCCTATCCAAGCCGCGGCGTCCATGATTGCTGAAACTTCAGCCTGGAAGACACTGCAGTGATCAGGTAGTCTGAAGGAGAGCTCAAGGTTCAGATCCTTTGAATAAACCCCTCCTCCAACTCTGCCGTCTAACTTCGAGCCATCAGTATAAATGGAAGTGCCGCCATGAGTGGCGGGACTCCGATCCGTGCTCTCCCATTCTTCCCTGCTGGGAATGTTGATTTTAAAACAGCTATCTCCGACTGTTGTGGTCGCACAACGATCCGTGCTCAGCGGAAGAAAGCTATAGGATCCCAAAATACAGGCGTGTCCAGTAGTGCTTGCGCCCCAGCCGGACGTTTCCCTTAGACGTAGAGCCGATGCTGCTGCTACCCGGTGCCCTTCCAGATCGAGTGGCAAAATGCCAAGAATGGCCTGGAGTGCTTCATTGGGCGTTGTTCTTAACGCACCGCTTATACAGATCATGCAAGATCTGTGTACTTTACCTAGCAGATTAAGGTTTGTTGCCTTGCTCAGCGCAGGCCACCATACCACAACTCCATAGAGCATGATTGGTCGAATGATTGCGGTGTAGATCCATTTGCATATTTTGGGGCTGAGCCCCCATTTCTTTCCAATGGCTCTTTTGCATGTGTAGAGTGCAATACACGCTTTCTTCTGGCGCTGAAGAACATTCTCCTTCCAGGTTAGTTTCCTATCCAGAACTGTGCCTAAGAACTTGGCTTTGTCAGCCAGGTTCAGGTGCACGTCATTCAGTTTTGGTAGTGTTAGCGGTGGTATCTTATAGCGGTTGGTGAAAAGAACCAGTTCTACTTTTCCCGGGTTGATGCTCAGTCCGCAGCGCGAGCACCATGAGGAAACCTCTCGCAGTGCTGCTTGCATCAAGTCGCACAGGGTTTGTGGGAATTTGCCCCTATATACTATAGCTAAGTCGTCTGCATATGCCACTACCTTCCCGCCCCCCCAGCTTGTGTCTCGCAGCATCGAGTTGACAGTGAGGTTCCATAGAAGCGTGATAAGTCAACCGAGCCCAGTGATGAAACTATTCGTCTACCCCTTAGCAGTTGATCAATAAGTCCAATAAGAGACCTGCTTATGCCCAGACTTGTTAAAGCGGTGTTTATAGCATCAGGGCTTATGTTGTTGAAGGCTCCTTCAATATCTAAAAAGGCCGCAAGACAGTACTCCTTCTCATACAGCGATTTTTCAATAACAGAAACTAGGCTGTGAAGCGCAGTTTCTGTAGATTTCCCTTTGGTGTATGCATGCTGATAGCTACAGATCAGGTTGCTATCAATAGTAGAGGAGAGGTAGTCATTTATTATCCTCTCGAAGGTTTTGAGCACAAAGGATGAGAGACTGATCGGCCTGTAGTCCTTCGGCTCGTAATGAGACGCCTTCCCCGCCTTAGGAATAAACACTACCGTGGCACTTCTCCAGGAGCACGGAATGTAGCTAAGAGCCAGGCAGGCTGTATAGAGAAATACCAGCCATTTGGCTGATGTCTCCAGCGTGTTTATGAGTTGTGCGGGAATAATCCCGTCTGGCCCGGCAGCCTTGAACGGTTCGAAGCTCTTAACCGCCCACCTAACCTTTTCCTCCGTGATGGGTATGTATACAGCCAGGTTTGTTGTAGGTGCTACGGGTTCCTCATGCAAGTTCCCTGGGAAGTGCGTATTCAAGAGCAGCTCTAGGGTTTCCCTCTCCGTGCTGGTCCAGGATCCGTCAGGTTTGCGCAAATAGCTTGTGACTGTTTGAGTTTTTGAGAGCACTCGTCTAAGTCTCGCTGTATCGTCGACATTTTCGACCCCAGTGCAGAAATTTCTCCACGATACTCTCTTCGCCTGCCTCAGAGCTTTTTTGTAGGCCCTGAGTTTAACTTTATATTCGAGCCATTGAGTCTCCGTGCCAAGGCTCTTGGCCTTATTAAATTGTGTCCTACATGATTTTCGGAGCGAGTCCAGGTCGTAGGACCACCAATGCGGCCTATGTTTACCACGTGGTTTTGGCACTGGGCAAGCCTGCTCTAAGGCATTCGAGAGCGCCGTTGTAAAGGTCTTTACCAGATCCTCCAACTCCCCTACTGATGAGGGGACTTGTGGGGGCAGTGCTGGTAAGTCCCTAGATATTATTTCATTGTGTAGCTGCCAGTTAGTGTTACGTGGGTTGCGTTTCATAACCGGCTGCTCAACAGAAAAGTCTAGAACTATTTCTACGTACCGGTGGTCGGAGAATGAGTGCTCATCGAGAACGCGCCATTTTCTGACCCACTCATAAGCGCCTTCGCTGCAAATCGTGAGATCTATTACCTCCCTACGGGTTTTAGTAATAAACGTAGGTTCGTTACCCACGTTGCAAACTACCAGGTTAGTTGTTAACAAATAGTCAAACAACGACTCTCCTCTAGCATTGATATCGGAGCTTCCCCACTGGACGTGATGAGCATTGGCGTCAGTTCCGATAAGAAGATGACCCATGGAAAAATTTGCCACCAGGTCTTTTACCTCCCTCTGTGGCGGAGGTTCTTCGGCGTCATAGGGCATATAGACCGACGCAATCGTCAGACTGGTACTGTCGACTGTTAAACTGGCAGCTGTAACGTCACCATTGGTATAGTTGGGCAAGAGAAATGCATTCAGCTCAGACTTAACTAAAATACAGGCTCTAACCCGGCCCCCTTCGCTGGCTCGAATAAGCTTATAACCCTTAGTCCCCAAACCGCAAATCCTTGAGCTGTTGACCCAGGGTTCTTGGATGAGGACCACATCTACGTCGCCTTTAGAGAGACGACTGATTAAAGCAGCCGAGGCTGCTTTAGATTTGTGCAGGTTTATCTGAATCACCACCAACATGAGAGTGCTCAGACTTCCCTGCCACCGCCGTATCGTCGAGTTCCACCTCGTCTGGAGGCTTATCTTTCAACGACGATTTCTTCAGACCACGGTTTGGCGTGGCAGAGATCCTCCTAACTGTGGCAGTGTCAACTGTGGTGCGCTCAGGACTAGCTGCTATCACTGTGACGTTGAGGTCCTCCCCGTCCAGCAGGCTGTCTCCCATCTCCGAGCTGTTCACTGCTCCTTCGCCATTTGACGTGGCAGATACCATACTTTCCGAGTCGGACATCTCCGACTCCCCTTCCGGCACTGCGATGTCCGAGTCCTCCGGTGCAGCCGAAATAGCAGCGCGCTGTGCATCGCCGCGGTATACGTGGATCACGATCTGACCCATGCCGTAGTGCACTCGTCCATTGCACCGTTTAAGGGGCTCGAGTGCCTCCTTATTCAAGGTGAAGACCACTTGCCTATCAGGCCCTACCGCGTCCTCGACCAGATTTACACCCCAGTCCTGCGTCGGGAGAGACGGGTTCATGATCCTCAGCATCCTGAGAATTCTCTCAGGTTCAGCAGGGATAGCAGGAATCCACGCTCTTGCCCTTGGCCGAGCCGGGATGTCCTTCCAGTCGACAACCTCGATTCTTGCCCCTTGGTAGATCTCACCTAGTCTTGCAGCTGCTGCCTTGTACAGTGCAACAGTTTTTGCATCCTCGCAAGCGAATACCTTGATTCGGCCCTGGTGCCATCCCGCATCAGAACCCATCGGAGTGGCACCCGGAGACTCATCCATAATGTCGAGAAGGGCATTACCGATAGCGTTCCGGACGAACCGCCACTGGTCTCTAGGGATGGCCCAGTTTTCATTACCTCGGTCAATGACGCCTATGAGGATCCTATCCTTAGTCACTTCAGCAAAGCTGAGTTTACCCATTACGGGGGCGTGTTGCTGCCGCTTCGGGTGAGGTTTTAAATCCACGTCTTCCTAGCATTCGGCGATAGCGTCTCTTGTGAAATACCCTCGTATTTCTTCAGTATCCTCGCGGCCGCTCTTTTGTCCAAGTACTCAGAGCGACTGGGAGATGTCTTTTGGGGTAAATTTCGACCCGTAGTTGCCATCGCGGTCGTTCCCTTATTTGGATCTCTGGGGCCAGGTCGTGAGACCACTGCCACAGACGTTAAAGACTTGGTTTCGGTACCGGCACTTACTAGGGCTCTAGCATCAGCCTTTGTTGGCTTCACCGTGTTTGTACCGGTACTTACTTTGGGGATTGCCCCCTTATTATCCAGAGCTGATCGACTCGTAGTTGCCATCGCTGTCGACCTCTCGGCTGATGAAGAAATGGAGTTTGTCCTCCGACGTTGCGTTCTCGCTTGCTCCAGCATTTTCCTCCTCTGCTGGGCAGTATACATGGTTGTATCATTATTATTAAGGTTTTTATTACTTTTTTTCATCTTGTTCGTACGACCCCTTGCCGGGCAAGGCCAGTTTAGGGTCAAAGGAAGAGTATGGGGAATGTGTCGTCCGCCGCGGCAGAGCCCCATGCCGCGGTAAGGCCATAGTTACTCTCCGAGGCGGCCCGGTATCAGAGAGGCTCCGTTCGATTACAGCCACGATTTGCCTCCCGGCTGCAAACGTCCAATGGGCACGTGGTCGCATAACACCCTGGATTGGGAGGGGGAAGATCTTAGTCGTCGCGCCAGAGAGGCTTGGCTTCTCTCGTGATGTAGTACCGGCGGCACTATGATCACAAGGGCAGCGCAGCCCTGTGGCTATCGACTTAAGCCCTCGTACCGCGGCAAGGTGTCAACCCTTCACGAGAGAAATAAAAACGTAGTTTGAATACAAATTTTCTCTATAAAAAAAATTGTAGGATAGACGCTTGCAAGTTAACGGGGCTATAGTCTCAACGGCACGTCCGATTGTTGTACTGGTATGCTTAAAATTTTCGTAATTAAATTTCCTACAACATAGGAGGGCTAACTTTTTTTTCGTCCATAGAATTTTTCCGATTTTAAAGTGGTTAAATCTGAAATTTTGTAAAAAATTTCGTTTTTTTTTTCAAAATTTTTTGTAGGTTTTTTTGGCATGGTGGCCAAACTACTGAAGATACTTAAGGGAGGTGAAGGCAAAAAATGTTTGTGGGAATTAGTCAAATGTATAATTCAACAGTTTAAATCGAAAAAATTAAAAATACAAATTTTTGCCGTACCTATATGAAGTAGTGTTTTGCAAAAATGGGAATTTTCATATTTTCGCCGATATCTCGGAAACTAGATCTGCCACAGGAAAATGGAAGTCATATTCGGAATCAGGAGAAAATTTTACTTTAGGAAAGGCCTATTTTATTCTTGGAGTTTTTTCTTGTCGAGTAGTGTTAATACTATAACTACGAAATACAATTTATGTTCGAGAATATTATAAGGAAACAAAATTATTTTAAGCAAAGGCTTACTTTTACAAAGACTGGTTTTTCGAAAATGATTAAGTGAATTTAATCTTTTTTGTACGAAATTCCTAACTTTGAATATTTTTGGCTTTAATTTCGAACTATTATATTATTATATTATATTATCTAAAACTATAAAAAAAAATAAAACCACACTACGATTTTTTTCGAAATAGCTTTTTATGCAAACTTCGAAGCCTTTTCGAAATTAAAATGATTACTATTATTTTCGACAATGGCTTCACGTGCATGTTTTCTTCGTTTTGGCTTCTTGGTAGATAATTTTTGATGATAAAAATAACAATATAACTCCTAAAAAATTCATACTTTAATTAACATCTAAGAACACATCTTACCTGAATTTCTTCAAAATTCGAAACCGCATGCTGTGACAAATTCTCAACGTATGGTCCTAAAGTGCGATGCTCACGTACGCGTAAGCCATGACCCGCACTATGTGGTCCCAACAAATCCTTCACGCGTTCATTATAAATCTCCAAATAGCTTGCGTGCGTTTTATAACCTGTTCCCGACTCCTGACCGACACGCATGCGCGCAAACAGTTCTTGGCAAATGCGTGGTATCAAACCGGGATTATCTGGGACACCCATCATGGTAAAAGTTTTTCCTGAACCAGTTTGACCGTAAGCAAATACGCATGCATTGTAACCTGTAAAATGAAAATGTGAAAAAATGTACTTAAGTAAGCATCGAGCTGTTCAAACACGGAGGAGAAGAGCTGATAAAAAGCATGCATCAGCTCTTAAGCAGAATATGGTCGGACGAGTGCATGCTCCAGATTGAAACTTATGTGTGCTCTGCCCAATCCACAATCCCGCTAAACGCACCAACTACCGCGGAATCAGTCTTCTTAATATCGCATATAAGGTTCTTTCTAGCGTATTGTGTGAAAGACTGAAGCCCACCGTAGACAAACTGATTGGACCTTATCAGTCTGGCTTTAGACCTGGTAAGCCTACCATCGACCAGATCTTCACGATACGCCAAATCCTGTAGAAGACCCATGATAAGAGAATCGACACGCACCGTCTCTTTGTCGATTTCAAAGCCGCTTTTACAGTGCGAAAAGAAGTTGCCTATGTGCCGCCATGTATGAATTTGGCTTCCCCTCAGAGCTTATACGACATTGATATCAATGGCCTTAATAACCGCGCCTTAAGCGCTGCCTTCTCTGGATAAAGAAGCGAAAAAGTGGGCCTTGCGGTGAACGAGGGCAAGACGAAGTACATACTTGCTGTCATCAAAGAAAGAATCAGCGCATTTGCGCCTTGGCAGTCACGTTGTTGTTGTTTTAACGAGGCGTAGCCCTGTCTAAATGTCAGACAGGGTCACCCCGAGTGTGTTGCTCTTGGCCGGGTCGATATAAGAAAACAGCCCGGGTCGTTTCGGCACGATGGATACAGCACAAGTACTGGTACCTGCTACCGTTCTCGTAGAACCGGCAACACAAGAAACTAGCCGTGTAGGCCATGTAGGTCATTTAGCGTTACCCAGGGTGCAACAACGAGGAGCCCACCTACTCTTACACCTAGTTACAAATTTGAAACTTTGAAGAACTTCGTGTATTTGGGAACCAGAAAACCGAACCGAAAACAATATCAGTCTAGAAATCCAACGGAGAATCACTCTTGCCAACAAGGGCTACTTTGGAATTAGTAGGCAATTGACAAGTAAAGTCCTCTCTCGACAAACAAAGATCACGCTCTATAAGACTCTCATCAGACCAGTCCTGATGTACCGCTCGGAATCATGAACAGTGTCAAGAGAAGATGAGATGGCCCTTGGAGTATTTGAGAGAAAAGTTCTCTGGAAGATTTATGGTCCTTCCCGTAATGCCAACTGCGAGTAGCGAAGGAAATTTAACGATGAGCTGTACGAGCTTTACGCCAACCTGGCCATAGTGCAGCAAATTAAAGCCCAAAGGCTTCTCTGTTATGCGAATGGACAAGGAGGCTCCAGCAGAGAAGGTATTCCTACCGAAACCCAAATTAGACAGCAGAGGAAGGCGGAGACCTCGACTGAGAGGGAAACAACAAGTGGAAGATGACTTGAACTCCCTTGGTGTTTTCAATTGACGTCAGTTATCGCTAAAAGGAAGACTGGCGTGCTTTGATACGAAGCGGCAACAGTCGCCTAGGCGGTTAAGCGTCAATAAATGACGCAAGTCAAGATTAGAAGCATCGTTATTTCCTTTCCAAAAGATGGTTTGAAAGATACCTACCAAATCTGTTCAAAAGCACGCGAGAAGCGATTTTTTAAAAAGAACTATTCATGAGAACTATGCTTTCATGAGAAACGTTTAAAAACCCGGTTCCACCGAATACCGAACTCCATAAATATACGGAACTGCACATCACCACTGTTAATGGCACGTTATAAATTTACAAATGTAGCTACATATGTAGGTACTTAGATAAGCCTTCTCTAACAAGTGTAATCACGGCAGCGGAATATAACGCGTCGTACCTCTTTGGTGTATTCATAAGACAATCTTCATTTGAGTTTACGCGAAAGCAAGCCAAAGCATTGTGATGTTTTAAGCAACGCACTAAATTTAGCACGCACCCCATTTGAACAGTGGCTTACAGTCAAAAAGAGACAATTTCTTTAACAAAAATTAAGAAAAAGAAACTTGCAATGAAAAAAGAAGCAAGTACTATAGTTCACTTCCGTGAAAGAGCGTCTCATGATCCGCATCAAGAAACACAGCAGATAGAAGTTAACATAAAAACAAGTAAGGAAAGCTTTAATGAATAAGCGTCACGATTTTCACTGTTCGATCCCCAGTACAGCCTGTGTGAATTTAACATTAATTCATACCGAAATTAGCGGAACTATCGATTATATGGGGGCGGTGTGTTATATTGGTCCAATCTCATTGATTTTTAACATCGACATTCCACATTCTAAAAGAGAAATACTTGCAAAATTTCACTTTCCTACGTGTTTAATTACAGGAGTTAGAGCCCAAAATCCGTTTATCGGAGCAATCAATTGTATGGGGGCTATGTCAAATATTTACCCCATCTCCATGATTTTCAACATCGTATTGCACGTATAAAAATATCAATACTTACAAAATTTCACGTTTTTAGCTGTTTAATTACAGGAGTTATAGCCCAAAATCCGTTTATCGGAACAATCGATTGTATGGGAGCTATGAGTAGTTTTGGTCCGATCTTACTGGTTCCGACAAATGATTATTCTCATATAAAATAACGCCTCAATACCAAATTTCATATTTCTAAAATTGACGGACTAGTTTGCGTAGAAACAGACGGGCGGACAGACGGACGGACGGGCAGACGGACATGGCTAAATGGAATCAGCTCATCGTCCTGATTATAACGGTATACTTATTAGTGGGTCTATCTCTTCTTCTTCTCATACTTACAAACATCGGACCAAAGTTGTAATACCATTTCATGTTCATGAAAGGTATAAAAACCACGTGTAGCCAGCACACGTGAAAGAAGTTAACTTTTTAAATTCAGAAATAACGAAATATGAATAAGGTGTAACTATTCGAGAATGGTTTAGATTCACAATTTCTTACTTCCGGGAAGGGAACCGATCAATTCGAAAATATCTTCGATCATAACCAACTTTAGAACAGAAACTGGAAATTAAGAGGGATAGGGGAAAGGTGGAATTTTTCATGTTGGAAGTATTCATGCTAGGCCACTAAAATTCAACAGAGTTATATGAGGATTTTATGAAACCACTCGTATAAGGATTTGAAGAACGGGCATAATTGGTAGCAGTTCTATCGACTTTATCGAACTAACCTACATGCTAAGCGCTTGGCCTTGTAGGTTTTTATTGCGAGTTCGAAACTAGCTGGCGGTATCAACTCATATTCTTCTTTCTTTTTATGCAATACCTAATCTCATTCCCGCCATCGTCTGACCATCAAGCTCAAACGAAGAAGAAGACAAAATTTGACAAAATCAAAGTTTTTGAGGTCGTTTGTTTTGGAAGGCAAAACGATTTTGTGATGCAATTGCATCGAAGTAATTGAATGCACCATTAAAAATGTTCGAGAAATTGCACAAAATCATCGAATTTTTAACATTTCATATCGACTTAAATGATAATTTAAATAAAAACATTTCAAACAATAAGAAATGATAATGGGACTTTTCCTTCCTTGTTTTTATGAGCAGCTAGGCATACAACCAAAATGTATTCAACAAAGTGTGCTTGACAGTTAAATATTTTCTCTTGTCAAACGAATGTGAACATATGAATTAATCCTTTATGGTGCACCACATGTGAATTGGGTATCATTTTCTCTTCTTTAATATTAGCAATAATTTACTCTTATACCATCCGCGATTTTTGTAAAAAATGTTTGGTTACAGTTTTCTTACCTTATAGTACATTTATACTGCACCAAATTTGGCGAATTTGAATGTGTCATTTCGAACCTGTTTACACTGGCAAATTTGCATTTGGCTTCACCTTCCCTGCAAGAATCTTCTACGAGAATACAAAGCCACCGAAAGAAAATGCACCACCTTGATGTTTTAAACACATGTAGAGTAATAATAAATGAAGAATCAAGACGGCTTCTCTCTTTTCTTAGTGGAACTGGTCCAATATCATAAAAAAAATAGTTGAAATTGTTATTTAGAACTGTGCATAATGCAAAAGTTTTCACACGTTAATTAGGTAGGTAGGTTCAAGTGGCTGCCGCAGAGGCACACTTAGGCCAGTTTTGAAGGCCCGTTGTGATACCACCAACACAAGGAAAGTCAGCCCCGGGACCCAGCCATATGGAAAATCCCTGAGTTGTTGGGATTTTCCACATAGCAGAATCCCGGGACTGACACTCCTAAACCGACACCGTTACTCCTCCTCGAACCACTTAGATGACTTTATGAAGCCCATCAAGTCCTTTATGTCCAGTTCCGCGATCTGGCTTAGACTATCTAGGAACGGAACTCCCAAAAAGCGCGTTCTCACGCCGCTTAAAGCCGGACAGTTGCAGATGAGGTGCTCCACCGTTTCCTCCTCCTCATCATCTTTGCAACTCCTGCAGCATCGTCGGTAGGGCACACTTAGCCTTTCTGCATGCCTACCAATGAGGCAGTGACCGGTTAATACCCCTATCAATATGCAGATTTCCCTCCTAGTTAGGGCATAAATGCGTCTAGACCTTTTAAGATCCCATTTTGGACACGTTAATTACCCATTAAGGTTCTTGCTGGGCAATTCTAAATGTGGAACACAGGCAGGGTTGCTATTTTGAGGAATTGTGGATTGTATTGTTCAGCGAATGAGGCCAAATGCGATGGAATTCCAAATTTGGAAAATGAAATTTGTATGGAAAAAAGCGCCAAATTTGCAATTTTTCGCCAAATTTACCAAATTTGGTGCTGTGTAAATGTACTATTAGCTTACAAAACAGTTGAATTCCAACCGTTCTTCACTGACACCGAAGTTTTTTTCACTACCAATAAAATACTTCTAAAATTGCTACCGAATATTCTTATTTGAATTAAAAGTAAAATATAAATATTGAAAATTTAAAACAAAAGTTAATTTACAAATTTTTTCCTAAAAGTTTATTAACGGAAAAAAATTTTTTCAAGTGGGTTCAAATATTTTTCTGTTTGACATTATACCCTGGTTCCGATTGAGAGCAACGTCAAATTCAAGCACACTTTGTTGAATACGTTTTGCATACAACTTAAAAAATTAGAATGAAGCATACTAACTAATAAAAAAACTAATGGCGGCGATATACCAACAGGTTATCATAACCTCTAACGGGATTTTTAGCCGAGCTTCTCTTTCCAACTTGTGGTGTGTTGCTTTTGAGTTTTTCCTACAAGTTGGCGGGACCTACATTTTTTTGCCGACTCCGAACGACACTTGCAAAGCAAATGAATTTTTTGCTGAGAAGCTTCTCATGGCAGAATTACACCCGGAGAGTTTGCCAAACTACTGCCGAGGGGCGACCCCGTTTTAGAAAAATTCTCTTTCTAAATAATTTTTGATGTTACTTTTGCCGGACATCGAACCGCCACGACTTGGTGTAGAAGGCCGAACACTTAACCGCTACACCACGGCGGCCACCATACTAGCATACTAACACTGTATTAAAATTTCATCCAAATACAACTTAAAAAATCAGCTAAAATTACTACTTCAACTCTAAAATAAATTGTCCTCAAACCCTACCTACCAACAGTATAAACCTTCCAAAAGAGATTTAAAAAAAACCAAATAGGTGGCAACCCCGTAACACACAACAAGTGGCAACACCCAGGTGGAAAAATTAGAATGAAGCATACTAACACTGTTAAAATTTCATCCAAATGGGTCAATGGACAACCGAAATAGTGGTCGAAATAACAAAGAATAAATAAAATGCGGTCAGGTGCAACCCTAGGTGGAACCCCTGCTTGAAATTGTCATATTTGGAATACGGTCGGAAACCCTTTCATTTGATACCAGGGTTCGGAAACATTCACTCTCCTTCACTCACATTCACGAACATGAACATTAAAAACAAAATTTTGCATTCGCGTTCGTGAATAAGAACGTATAAAAAATCCACACCATTCACGTTCATGAATGCATTCGTGCATCATTCATAAATGCCTTCTCGAATCTATATATGCACGTACTTCTTGCCGTTCATCTTCATATATGTATGCATATGTGGCGTGAATAATTCACGAAGGCATTTAAGAACGTGCATTGAATGCATATTTTGTATGGCATATTCGCAGAGGGTTGCAGTAGAAAATTTGAAAAATGCTATTGCGAGTATACCGACAGGAATGTGGACCAAAAAAAAAACATTTGACGGTACTTCTAGGTTTTATTCAGGGATATGAAGGACCTTCTTAGGGGCCATTTCTATAATTTTTCGGGACCATTTTGGAATTGTTTTCGGGACCATTTTGGGATTATTTTCAGGACTTTTCGGTATTGTCTTCGGGACTTTTTCGGGATTGTTTTCGGGATTATTCCGGGAATTTTTCGGGATTGGTTTTTCAATCATTTCGTGATAATTTTGGGATTGTTTTTGGGACTTTTCAATTTTGGGCCATTTCATGTTCATAGAGTTCTTAACCATTTCAAGAAAAAATTTGGGGATGCAGTTTTGTGCAAGCACACTACCTTAAATTATCATCATCTGCATGCTTCCGCACATGTTCAAAAATTGTTTACACGAGATTTTTCAGATACACACACATTCATACCTACCTACATACACAGAAATGCGAGCGCTGTTAAAACGGGAAACAGAATCAGTCCGCCAATACGTCAGTTGCGTGACGTACGTCAATTTTAGAGCAAATTCTACTTTGTCGTATCTGGCGTTACACATACAAACACCCGTAGTCTACTTGGCTGTCAGTTGATTCGACATACTGACGGATTGATTCTGCTGAACGCTTAAGGCCATCCGACACAGTAAATTTAGAATGTTCTGAGGCATGACCAGCAGGGTGGTGGGTAATGTTGTTATGCGCTAGCGCTATAGCCTAATAGAACATTCTAAATTTACTGTGTCGGATGGCCTTAAGCGTTCAGTAACTTCCACTTGCGTTGATGAAATTGTTATCATAAATCAACTATTATTATTTCATTGTATAAAATAATGTGTATTATAATAAACACTTTTTTTATTTGCAAATATATACTCGCAATAGCATTTTTCAAATTTTCCACTACACCCTCTGCGAATATGCCATACAAAATATGCATTCAATGCACGTTCTTAAATGCCTTCGTGAATTATTCACGCCACATATGCATACATATATGAAGATGAACGGCAAGAAGTACGTGCATATATAGATTCGAGAAGGCATTTATGAATGATGCACGAATGCATTCATGAACGTGAATGGTGTGGATTTTTTATACGTTCTTATTCACGAACGCGAATGCAAAATTTTGTTTTTAATGTTCATGTTCGTGAATGCGAATTCAAAAGAACGTACTTGAATCTTCATAAATGAATAATTCCGAACCCTGTTTGATACCCATATTGGCATATCTAGCTCTATATTAAACAATAATTGGGATAGGTGGCAACCCTGTAAACCGCCCTAAGTGGCAACACCCATGTATATAATCTTAGAATGAATCAAATTGTCTATATGCCAAATTTTTTTCCAAATCGATCAAGCAGTTCCGGATATACGAAAAAATAAATAGATTGCGGTTACGTGACAACCCTAAGTGGCAACCCTGCTGAAATTGTTATATTTGGAATACGGTCGAAAATATCTTTCATTTGATACCCATATTGGCATATTTTGCTCAATATTAAAAAAAAAAAATCGAGAAAGGTGGCAACCCTGTAAACCGCCCTTAGTGCCAACACCCATGTATATAATCTTAGAATTAGCCAAATTGTCTATATGCCAAATTTTATCCAAATCGGTCAAGCAGTTCCCAAGATATACGAAAAAAAAACTTAAGCTACATTTACACTGCACCAAATGCGCCACTTTTTGCCAAGTTTTTTCGAGATCGTTCATACGCCGATTGAATTTGATCACCAAATTAGGTCAAATTAAATAAAATTCATCTAATTTGGCAAAGAAATTCATTCTGAGGACAAACATTCTCGACGCATTTGGTGCAGTGTAAATGTGTTATTAGAATGAATAAAGTTGTCTATATGCCAAATGTTTTCCAAATCGATCAAGCAGTTCCCGAGATAAATGAAAAAATAAATAAATTGCGGTTACGTAACAACCCTAAGTGGCAACCCTGCTTGAAATTATCATATTTGGAATACGGCCGAAAAAAACTTTCATTTGAAACCTATATTGGCATATCTAACGTGTAAAGCGCCCTGTATATAATCTAAGAATGAATAAAATTGTCTATATGCCAAATCTTGTCCAAATCGGGCAAGCGATTCCCGTAATATACTAAAAAATAAAGTAGTAACATTTCATAACCTCAGTGGCAAGATACCCAATTTGAGTAGTACATTCTCGTGACCGTTATAGCTTATCATTTATCAAACCCGAAAGGAATAATACAAATGGGAAGCAAATAATAATTTCCATACCCTAAAATCTGCAATGTTTTGTATGTGGAGATGTGGGGGTGATAATTCTCAAGGCCTACAGTTTCCAGTAACGGATGGGTGGAGAAAAAGTATGCCCTAGCGTCTGATGGGTGTGACAGGATGCCACTTCCAACGGTTGGGTATTAAATAGAACACATTATTTCCTATACAGTACTAGGCTTAACTAAAAAAAAATATATAAAATCAAGGGTTTTAGAAGTACGACTTCTAACTTTACTATAAATAAATATTTTACATCCTTAGAAGAAGCTTTCAGACCATCAAATCCGAAAATTTTTAAAAAGGCAATATGTGTCATGTCAAAGAAAATTTATTGCATCACATGCTATGTCATCTTTTCTTCTCAATGGAACCAGGCACAAAGGTCATTCGCATAATATTACGTAGTCTTTAACTGAAGTATAAAGCTATTAAGGGTCGAATACATAAAGCTTTGTTAACCTCGCCTGACATTTGCTACCTCAAAACTTTGCGTCCAACTTCAGAGGTATGCTACAATGAACGCCTTGACGCTTCTCTTTTATATATTTGTTTTCGTTATTTATTTCTTTACATTCAGAGTGTTTTGGTTAATTTATTAATTTAATAGAGAAAAAATGAATGAATTATTATTTCCTCCAACTTTTTATTCTTTAATTTAAGCAAATTCATCAACAACTGATTGTCAAAGCAAGCAAAGCAAGTAAAATTTGAGAGTTTGCCAAATTTTAACCTTGCTTCAACTTTGAGGTCTCCAATTTGCCATGCTTCGTTTAAATACGTATACTGAACTTTTGTGTCAAAGTCAAAGTTTGAGGTAAAGTCAAAATAAAGCTTTATGTAACTGACCCCTTAGAGTATTACGTTCATTGCGAACAATTACAAAAACTTATACAGTTTTTTCGCTCACCTGAAAAGTTTGGTTTTGCTGACATAGCACGTATTGCAGTATCGCCGACGATATCTAGCTCTATATTTAAAAAAAAAATTGGGATAAGTGGCAACCCTGTAAACCGCCATAAGTGGCAACAACCATGAATTCTGCTCGGCTTAACTATTACAATATGTGCAATGTTAGCTAGATCCTAGAATTTCACCTCCTATTTGATTTGCACAGTTAAACATCGTGGTGAAAATCGCCTACCTGAAAATCTGAAACATACGCCTGAAAGTCGGCTACAATAGCTTCGTTTCTTTCCTGCTAATTATGAATAATTATTCCTGTAAAAGCGTTTCTTGAACAAAACTAGCAGCGAATTCAGCAGCTTTTTGACATTTAATTGAGAGTGAGAGCGCCAATTCGCGGCAAAGTTATTACTGGAGATTTTTCGTCCAGCAGAAACTAGCAACCAGGAACAGCTGATCGGTGATATAGCAAAACAACAACAAAAAATGTAAATTCAAATTGTTAGCCAATCAGCTGTTTTGTCTGCAAGTTTCTACTGCTTCCTGTTCGACGAAAAATTAGCAAAAATGAGATTTTGACAGCTTTTTACAAGACTCTCTTCTGCTGACAGTTCTTTGCTGCAGATTTCAAGAAACAAAGCTAATTTCTATTTCCGTTGCATCATCAGCCCTTTTCTCAAATTTCACTCTCAATCAAAACTAAGAAGTTAACTTCAATAACTTCAAAGAGCTGAATAGCGAAGAGTTAGAGCATAAGTAGATACTTGTGTGCGATACTGTGCTTATGCTAACGCTTTGAATTTTTTATTTTTTTTTTTTTTCAAAATCAAATGTGTGTGAAACTATTTTTTAGCGGAAAGTGCACGCTTTCTTCTTCTCTACGTAGGTTATTCAATTTTAAGTTATTCATTTTTATTCTTTGCGCACAATGTCCGCTTGTATTAGGTAAAACGAGTTCAACGTTAACCACCATATTAACAGCGGTCTAGTCAAAAATAAATTTGGTAAAAAAATCAAACAAATATTGCAAAATTTGTCTATTAAATTTTAATTCAAATGTTAAAGGTC
The DNA here is from genome assembly GCA_964058755.1 of Campiglossa producta. Taxonomy (NCBI): domain Eukaryota; kingdom Metazoa; phylum Arthropoda; class Insecta; order Diptera; family Tephritidae; genus Campiglossa; species Campiglossa producta. The sequence continues at coordinate 52,504,639 of CAXKVI010000001.1, read as the reverse complement.
CCATATAAAATCGACTGAGGTCAGTCGGAATTCAAATATGGTATTGAAAAGAGTTTAAACATCAGTGCTTACATTTATTATGTACTCAACAAAAGTAATGTACGCCTTCCTTGCACAAATTGAGAGTACTCAGTTCGATATCTAAATAGTACTCCAATTGGAGTATCAGAGTACTCCAAATGTAATTATTTTTCATATAAAAGTTGTAATCCAATTAAAATTGCGATATTCTAGGACTAGACCGTCTACTCCAACCTTTCAAAAAGCTTAAGATGGTCCGCTGAGGCATTACAAAAGATTACACTTGGAGTACTCCAATATCACAAAATTGGAACACATGATTTTTTGCAGGGTTTTTCATCTTTTTTCAGAAACCTTCAATATTGATCATCTTTATTTTCCTTTTTCTGTCCCTATCCCTATCCCTATCCCTATCCCTATCCCTAAACCTATCCCTATCCCTATCCCTATCCCTATCCCTATCCCTATCCCTATCCCTATCCCTATCCCTATCCCTATCCCTATCCCTATCCCTATCCCTATCCCTATCCCTATCCCTATCCCTATCCCTATCCCTATCCCTATCCCTATCCCTATCCCCATCCCTATCCCTATCCCCATCCCTATCCCTATCCCTATCCCTATCCCTATCCCTATCCCTATCCCTATCCCTATCCCTATCCCTATCCCTATCCCTATCCCTATCCCTATCCCTATCCCTATCCCTATCCCTATCCCTATCCCTATCCCTATCCCTATCCCTATCCCTATCCCTATCCCTATCCCTATCCCTATCCCTATCCCTATCCCTATCCCTATCCCTATCCCTATCCCTATCCCTATCCCTATCCCTATCCCTATCCCTATCCCTATCCCTATCCCTATCCTTATCCCTGTCCCTATCCATATCCAATCAATTTATAACTTGTAGCGGGTTAGGGGGTTAGATTTTAACCAGGCTAAAATCAACGACACTGATTTCCCACTATTTCAGCATCGCTTTCCTTAAATTGTCTTACTGAGCATTCAACAAAGGGAAGGTTTTGCTAATTGGATCATATACGTAGGGTGGTCCTTATTTGTAGGAAGAAAATTTGATCATCAGATTTCCCAAGGCTCAACCCCTACATAAATCGATAGTAATATAGCGGCAGATATCACACACAAATTTTGGTGGCGATTGGAAACGATTAAAGCGTGTAGCTCTGGGGTCAAAGTTTAGACTGCGCTGTGGAGACTCCAAAAATAATAACGATATTTTATTACATTAAAAAAAATTGGTTCCGAATGGAAACGCCTAAGGCGTGTCGCAGGGGGTTAAAGGTCAGACTAAAAAGTGTACATTTTCTTATAAGGATCACCCTAATATACATACATATGTATGTGCAATTATAGCTTATAAAAAAGCAAAACAAAACTTTCAAAAGTCAGTCTAAATGTGCAAAAAAGTAGAGCCATACATTTGGTTACATCATAAAATAATGTAGCAAACAATACATGAGCTCATCATTAAGCCGCTCTCAGGCCACAGACGGCTTGCGAAAAATGAAAATTGTCATTAGTCTATGTACAATTCGCACATAAGTATGTATGTATGTAAACAGCCTTGGCTAAAAATATTAGGCACCTCAAAATCAAAGGGATATATGCGACTTTTCCACAAAAAACTAGTTAATATACATACCTACATACCTGAATTCTTTTTTACTTAGTAGCGACATCTGCTAAGGAAATAATTTTTGCAAACAAAGACTCGGGCATCTTCTAGTTAAATTAGTTTTATGTTGGGTAAGAAATTATGATTAGAAAACCAAGGTCTCTTTCGTCTTTTTACACGTATATCACGCCAACAGAAGGATCATAAGAGCATCAAATTTATTTTAGTTTCAAGCAAGCATTAAACGGAAGATCATCGTCGACTCGAATGATTATGCAAGTTTGAAAGTAATTCGCATTTCCTCACTCATTGTTTTTGTATTTAGTTACACTTACCTTCATAAGCGCAATCGATGACATCTGTTCCTAGATCATTGTATACTTCTTCTTGGGTTGCAAAGTGACTGTCATGCTCATCAAATGACCAGTAAGAGTAGTCGAATGTAAAATCATGATGATTGTCGCGTCCAGCATCGCGTATGGATTGTAATTTTGGTTTTAGAAGGCGTGTCTTTTTACCATCCATTTGCACAATAAGTTGTGCATCCATATCAATTTCACTGTAATTTGAGAAAAAAAGCTTACATTAAAAAACTTATACATATCTAGATATGGGGCCTTCCATTCTGATTGGAATGATTTTTGTTGGGGAGTTTTCTTTTACCAAAAAAATCAACTTTTTTCAAGTTAGGCAACTTCAAAATCTTTGGGACCTACCACCTATTTTGTATGAACAGAAAACTCTATAGAAATTAGGAAAGGCCTCTTTGTAACTTCCAAAGATGGCCCTAGGGTTAAAAAAAAATATTAAAAAACAAATCAAAAACTTGTCTTATATTAAAATATGTTGGTAAGGGCCCATCGATAAAGTTAATATTAACGTTAATGTTACATTCCCATAATCCGAAAAAAACCGAAATCGGCTTATTGTCAATGTATTTAGGAAATTTCAAATTTTGAATTTGTATAACTTTTAAATAATAAAATTTTGTTTAAAATGTTTGTTTTATAACAGAGCTCTGTTTTATGAGAAAAAAAAAATGTCACACCAAAAATCATTCAAATCGAAAGGGATCGAGTCCAACCATTTTAATGTGGAATGACCCATGTACTATGAAATGTGTGTGTGTATGTGTGAATATTATACAATTATTTATGGTTGAAAATCATAAATCATTTTGCTTCACGCTTAACAAATTATGACCTAATATACGTATGCGAGTATATCTCTAACGATTTTGACTTAATCATAGTTGAATGGCTTTAAAACATTAAAATTAGAGGTCAACGCCGATTCAGAGACGGGCCAATAACTATGGACTATTTCCAAACAAAAATAGTAAAAAAAAAACATCTACATCGGTAATTCTGCAACACCGCATGATGCCAAAAATTTAAGTGGTTTTGCACCGAAGATATGTATTACAAAAATAATTTTAGTCTTTGGATAGTTACAAATATGAAACTGTAAAAGAAACCAACTTAACAACCATAAAAATATCAGCCTAAAATTCAAAGGAGAATCACTCTTCTTGTTATGTTAACGATGTGTAGCCCTGCCCAATCGTAAAGGCTATCTAACCTAAATTGGCATCAACCACTATTAAAGGGAGTCCTACCAAACAGGCCGTTTCAACAGGGTTGGATAAAGTGAGATTGGTGTTCGAAGAATCTACTTCGCCGAGCGGGTAAAGATGGCTTATATTGTGCTGGCCTTTCAATCGGTAAGTGTTGGATAAATCTGGATAGGTAATAGTTTAACCACTAACAGTAGTCAGTTGAAGTCGAATAGAGTGATTTAGGTCGGTTGTTGTTGTTGTTGTTAACAATGCATTGCCCTGCCTAGAGTGTATGATCATTCCGAAGATCTTCATCAAGCTCTTCTACGGGGAGTCCAAGGAAACGTGCAGTTTCAACAGGGTTGGTCCAGAGGGACAGAGGGGTTAGAAGAGTAGGTTCAGTTGGACAATTTAAGAGATGTAGAGTATCATGGGAGGTCCTACCACATGCAGGGCATGTGTTAGAAATTGTATCATTCAGTCTGGATAAGTAGGAGTTTAACCTCACACTGTATCCAGACCTAAGCTGTGCCATTGTGACTGTTGTCCGGTGGAGATCTGATCGGTTAGAGCCCGCTTATGATTCCGCAGATCAAACGGCAAGGTAATATGATGCCGGATCTCGTTATGTCTCTCAGGGGCGGAACTGTGTCCAAAAGATGACGGTTTTGATGTGCTGGCTTGTGGCCTGCTCAGCATTCCCGCGTGCTCTTTTACATTGAGCAGTTTTGCCTCCTGATGGAGATGAGACTCGGGAGACATGAGGAGACATCCCGTAGCAGTTCTGATAGCAGTATTTTGGCAGACTTGTAACTTCGTCCAGTTAGTGTTATGCACATTAGGCGACCACATGGGTGCGGCATAGTCAAAGACTGGTCGGCCAATGGCCTTATATGTAGTCAGCAACGTTTCTATGTCTTTTCCCCAAGTACTGCCGGCAAGTGACTTAAGGATCTTGTTGCGACCACGTACCTTTGAGACCATTGAAGACACATGACCAGCAGATGAGAAAGTATTATCCAGTGTCACCACTAATAATAATCAAAGCAACCCTAATTTAGGTCTCCCTCGAGAGTTCGTGTGAGGAACACATGGCCATATATAATCCTTGTAATTATAAGACGGCATTCACCGGACGGGAGCTGACAAATGAGTTTACCGACTCTGCATGAATGAAACAATTGCGTTGTTAATGGAAGCCGTATCCCACGATAGTTAGTACCTTGTTGTTGTTGTAACAGTGACAGACCAAACACGGTTGTACTAATGTTGACAGTCCTTTGCCGGATATTAATCCGGTACGTTCCGGTGAATAGCACCTTGTGGAACTAACCCGGCTGCATTAGGAAAGATTTTTTTGACTCCCTAGCCGAAGTCGAAGTGGATTTTTATTTTACGACAAGCGAACCTACCTCGGGCATAGTCTATACCTGTAACCCGCAGGGTCCGTATTGCGTAAGTAGATGTCCTTATCGACCGAGGAGCTGCTGCCTCAAGCAATCGCCTGGTACGATGAAACAGTTCAGAAACGGTCAAAAAGAACTGCCTGCTCAGCATTTCATTGTGCCCCTTTACATAAAGCCTTTTTGCCTCGCTGTACAAATGATATTCCGGTGAAATAAGGAGACATCCTGTAGCAGTTCTGAGTGTGGTGCTCTGACAGGGCTTCAACTTTTTCCAGTGGGTTTCTGCTAGCCCCGATGCGTGCCAACAAGGACTGTGAATTTCGACATCACTCCAGTGTTGCCAAACGTAGGGATTTATTTATTGTCTTTTTGGCAAAAAAAAAATGCGTCCGTAGGGTAAACGGTCGGCTTTTTCATATTTCACGAAATTTAAGGTTTTTTTACATGGGAAACATGTTTTCCAACATCCGTCCTGCGAGTTTTGTACTATTGCACACACATACACAGTAACACAAACAAAATCTAGTCATTTTTAAATGGCTGTAATTATTTTAATACATACATACATAGTTAAAGCTACGTTTACACTGCACCCAATGCGTCACTTTTGGCCAAGTTTTTTCGATAATGTTCATCCGCAGATTGAATTTGATCACCAAATTAGGTCAAATTAAATTAAATTCATCTAATTTGGCAAACAAATTCATTCTGCGGACAAACATTCTCGAAATAACTTCGCCAAATGCGACGTATTTGGTGCAGTGTAAATGTATCATAAGATAATCCCACACGGTTTGACGTTTAAGCAGCTTCAACTTTAAGAATAAGTAAAGGTTTTTTGGAAAAAAATTCTAAAATTATGACAAAATTCACTTTTAAAATGCCATTTTTCCCCATACAAAATGCATGGGAAAGGGCGTAAAAAATAGGCAAAAAGGCGTTACAGCGATGATTTTTTGCAAAGCTTATTTTCTCATCAATAACTAACTTTTTGGGGGGTAATACAACAAAAAAAATTGTTTATTTAAATCACCCGAATATACATTTATGTATAAAAACCTCGTCCAAGTTTTGTAAAGCTAATAAAAGTATCTGAAAAAATACCTATTTTTGATAATTTCTGTCCAAGTCCTTAAAAAAATTTCAATATATCTATAGCTTTGATTTTCGCAAGGAAAAAAATGTAAGGATTTTTGTAGGTATTTTTTTTTTTTAACGCGTAGGGTAATCTAGAGAGTTTTACTTCATTTGTAGGAATTTTGGAGGGAAAAAACTTGGCATCACTCCCCAAAACCTTCGGGGTGTATTTTTGTCTTAACAACAACACCTAGTTGAGGACCGGCTGACCGATTGCTTTGTATGTTGTCAGCTCTTCTTTGTCCAGGTACAGCCAGTGGTAGACATACCGTTCGTAAGAGGCGACTTACATGCACATAGGTAATGACGTGGTAACTCGAGGGTTAATCTACGGATATGATTGTTGTTGTTAACAATGCATTGCCCTGTCTAGAGTGTATAATCATTCCGAAGATCTTCATCAAGCTCTTCTAAGGGGAGTCCAAGGAAACGTGCAGTTTCAACAGGGTTTGTCCAGAGGGACAGAGGGGTTAGAAGAGTAGGTTCAGATGAACAATTGAAGAGATGTAGAGTATCATGGGGGGTCCTACCACATGCGGGGCATGTATTTAAGATTGTATCATTAAGTCTGGATAAGTAGGAGTTTAACCTTACACTATATCCAGACCTAAGCTGTGCCAAGGTCACTCTTGTCTCCCTTGGTAAGGTGCGTTCTTCTTCAGCAATATCCGGTGGAGGACTGTTCAGAACGGGATTCACAGGTAGAGATCCGACAAAAGTGTCTACCGACTCGGTGTGGATGTCGGTTAGAGCCCGCTTATGATTCTGCAGATCAAACGGCAAGGTAATATGATGCCGGATCTCATCATAATGCTTACGGAGATGTCTCCTTATGTCTCTCGGGGGCGGATCTATGTCCAAAAGATGACGGTTTGGATGTGCTGGCTTGTGGCAGTTCAGAAGGAATTGCCTGCTCAGCATTTCCGCATGCTCTTTTACATTGAGCAGTTTTGCCTCCTGATGGAGGTGAGACTCGGAAGACATGAGGAGACATCCCGTAGCAGTTCTGATGGCAGTATTTTGGCAGACTTGTAACTTCGCCCAGTTGGTGTTATGTACATTAGGCGACCATATGGGTGCAGCATAGTCAAAGACTGGTCGGCCAATGGCCTTATATGTAGTCAGCAACGTTTCTTTGTCTTTTCCCCAAGTACTGCCGGCAAGTGAATTGAGAATCTTGTTGCGACCACGTACCTTTGAGACCATTGCAGACACATAACCAGCAAATGAGAAAGTATTATCCAGTGTCATCCCTAATAACTTTGGGTGGCTGACAGTTGGTAGCTTAGTGCCGTCAACGAAAATGTCTAATTCATTTCTCACCTGGTGCGTCCATGTCGTTGTTGTTGTTGTAGCGAGGTGTAGCCCTGCCTAAATGTCAGACAGGGTCACCCCGAGTGTATCGCTCTTCGCCGGGTCGATATAAGAAAACGGCCCGGGTCGTTTCGGCACGATGGGTACAGCACAAGTACTGGTACCGTTCTCGTAGAACCGGCAATACAAGAAACTAGCCGTGAAGGCCATGTAGGTCATTTAGCGCTACCCAGGGTGCACCAACTGGGAGGCGACCTACTTTTACACCCCTAAAAAGCGTCGCCGTTGATTTTGTCGGAGATATTGTCAGATCTCGCTCAGTGAAAAACCTGGAAAGGTCGCAGAGGTAACCATTGATTCTCGTACAGAGTTCATCAGTATAGGGGCACTTCCCCGTCGCCATTATTGTACAGTCGTCGGCATATGAAACGACGGAGACGCCCTGCGGGTTAGGGGTTTAGAATATGCCCGAGGTAGGCATACCGGTCGTAAGAGGCGACTAATATGCACATAGGTAATTGACGTGCTACTCGATGGTTGATCTACGGATATGATGCCTCTCACCTCTCATTACCCATCTTCTCCTTCCTCATGGATGGAGGGATGCCATGACCTAGAAGGTTCCACTGGTCATACCAAATCGCTACCACGACAGACGGGCAGTACCGCAAGGGAGTACCGCAGCGTACCGGGGTCATATCCGGCCAAGGACTGTCAACTTCGGCATCACTCCCCAAAACCTTCGGGGAGTGTTTTGTTGTTAACAACAACAACAACAACAACGGTGACGCCCTCTGGTGGTGGGGGCATCTTCGATAGATAGAAATTAAACAGTGTCGGGGATAGGACACCACCCTGTGGCACCCCCTGTCTAATACGTCTAGGTTTTGATGTTGCGTTTCTAAAGTTAACCGACGCCTGCCGTCCATTCAAATAATTAGCGGTCCATCTCTTTAAACCATCAGGTATCTGTGTCTCAAACAGATCTTGTATGAGAGTTGCATGGTTGACTGTGTCAAAAGCTTTCGACAGGTCAAGTGCCACTAACACAGTCCTGTGATTTGGTTGGTTTTGATTTAGGCCGCTATTTATTTGCGTTGTAATGGCATTGAGTGCGGTGGTGGTGCTGTGCAGCTTACGGAAGCCATGTTGATGATTAGCCAGGTGCAGATTTGCGGTGTAATACGGGAGCAAAATGGACTCTAGCGTCTTCACTACCGGTGACAAAAGTGATATAGGACGATATGAATCGCCTATGTTTGCCGGTTTTCTAGGTTTTAGTAATGGAACCACTTCCATATTTCAGGAATGACAAAAGTGTTCAGTGAAAGACTGAATAGAGCCGCTAAGTATTTGTGTCCCTCCTGGCCTAGATGTTTCAGCATCTTCATGGCAATGCCGTCGGGGCCGATGGATTTTGAGGGCTTAGCCTGTCTGATGGCTTCCTTGACCTCTGAGGCAGTGAAGACAATGGGCGTGTTTTGGCTTTTGTATTTACGCGCCTGTCGCATGGTTCTACGTTTAGCTCTATCGGGTGGGGAATGTAGTACAAATTGTCTACAGAAGGAGTTCGCAGATCCCCTAGGGTCCTTCTTCACCCTGTCACCGAAAGTAATATCTACTTTATCCTTGTGTTGCGTTGGATTAGATAGAGCTTTGACCGTAGTCCATAGTTTGCCAACACCATCAGAGAGGTTGCATTGCTCTAGGTGTTGTTTCCATTTGGCCAGTTTATGTTTATTGACCAACCTACGAATTTCCGCGTTGAGATCCTTTATACGGGGGTCTGCGGGATTGAGACTTCGCACTTCATCTCTTTCTCTAGCCATGGCCGCTACCTCCGCGGGGAAATTTGGTCTTATTTGAGATATTCGACCCGCAAGAATGAAGCGTTTAGAGGCCGAGTCAATGATGTTGCGGAAGTCTCGTTCGCCTTTGCGTACGTCCGTAGGAATGGATAGAGCAGCCAAGGATTCGTCCGTATATGTCTGAAAACTGTCCCAGTCCGCCTTGGTAAAGTTAATATATGTACCATGCTCAGGTGTAATAAAGTCCGTCGGTCGTTCGATGGTAATGACTATTGGGAGATGGTCAGACGCCAACGTGAGTATGGGTCGCCAATTGGTGTTGTTCAATAGTCCTGCACTTACGATAGAAATATCTGGCGAACTATAGCAGTTACCCGATACTCTCGTTGGGGCGTCTCCGTTCAATGTACAGAAAGCCGTATCATCTATTTGTTCTGCAAGTATATGCTCCTATTGTCTGCTGGCAAGTTTGAGTGCCACATGTTGTTGTTGTTGTTGTTAACAATGCATTGCCCTGTCTAGAGTGTATGATCATTCCGAAGATCTTCATCAAGCTCTTCTAAGGGGAGTCCAAGGAAACGTGCAGTTTCAACAGGGTTTGTCCAGAGGGACAGAGGGGTTAGAAGAGTAGGTTCAAATGAACAATTGAAGAGATGTAGAGTATCATGGGGGGTCCTACCACATGCAGGGCATGTGTTTGAGATTGTGTCATTAAGTCTGGACAAGTAGGAGTTTAACCTTACACTATATCCAGACCTAAGCTGTGCCAGGGTAACTCTTGTCTCCCTTGGTAAGGTGCGTTCTTCTTCAGCAATATCCGGTGGAGGACTGTTCAGAACGGGGTTCACAGGTAGAGATCCGACAAAAGTATCTACCGACTCGGTGTGGATGTCGGTTAGAGCCCGCTTATGATTCTGCAGATCAAACGGCAAGGTAATATGATGCCGGATCTCATCATAATGTTTACGGAGATGTTTCCTTATGTCTCTCGGGGGCGGATCTATGTCCAAAAGATGACGGTTTGGATGTGCTGGCTTGTGGCAGTTCAGAAGGAATTGCTTGCTCAGCATTTCCGCATGCTCTTTTACATTGAGCAGTTTTGCCTCCTGATGGAGGTGAGACTCGGAAGACATGAGGAGACATCCCGTAGCAGTTCTGATGGCAGTATTTTGGCAGACTTGTAACTTCGTCCAGTTGGTGTTATGTACATTAGGCGACCATATGGGTGCGGCATAGTCAAAGACTGGTCGGCCAATGGCCTTATATGTAGTCAACAACGTTTCTTTGTCTTTTCCCCAAGTACTGCCGGCAAGTGACTTGAGGATCTTGTTGCGACCACGTACCTTTGAGACCATTGCAGACACATGACCAGCAAATGAGAAAGTATTATCCAATGTCATCCCTAATAACTTTGGGTGGCTGACAGTTGGTAGCTTAGTGCCGTCAACGAAAATGTCTAATTCATTTCTCACCTGTTGCGTCCACGTCGTAAAAAGCGTCGCCGTTGATTTAGTCGGAGATATCGTCAGATCTCGCTCTGTGAAAAACCTGGAAAGGTCGCAGAGGTAACCGTTGATTTTATTACAGAGTTCATCAGTATAGGGGCCCTTCCCCGTCGCCATTATTGTACAGTCGTCAGCATAAGAAACGACGGAGACACCCTCTGGTGGTGGGGGCATCTTCGATAGATAGAAATTAAACAGTGTCGGGGATAGGACACCACCCTGTGGCACCCCCTGTCTAATTCGTCTTGGTTTTGATGTTGCGTTTCTAAAGTTGACCGACGCCTGCCGCCCATTCAAGTAATTAGCGGTCCATCTCTTTAACCCATCAGGTATTTGTGTTTCTAATAGATCTTGTATGAGAGTGGCATGGTTGACTGTGTCAAAAGCTTTCGACAAGTCAAGTGCCACTAACACAGTCCTGTGATTTGGTTGGTTTTGATTTAGACCGCTATTTATTTGCGTTGTAATGGCATTGAGTGCGGTGGTGGTGCTGTGCAGCTTACGGAAGCCATGTTGATGATTAGCCAGGTGCAGATTTGCGGTGTAATACGGGAGCAAAATGGACTCTAGCGTCTTCACTACCGGCGACAAAAGTGATATAGGGCGATATGAATCGCCTATGTTTGCCGGCTTTCTAGGTTTTAATAATGGAACCACTCTCGCCTTTTTCCATATTTCAGGAATGACGAAAGTGTTCAGTGAAAGATTGAATAGAGCCGCTAAGTATTTGTGTCCCTCCTGGCCTAGATGTTTCAGCATCTTCATGGCAATGCCGTCGGGGCCGATGGATTTTGAGGGCTTAGCCTGTCTGATGGCTTCCTTGACCTCTGAGGCAGTGATGACAATGGGCGTGTTTTGGTTTTTGTATTTACGCGCCTGTCGCATGGTTCTACGTTTAGCTCTATCGGGTGGGGAATGTAGTACAAATTGTCTACAGAAGGAGTTCGCACATCCCCTAGGGTCCTTCTTCACCCTGTCACCGAAAGTAATATCTACTTTATCCTTGTGTTGTGTTGGATTAGATAGAGCTTTGACCGTAGTCCATAATTTGCCAACACCGTCAGAGAGGTTGCATTGCTCTAGGTGTTGTTTCCATTTGGCCAGTTTGTGTTTATCGACCAACCTACGAATTTCCGCGTTGAGATCCCTTATACGGGGGTCTGCGGGATTGAGACTTCGCACTTCATCTCTTTCTCTAGCCATGGCCGCTGCCTCCGCGGGGAAATTTGGTCTTATTCGAGATATTCGACCCGCAGGAATGAAGCGTCTAGAGGCCAAGTCAATGATGTTGCGGAAGTCTCGTTCGCCTTTGCGTACGTCCGTAGGAATGGATAGAGCAGCCAAGGATTCGTCCGTATATGTCTGAAAACTGTCCCAGTCCGCCTTGGTAAAGTTGATGTATGTACCATGCTCAGGTGTTATAAAGTCCGTCGGTCGTTCGATGGTAATGACTATTGGGAGATGGTCAGACGCCAACGTGAGTATGGGTCGCCAATTGGTGTTGTTCAATAGTCCTGCACTTACGATAGAAATATCTGGCGAACTATAGCAGTTACCCGATACTCTCGTAGGGGCGTCTCCGTTCAATGTACAGAAAGCCGTATCATCTATTTGTTCTGCGAGTACATGCCCCCTACTGTCTGCTGGCAAGTTTGAGTGCCACATATCGTGGTGCGCATTGAAGTCGCCCAGGATCACGCGGTTATCTCCTCGTAATAGCAAGCTAATGTCGGGGTGATAACCGGTGGGGCAACTTGAGACAGGGGGTATGTAGATGTTTATGATTTGCAGATCGACATCTCCTGTACGGATGGTAATACCTTGGCTTTCTAAGATATCATCCGTTCCTTCGATGTCGGTATCAAATAGATGATACTGTACAGAGTTGTGCGTTATGAACGCTAGACCACCTCCCAGACCTCCTGTTACTCTATGACGGTCCTTCCGGTGAATGTTATATCCACCATAGGTAATGAGGTCCGACCTTGGACTGAGCTTGGTTTCTTGGATTGCGGCAAGTTTTATGTCATATTGCGTCATCAAGTTGGTTATCTCTGCGATCTTACCAGTTAATCCGTTACAGTTGTGCTGTAAGATTTGGAAGTGCGCCGGTGGGGTCGATGTCGAGTTAACCAAAGGCGTGAGAGACGGATGTGTTCGCCCAGGTGTTGGTAGGCGAAGACCAAGGCTGTGCCTCAGCCTAGTTAGCTGTGGACCTGGTGTAACCGGGTTGGCTGGCGTCGTAGGCTGAGGCGTGTTACAGCATGGTGCAATGAACGCATCCGTCCAAAGATTCCTGTTCGCGAGCCCAGAGCATAGATGCACGTGGCATTGGCCTAAGCAGTTATTGCATTTGACCGATGACGCGAGCGTGTATAATCTTTGCCGACAAACAGTACACGTCGAGACAGGTGCAAGAAGATGTTGATCCTGACTCACGTGTAAACGGGAGGGGGGGTGTAACGAAACAGACAGAGACTGATGCTCGGAGTTGCTCATGTCTAAACTGCTCCGGTGGGAGCAAGAGTGTTGAGCTGCTGCGCGTGATGTTGACGCCATAAGGCACGAGCAACAGTCTGGAATTTGTGTGGCGGGTATAGCAGAAATGCTGCTAGTCGTTAAGACATTATTATTATTAGTATTGCTACTAGAAGGTGGCGGTAGGGGTGCGCTTGAACGGCGCTTACCGCGGGACGCCCGACGGCGCAAACAGCAAGGGGCCACGAAAGTACTAAAGAAAGTACGGGGTCTGTGGATGTTAGGGTTAAGCCCTGAACATCCAGATTTATGGAGCCATCTCTTACACGAGAAGCATTGCACAGAATGCGACCGTTTAACATATATTTTTTTGCAACAGACACTGCATATCCATTCTTTTGGTCCGGGGTTCGGCTCAACGCCCGCCCGTAACAAAAGAATATCTTGCAGCCCTGCTGCAAGGGGGGAGGATGATAGTTTCGGAATGGGACAAAACATACTAAACAGGGTTACACATGTCGTGGTGCGCATTGAAGTCGCCCAGGATCACGCGGTTATCTCCTCGTAATAGCAAGCTAATGTCGGGGTGATAACCCATCTTCTCCTTCTTTACAGATGGATGGGATTACATGATCTGGAAAGTTACACTGGTCATACAAAATCACTACCTTCACAGTCGGGCAGTACCGCAAGGGAGTACCGTAACGTACCGGGTTCATATCCGGTCAAGGCCTGTAAATTTCAGCATCACTCTCCAAAACCTTCGGGGAGTGTTTTGCTGTTAACAACAACATTAGAAAAATCGTATGCATCCATCACTGCTGATAGGATGGTAGGGGAGCCACTACCCTGCGACTCATTTACAAAATCCTACGCCAAACACATTCACAAGTGCGATAAGGGGTGTAAAAGTGGGTCGCCTCCCAGTTGGTGCACCCTGGGTAACGCTAAATGACCTACATAGCCTACGCGGCTAGTTTCTTGTATTGCCGGTTCTACGAGAACGGTACCAGTACTTGTGCTGTACCCATCGTGCCGAAACGACGCGGGCCGTTTTCTTATAACGACCCGGCCAAGAGCAATACACTCGAGGTGACCCTGTCTGACATTTAGGCAGGGCTACACCTCGCTACAACAACAACAACATAAGCCAAACCATGATACAACAACAAAAACTAGTACTATTACTTCAACACCAGCAAGTGATACTGTTACAACAGCATCTAACATCTGGAAGCCACTACTTTTCTTGACAGCATAAGACTTGAGAACAACGGCTAAAGTAAAGTTAAATAAATCCATATAACTAGGTATATTTCTTTAAATTATATACAATACTACTTACCGGCCATTGAAGGGGCGAACCCGAACAGCAACCTTTAATGACGACATCGTTAGAGTGTTTTGTTGTCCAGATATTGCTTACCTAATAAACCAGTTTCCACTTCGTTGAGTATTTGATAAAAAGAACACATAAACACAAGTAGATACCATAATATGCATGTATGAAATTGGTAAAGATAAGATCAAGCTCTTGGGTCTTGTTTTAGGGGCGTAAAAAAGGCACAACAAATTTTAATTGGGAGATGTTTAAACGTTATAGGAATGCACTTTCTTTTATGTTTCACATCCCAGCAACGACGATAAGTTTATGCAACTTTGGGTTATCATTTTTTTAATCTGACCCCAAAACTCAGCTTATTGTATAAAGATGTCCAGATAACTTTTAGTATTTGCTATTAGTTTGCCAAGTGTTTGCACTTGTTTTTCTTTGTATTAAAGCTATTTCCATTTGCTTTATTGTGAATGTATAATTTTCATTTCCATTTCTTCTTCGTTGAACTTTTACTTTGCCCATTTCTCACATAAAATTGCTTTCACGTACTCAATTTAAACTGCACCAAATTATGTTGCAACTTATTTTAAAAATATAGCAAATCACATTTTACACAATTATAGCAAAAATAAGCTGGTAAAAAAAAATATTTTTTATTTTTTATTTGATTTACGCCACGTTACTGCGCTATTCATTGGTGTCCATCGCCAGCCAGAAAATTAACTAACGCGAGTCAATAGCGAAGACGTACACGACGATGACTGGTATGACTCCAAATTTTAATTCCCATATAACATTCGCATTTGTGTAGAAGAGTGATTCATTGCGTCTGCTCCCCCGCCTCTTGATAAAATTGTGTACTAAAACTTGGTTGATTTTGGGCTGCTCCAGCTGCTATCACTATTTGCCTTATATATTTTTTTTATTTTTGTTTTGTTTTTGGTTCGTCGTACTTATTGTTACCTATTTGCTCAATTTGGAAGGGATGCCATCACACGGTTAATTTGTAGCTCACTTCATTGAGAAGTTCAAATCTATCGGTTAGGTCATAGTACATTTACACTGCACACAATTTGGCGTATTCAAATTAGCCACTTCGATACCGTTTACACTGGAAAATTTGCATTTAGCTTAAACTTCCCTGCAAGAATCCTCTACCAGGATAAAATCATACCAGTTGAAAAATACAAAATTTATTCGTTTCGTTTGCTTCTTTTTTCTCTTATAATTCACATATGCTTTTTCGCGACAGGGTAAATACAAATAGGTATTTTACAACTAGTATAATTCGAGTATATCAAGACTAGTAGATGACTGGTATGTTCTGATCGAAATCTGACAATTGACATTTCGTAGGACATCAACATGTAAAAAATACCAGTTGCTTATATGAAAAAAACGACAAAACACTGACTAGTTGGGCCCGGTGCACCAACTAGTTATAAAGTAGTTTTCAACTAGTTGCTTCCGCTGCAGGGTAGTTATACCCCTTTTACATTATTCAAGTCTAGAATTCAATTCTGCCGCGACATAGGCGAAGGGGGTGAGAAGCGAGGGGAAGAGTACACTTGAAAGCGTACCGTCAACTCGTTTCAAGATTTTCTTGCTATCTCTTTCACTCCTCCTTGTACCCCCATATTTTGTTTCATAATTGCTTTCAAGAAAAATTGACAAGTGTAAACACGAATAGAAAACACAAAAGAGAACGCCAGCAGAGTTGAAAGCAATACTTGACAAATGTAAAACCGGAGTTATCGTTAACGCTATTAGTACATTTACACCGCACCCAATTTGGTAAATTTGGCGAAAAATTGCAAATTTGACGCTTTTTTTTATGCAAATCTCATTTTCCAAATTTGGAATTCCATCACATTTGGCCTCATTCGCCGAACAATACAATCCACAGTTTCTCAAAATAGCAACCCTGCCTGTGTTCCACATTTAGAATTGTCCAGCAAGAACCTAAAGGGTCAAATACATAAAGCTTTGTTAACCTCGCCTGACATTTGCTACCTCAAAACTTTGCGTCCAACTTCAGAGGTATGCTACAATGAACGCCTTTGACGCTTCTCTTTTATACATTTGTTTTCGTTATTTATTTCCTTGCATTCAGAGTGTTTTGGTTAATTTATTAATTTAATAGAGAAAAAATGAATTAATTATTATTTTCTCCAACATTTTATTCTTTAATTAAAGTAAAGTCATCAACATCTGATTGTCAAAGCAAGCAAAGCAAGCAAAATTTGAGAGTTTGCCAAATTTCAACCTCGCTTCAACTTTGAGGTCTCCAATTTGCCATGCTTGGTTTAAATACGTATACTGAACTTTTCTGTCAAAGTCAAAGTTTGAGGTAAAGCCAAAATAAAGTTTTATGTAACTGACCCTTTAATGGGTAATTGACGTGTGATAACTTTAACATTATGAACAGCTGTAAATAATAATTTCAACTAGTTTTTTTTTTAAGAAAATGGACCTTCTTGACTCTTCATTTATTGTTACTCTACAGGTGTTTAAAACATCACAGTGGTACACTTTGTTTCGGTGGATTTGTGTTCTGGTAGACGATTTTTGCAGGGAAGGTGAAGCCAAATGCAAATTTGCCAGTGTAAACAGGTTCGAAAGGAGTCATTCAAATTCGTCAAATTTGGTGCTGTATAAAGCGAGGCATACACGACCAACATGCGCGCGCCCATTCTGAGGCTCAACTTAAAATTTCTCGGTTGTGGCGTGGTTGGCGAGCCGCTCGCCGAAAACCAAAAAATTTTGATTTTTGTCGATCGGCGCACGAGCATATGCGTGGTGTGTGGCGTGGTTGCCGAACAATGCATTGAAAGCAACAACAAAATCGCATTTTGTGTTGACTCTTGACCGGTAAACATCGCGGAAAAATCAACGCTGCGCAACAGCAACAGCATCATCCGCGCTTTTACTAGAGATGTTTACTCTTCAAAAACAACTTCACAATGATGTTCGGCGTGGCGTTTACGCGCCGCTCGCACGTGTGTGGCCGACGTGGGACAACATTTTGGACAAAACGCACGCGCGCACGTTGGTCGTGTATGCCTCGCTTAAAGGCTGGTTTTCATTAAGTCAAATAGTAGGAGTATTCGCTCTTAAGTGTATGTGAAGTTACAAGGGTCTAGAAAGTAAACAAAATACAATTGCAATAACAAATCATTCAGAAATTCTTCTTACACTATTACCACAACCCTACAACATTTGCAGATGATTGTAGAAATCAAGTGGTGTAAGTGTAAGATCAGTGTAAGCTTTTGACAATTCAATTTGAGGTTATGTTTCTCAAATTGATTGTTGTAACCCCATGATAACAAGGTGCGCTCACGCTCATCTAAGTTACACTTACAATTGTACATTGCATACACTAAAGAGCGAATACCACTATTGTCAAATTTCATCGACATTTCGTTGGATATTTCGATAAAATCGATAGAAATTGTCAAAGTTTGACGTAATGACAACCAGACTTAGGGTCACTTGCATAAAAGCCGATAACGACTAATCGGTGATTAACTTGACAGCTAACCATACAAATACGTCAATTAAACTCCGATTAGTCGTTATCGGCTTTTATGCAAGCGGCCCTTAAGGCAGAAATAGTTACCCTTATCGCGAACGCCATATCCATAACGCTAATCAGCTGTTCCAACCACCCTTTGGAAATCAATGTGAACGCGTTAGCATAATGTTATGGCAAGTATAATCGATTACACTGATTTCCATAAGTTTGGTTGGAACAGCTGATTAGCGTTATGGCTATGGCGTTAGCGATAAGGGTAACTAATTCTGCCTTTAATTATACCTCGTTATCGCTAACGCCATACCCATAACGCTACTCAACTGTTCTAACCACCCATTGGAAAATCAATGTAAAGCGGTAAACAGTTACAGCGTTATTGCTTTGCGTAACATTTATTACTTTGGCAAAACAGGCAAGCCGGAAAAAGTATCCGACAATGAACGCGAAAATATACAAGGAAAAATCAGATAAAGCTTGTTGAAGTCTCTGCGCTAACGCGCTAGGCTTACCTTGCTTTCCTTTGAAAGCTTCTATGGTTCAATAGAAGCTACAAAAGTTGTCAAAAATACAGGATGAGACAAACAACACAACAACAAGACAAACAGCGAAGCATGTAAAGCGCTGTCAAATAGAGATTTGGGCTACTCGAAGTTTTGAAGCGTTTGAAGCAAGCAAAGTAATAGTACATTTATACAGCACCAAATTTGGTAAATTTGGCGAAAAATTGCAAATTTGGCGCTTTTTTCCATACAAATTTCATTTTCCAAATTTGGAATTCCATCGCATTTGGCCTCATTCGCTGAACAATACAATCCACAATTCCTCAAAATAGCAACCCTGCCTGTGTTCCAAATTTAGAATGGCCCAGCAAGAACCTTAATGGGTAATTAACGTGTGAAAACTTTTGCATTATGCACAGTTCTAAATAACAATTTCAACTTTTTTTTTTTTGATATTATCGATTACATTGATTTGTTGGAACCGCTGATTAACAAACAGCTGGTTTCCTCGAAAGCGGTGACGCTATATAGCGGCCGTTACATAGCGTTGAAGTACGTCGTCAAAAATACTGCCATGTAAACTAAGAAGACGGTGACGTTCACCGTAATGTAATATGTATAGCAGCAAGCATACAAATATAGCGGCCGCCAAGACGGTGACAATTGTTCGTCACCGTTTTACCTCACCATTATGACAATGAATTTTGAAATGTTATTACAAAAACCAAAACTCGGGCATTGTTTGAAAAACAAATATTTTGGAGAAATAAAAACCCAAAAATGAAAAAAGTGCTCGAAATAATAAAAATAAAATCGACAGATAGCGGACATAATCCTGGTCCTGACGGTGACTATAGCGGGCGTTACATAGCGAACGTTTTGTAGCGGCACCGCTTTTCGAGGAAACTAAGCCTTTAGCGTTATGAGTATGGCGTTAGCGATAAGGAAGTATAATTGTCGCTTAAGTCACAGTCGCATTATCTGCACTATAGATGGCGCGCAGGCATCACTGCAAGATGTCAATTTAGTTGTGATCCTTTACAACTCAGAAAAAGCCAGAAGTAAACCGAAACGCCCGAAGTTACTAGCTACTAATCCCTTACTTTTCAGCGTTACTCTACTTTTTTAATTACAAAATAAATTCCATTTTCGGTAAAAAGATTTGTGTTTGTTAATTAAAGTCGGTTAAGAACAGATTTTAAATTGTTATATACACCTTAATTTAATTATTTATTGAGTTTTTCTCTATAAAATTGTTATACGGAAACAAAAAATGTTTTTTAGTTTTAACTTTTAAATGATAAATAATATTACTTTTGTGACTCCGGATTATGAGTTCTGGGACTGAAACTCGACTTTTGATTCCTCTCCCGACTTTTTGCGACGTGGTTTTTGCAGTTTTACTAGGAAAGAAAAAAATACAATTTCCAAAATTATGGGCAAATACATAATTAAATATAAATTTTTCTTATAAATTACACATATTTATTGTTTTTGAGTAATTTAAGGGCCTAAAACAACATAGGTCTACCCTTTTTCCTTTTTTTTGCGTTTTAGCAACAACTTTTTTTCGTTGCCAAAATTTGCCAGCTTTTGGAGAAAATTGGAGATTTTACGAGATGGCTAAAATTGCAGAATCGCAAATTTAGCTTAGTAGCTGTCAAAAACAGCTGAGCTACGTTATCTGATCCATTTTGTGTTCATCGCTTAAATATGCCAAAAAAAGAAGCAAAGATGGAGATTTTCTTTCACTGGAATCGCAAAAGTCGCTAAAATTTAGCAAAATGAATTTAGAGATTTTTGGAGATGGAAACTAAGCATTAGCGAAAACTGGAATTCATGTACTGGTTCGTATCACAGCCTTAATCTAACCGAAACGATACGGGTCAGCTGAATGAGAGTTGTTTGTGTATATACCAACGTATGAAACCGATTAAAATAACGTTGCGGTTTCGGTTTTGTAACACGATTCGTTTTCGGTTCCGGTTTCGTTCTTCAAAATTTATTTCGGTTTCGTTTACGGTTTCGGTTTCCAAATAAAAACACGAACGCCAAAAAATTTAACAAACTTAAGTATGTAGCATTAACATTTTTCCAATATAATACCACTGTACGACAAAATCCACTTTTTACTGGGTATTGGACTAAATAATTTTTTTTAAGAGTTTGAGAGATAAGTATTTTTACTTAATGGCGTAACCTGAATTTCGAAGTTAGCCTCCAAAAATTAGTTACGGGCTTTTGAAGTTCGAAGTTGGACCCTCTTGGAAGGGTTGGTTTTCTAATTGTTTTGTTTAAAAAATTGGAAAAGGTTAAATGGGGGCGTGGCCTTGTTGTTCCTGTTCTTTTTTTTTGAAAGTGTATTTTTTTTTTATTAATTTTTTAAACAAAACTTCGAACTTCGAAATCCCGTAACCTAGTTTTGGAGGCAAACTTCGAAAAACTTTACTTCTGCTGTGCATTGTAATAAATATTATTAACGCTATGTATGGATGAAATTTCTGCAATATAATTTAAAAAAAATTTACTACTTTTTCCAATAGAAAATTTTAGAATGGAAACTAAATGAAATAAATCGTCAAAATATATGATACGGGCCACTAAACACATTTTCTCGGATCTCATAAATTTTTTTCGATGCCATCATTCAGCTATATGTAGCTAAATTTCCTCTTTAGGAATTTGATACTGAGGTCAAAACGTGTTTTTTATTTCAAACATTGCTCGACAATCTTCCATGACAGCTTTCCAGAGTACCCTTTGGTAAAAGAAAATATGTTCCCATAAAAAGAAAAGAGGCACAAAAAAATTCAAAACCGTTTGGAACCGGTTCCGGGTTTTCAAACGGTTTCGGTTTCGTTATTTTTCAGATCAATATAACGGTTTCGGTTTTGAAAAATGAAACCGTTTTAATCGATTACGGTTACGGTTTCTGTTTCAGTCCTTGGTATATACGTGTGTATACATATGCATTAGAGCGTCTCGGTCTTACAAACAAAAAAAAAAATGCGATTGGGCGACTTCTAGGTTGGCCAGAAAAAAATACAACTTTTTTTTTAAATGTTTTTCAAAAACACTTCATATGAGGGGAGGTACGGCCGACTTTTTTTGGTGATACGCTCTAATATGCATGTATGTGCTACCAAGCGAAAACCCTCAGGCTGAACCCTCCAAGAGGGTGCCGACCGGTAAATGGATACCACAGTGTTCCGTCTGTGATTGGGGCTTCAGTACTTGTTTCTGTAGTACCTGTCTATGCGGAAGGTATCCAGCTGAGGTCAGGAACCATAGCTATGCGCCTTGACTCTTCAATAGTCCTGGCGTATGGACATGGCTCCTGGCTATGGCCTCGAGGTAACCCTACGAAGACAGACATCTTAAAGCGGTGTGGGGGTTATTGTCGACGCATTCGATACAGACTGTCGGGGATGATGTGGTCTAGACCAGGTCAACCCGGGCAGACTGCATAGTATGAGGCGGCAATAACTAGAGCTGTCACCTCCTAATCCAGGGTGTTATGCGTCACCGTGCCCATTGGATGGTTTGCAGCCAGGAGGTCTACAACACCGGCTGTATTCGAACGGCGCCTCCTCGATACCGGGCCACCTCGGGGAGTAAGCATGGCCTTACTGCGGTATGGGGCTCTGCCGCGGCGGACGAGATAAGTTCCCCTTTCAAATGAATTGACTGCGATGCTCGCCACGTCGAGCTAGTGGTCGTAAGACAAATATGAACAACAACAACAACAACAACAACAACAACAACAACAAAAAACAATCAAAAGACGATGAGAAGGAGGAGAGGGGTGTGGGAAAGGCGCGAGGTAGCGGACGACGTCCGGGACGGAGCCACTCGCTCAACCGGTACGAGGGCCTTTCGGCAGTAGAGCGCGAGCTCTTCGAAGAGTTCGACAGGGACGACGACGGTCCAACAACCAGCCTCAACCTGCGAAGGCAAATCGCCGCAAGGGCAGCTCAACGAGCCCACAATGCGGACAGGCAGCGTGACGGACACGCGAATACCGCACTTGATGCGGGCAACAAATCATCGGGCAAGGAAAAACCGATACATGGAAAGGATAAATCCTGTACCAGCACAGTGGTTCCGACTGGCGGATCCAAATACAGCGGTCAGGTACCTGAAAAGATGAGTTCGCGAGCGCGCTCACCACCCAGAACGGGAAGTGGTACGGGTCACGCACCCTATGAGCAAAGTGCCGCAAAAAAGACATATGGAGAAGTGGCAAGAGGTAACCCCCGCGAGGGGACAAAGGCGGATAACCGATCAAATGCTGATCGGGCTCAAGAGCGCCACAGAAGAAGTCGCCATTCCGAACACGGTGGTAAGTCCTCAGAAAGAAGGCACCCGTCCTCCAGCAGTTCGGAGCAACATAGCTCTCCCAGAAGGAAGAATGCGATGCCGGCGAGGTGGAGAGAGCAGGAGGTGGAGACAGATAGGGCCGGCAAGAAAAAGTCGCGGGGCAGGCCACCCATAACACCGAGCTTGGGCGAGCCAGGAGGCTGGGATGACCCAAATAGAAGGGGCCTGAGTGGGTCCGGATGCAAGTGGTACCTTCGCTACCTGCAACAAGGGAAGACCCCTGAAGTAGCTAGGCAGAAAGCTTACCTTCACATGGATGTAAGCAAACAGGCAGCACCACAAGGATCAGGCAGAAGCAGTGGTCAAGGTGGGAGAGTTGAAGACAGACCAGGTGGCCCGCAGCCTGCTAGCGCAACTGGGCGCGTCAGCGGGACGTCTGCGGGAACAAGTACCACCGCGGCCGAGAAACGAAGAGGTGGGCAGAGCACACCGGAAGAGACACCAAACTCGAAGAGGCATATGTCTAAGCAGCAGGCACCGACTAGGACTGCGACCACTAGGGTGCGAGAGGCTCCGGCTGGGCCGGGGTCCGCGAGGGATGGGCCGAGACAGCAGAGCTATTCGGATGCCGCCAGAAGCATACGAATGGCTGTGCTGTCTAGGGACTATCCGGCGGGGGCTCTGACCCAGGAGGACCTCTCCAGGCTGCAAGAGGCGATAATGGAGGAGATAGTGCGAGAGTTCAGAGCAGGGACGAACACCGGCGTATCCTTCATGGGAGTGTTCTTTAGGCCGGGAATATTACTGGTAGACTGCTTCGACGAACACTCTGCAGAGTGGCTGGCTAGGACTATCCCCAGCCTACGAGGATGGTCAGGACCGCCCCTCGACACTAGGAGGGGGGACGATATACCGCCGACGCACACCGTCACGATATTCCTCCCAAGAAGTGCCGAGTGGGAAACGGAGTTTGTTCTGGACCTCATTGGGGGCCAGAACGTGGGACTCAACACCAGACTCTGGCGGGTTTTCGGAAGGACCATTGAGGATGGGGGACTGAGGCTGAACGTGGCCATCGATGACGAGTCATTCGGGGTCATCAGGAGGGCATCCTTCCGACTATTTTATAGGTTCAGCCCCATCCCCGTAAAACCCTGGAAGCAGAAAGCTCCAGGTAATACAAATGCTGCGGAAGAGGAAGGCGAAACCGTGGAAGGCGGGGCTACTGAAGTAGCGGTTGAGGCACCCGCACAGGCTGCAAATACCGGCGTGGCCACTGAGGAGCCCAACACGGGCGCGGAGGCGGCCAGTGCGGGAACTGGGACACAGGACCTGCTGGAGGGCATGGACTTCCAGAACCTGGACCTGGAAAGCAAAGAGGGTGACGACGCGCGGCTGTCCGATGAGGACGAGCCGATGGTCGACAAGCAATGATGGGCCCCAACACCATGAACGTGGCCCAGATAAATCTCCACCATGCAAAGGCGGCCTCGGCTGTCCTTGCGCATAAATTCGCCTCGGAGGATCTGGGCATAGCGCTCATTCAAGAGCCGTACACCGTGAAGGGGCACATCAGAGGACTGAAAGACCGGAAGAATGAGGTAGTATGGGATCTTTCTCAGGAAAGACCCAGAGCGTGTATAATGATAAAGAAAGGTATTAACTATTTCTGCATTACAGAGTACATGGGAAGAGACCTAGTGGCACTGCAGGCAACAATGAGCACGGGAAGACGAACCGTGAACATTGTATTTGCTGCGGCCTACTTTGCGGGAGACGGCGACATCCCGCCTGCGAACGTGACAAAATTGGTGGACTATTGCAGGAGGGCACGACTTCCGCTAGTCATGGGTTGCGATGCTAATGCCCACAATGAGATATGGGGGAGCACAGATACGAACGTAAGGGGTGAGTACCTTCTCGAATATATAATAAGTAACGACCTAAGTATTTTTAACGTGGGGAATACACCCACCTTCGTAACTAGGGTCAGAGCTGAGGTACTAGATATAACTCTAGGTAACAATCTGTCTGATGACCTGATCTCGAGATGGAGAGTTTCTACTGAACCCTCCCTCTCGGATCATCGCATCATACAATTTAACATAGGGGCAAACATAGTACCAAAGGAACCGACTAGGAACCCCAGGAGAACTAACTGGGAATCCTTTAAACAGAGAATTGAGGAAAACCTTCCAGGTCTGGGAGGGAACGACAGGGGAACAAGCAGTTTGGAATTAGAAGTTAGAGTAAATGGGCTAAACAGCATTGTGATCGAGGCCTTTAACTCTAGTTGTCGGGAATCCAGGGGGACAAAATACAAGACCCCCTGGTGGTCAAAAAAGCTCTCTGATTTGCGGAGCAAGGTGCGGAAGATGTTCAATAGAGCAAGGCGCACTGGCCACTGGGAGGAGTACTCGACGCTTCTAACTGAGTACAATAAAGAAATAAGAAGTTCCAAACGAAGTAGCTTCAGGAACTTCTGTGAGAAAATAGAATCCACTCCAGAGGCCGCTAGGCTCCACAAAGCCATGGCCAAGGAACAAGTGGACACAAAGATGGCGCTGAAACTCCCCACCGGGGAGTTTACATGCACAGAGGAAGAAAGAGCAAGAGCTCTTCTGGACGCTCACTTTCCGGAAGCATCCACGGACCTAGAGGAGGCGGAGCCTCACTGGAGGAGACCCACACGACAAGACTGGCACCTGTCAAGAACTCTGTTCTCTCAGGGTGCAGTTAAGTGGGCTATATCCTCCTTTGATAGCTACAAATCCCCTGGGGTGGATGGCATATATCCGGCATTCCTGCAGCAAGGGGAAGCTCTGATCCCATATCTGTCGGGCATCATGAGGGACAGCTTAGCACTAGCCTACATACCGACAATATGGAGACGAGCAAAAGTGGTATTTCTACCAAAAGTAGGAAAAAAGGATTACTCGATAGCGAAATCCTTCAGACCCATCAGTCTAACCTCCTTCGTCCTTAAGACAATGGAGAAAATAGTTGATCACGAGATCAGATCGAACGCTCTAAGGCACGTGCCTTTACATGCAGGTCAGCACGCATACAGAGCGGGGAGATCGACGGATACAGCCCTATACCAGCTGTCCGAGGAAATCAACAACGCGTTCGACTGCGGAGAGGTGGTATTATGCGCCTTCTTAGACATAGAGGGGGCCTTCGACAACACGTCTCACGACAGTGTGGGTCGGGCATTGGAGAGAAAGGGAGTTCAGGGACCCATAATACGATGGATAAGGGCCCTGCTCAAAACAAGACTAGCGGAAACCCAGGTCGGTGACCGCACGGTTCAAATTCGAACCACGAGGGGTTGTCCGCAAGGGGGGGTCCTATCACCCCTCCTGTGGAGCATAGTGGTAGATGAACTGCTGGATGTACTAACCCAAAACGGCATCAGATGTCAAGGTTATGCGGACGACATAGTAATCATAGCAAGAGGCAAATTCGAGAGCACTCTATGTGACATAGTACAGAGGGGACTAAACCTCACCAAGGAATGGAGTGCGGGGGTGGGCCTCAACATAAACGCCAGTAAAACGGCCATAATCCCATTCACAAGAAGAAGATCCCTTCCGGGACTGAGAACTATCGCACTAGGCGGGGAACACCTGGTGGCTGTTTCCGAAGTAAAGTACCTAGGGGTCACCTTTGACTCCAAGTTACTATGGAGGAAACACATTGATAACACGACAGCGAAAGCCACCAGGGCAATAATGGTGTGCAGAAGAATTGCAGGAAAATCCTGGGGTTGCAGCCCCAAGATGCTGACCTGGATGTACGCCGCCATAGTCAAACCTGCAATAACATACGGAGCGGTGGCATGGGCACCCAGATCGGCCTTAGGCACAGTGAGGAAATCACTCACTAAAATCCAGCGTCTGGCCTGCGTATGTATAACGGGAGCCATGCGTACATGCCCGACGGCGGCAATGGAGGTGCTGCTTGATCTGAGTCCCCTGCACACAGTGATCGAACAGGTAGCCAAACGTACCTTGCTAAACATAGCAAGGGAAGGAACTGGCAGAGGAAAAGTCATCTCGTCTACTGGAGCGGACAAACTGAGGAAACAACTCCCGATATGTCAGCTCCCTAGGGATGACATCGCTAAAACAACGAGATTCGAAAAAAGATTTAGGATAGAACTAGGTGACAAGACCACCTGGGACGCCTCCAAAGTGGAAAGATTCCACCAAGACAAACATCTGGTATGGTACACTGACGGGTCAAAGACACCCGAAGGGATCGGAGCGGGAATAACAGGTCCCCGCGTAAACGAGTCAATACCCCTTGGAGAGTACCCAAGTATATTTCAGGCGGAAGTAGCTGCGATAAGCATATGTGCCCACATAAACCTGCAGCGCGGCTACTTTAAGGAAAACATAACGATATTAAGCGACAGCCAGGCGGCAATTAAAGCCATCTGGGCCAGTGAGATAAGATCAAAACTAGTACTCGAGTGCGTCGACAGGCTGAACGAGTTGGCGTCTCGAAACAGGGTATGGCTGGTGTGGGTCCCGGGTCATGCCGGCGTGGAGGGAAATGAGCGAGCTGACCAACTTGCTCGTGTAGCGGCGGCAACGAAGCCCATAGGCCCGGAACCTTTCCTGGGCATCGGCCCTCACACCATAAGCGATATACTGAGAAAGGAAGAGCTAGTTTTGAGAGAGGAGTACTGGCGGCAGACCACTGGGCTGCGTCAGGCGAAGGTAATGATGGGTGGGTACAACGCTAAGCGATTCGAAGCTGTAATCGGCCTATCCAAGAATAATCTTAGAACCATCACAGGAATTCTTACAGGGCACTGCAGGTTAAAGGCCCATATGCACAGACTGGGCATCGCGTCCAGCAGCCTGTGCCGTTTCTGTGATTATGAGGACGAAACCGCGGAGCACATAGTGTGCAAATGTGACGCTATCTCTAGGAGCAGGCTAAGGATCCTTGGGTCCACAACCCTAGAGGGCAAGCACATACATCAACTAGGGCCGACCCCGATTCTGGATTTCCTGACGGCGATCGGCCTGCTAGATGTGCTTTGAGTACATGAGGGCACAATAGATCACAAGGTCGCAGTGCGCTTCCTCTACAACTATTATTATTATTATTATTACCAAGCAAATAGAGGTTGGATGTCAAAAAATCTACTACGAAAAACTAAAACGAACAGAACTGCTTGCGGGTCTGAAAGTGATCCAGAAAAATATCAAGATCACAACGTTGTTGCAATTACATCAAAAATTTTATCCGTATCTGGGTTGCGTTAATTGGAACCAAGCTGCTGTTCTCGTTGGGCTATAATCGATATTTTTTGTGCTATGATCGATAGTTTTCCATCGCAAAGTTCGTCTGTTTAGAACATGATACATCCCGTGACCATCCAAATTTGGTCTATTTATGTTCGTTGTATTGCTCATCGGCTCAATTTGTATCGCCCTCGAAGTCTGTGCGAATTGTTAAATGAAAAATAGACTATTTTTGGCTATAATTAAAAAAGGAAATCCAGCAAAAGCCATTTGATTATGCTTTTTAGATAAATCGAGCTCAAAGTGAAGAGTACTTGACTTCAAAATGCTCGGGCGACCCCGGCTGGTAAAAGAACATACCTATTCTATTTTATATCACAAAAATAAACATACTTGCGAAAGGTACTAGAAAATTGGGAATTTTCAATTATCGCATAATTTATTCATACAGATTGTTAAAATCTAAACTATTTTGCATAGTGAGTATTTTAGATTTGCTTATTTATTATTTCGTGCTGTTTATAAAAGAGTCATATATCCATTTCAGCAGCTAAATTCAATGACATATGCATGAAATAGTACCTACCATTTCGCATATCTTAAAAATTACATACATACTTATACATGTATACTATATATAAGATAGTGCTAATAATACCTTGCATGTTTTTCCATTAATCAGTAATTCAGCAGTATCAGTAAACCACAATAAAATCAAAATGGCTAAATTTTATAAAGTTGACATCAATCGTACCGAATGGGAGATACCAGAACTTTATCAACAATTGCAACCAGTTGGTTCCGGCGCCTATGGTCAAGTATGTAAGGCCCTAGTCGAAGGTACAAACATGCATGTGGCCATTAAAAAGCTAGCACGCCCATTTCAATCGGCCGTACATGCCAAACGTACTTATCGTGAATTGCGTCTACTCAAACACATGGATCATGATAATGTGATCGGTTTGTTGGACGTGTTTCACCCACATCCAACAAATGTTACATTGGAAAATTTTCAACAAGTTTATTTGGTCACACATTTAATGGATGCCGATTTAAATAATATAATAAGAACGCAACGTTTATCCGATGATCATGTACAATTTCTTGTATATCAAATATTGCGTGGACTCAAATATATTCACAGTGCTGGCATAATTCATCGCGATCTTAAACCGTCCAATATTGCTGTAAATGAGGATTGTGAATTGCGTATTTTAGATTTTGGTTTAGCACGTCCGACCGAAAGTGAAATGACCGGTTATGTGGCGACAAGATGGTATCGTGCACCTGAAATCATGTTAAATTGGATGCATTACAATCAAACTGTGGATATTTGGTCGGTGGGTTGTATAATGGCTGAATTGTTAACGGGGCGTACCTTATTCCCTGGCACCGATCATATACATCAGCTAAATTTGATTATGGAAATTTTGGGCACACCACCAGATGATTTTATGAAAAAAATATCATCGGAAAGTGCACGTAATTATATTAAATCATTACCACCGATGAAGCGACGTAACTTCAAAGACGTATTCAAGGGTGCCAATCCAATGGCTATTGATTTGTTGGAGAAAATGTTGGAATTGGATTCAGAGAAACGTATTACTGCTGAGCAAGCGTTAGCTCATCCATATATGGAAAAATATTCGGAGCCAAGTGATGAACAGACATCACCTTTATATGATCAAAGTTTTGAAGATATGGATTTGCCGGTAGAAAAATGGAAGGAATTAGTTTTTAATGAAGTTATAAATTTCAAGGCGCCACCTTCATTTACACAAATCTTGCAACAAATTAAAACAACTTAAAAAAGTATCGTGTGCCCTATGTATGTACTAGATATGCCTTCATTAATACATCCCGCGTCATAATGATAAGCCAACCCGATTGAATTATTTATTTTTAATAATATTTCTTTTTATAAAAGTAGATTACTATAGTAGATTAGTTTTTTATAGCTTAAAGTGAAGAGAAAACGTATTTTTCATCCAAGTAAAGCTAAGAAAATTCTATAGTAATGGGCAGAGGAGTCGTTTTAATAAACGATGTTATTGCCTTTTAATTAAAGAAAAGTATTAAATACCTTTTACGGAACAAATACTTTTTGTACCTTTTTGTCTTATTCATTTTATAAATTTCTCTTGTACTTACAGTAATTGCGTTTCCTTTTTACTCTCAGCTTTTCAAATAGTCCTGTAGGTACTCACAGTTTCTCTTAACAAATTTTTTAAAAACTAACAAACTTTAATTTTGCAAAAGGTTTCAAATTCGGACAAATCGCCGGTTCCAAAGTATACAGAAGTATTTCAAAATTTAAATTGTTTTTGAAACGGCATTCAAAATTTCATTTTTACAATGGAGTTCTATGAAAAAATAAAAGTTTGAAATGCTGTTTTCCCAAAAATTTTAAAAAGTAAATAAACCTGTATACTTTGGAACCGGCGAAATATCTGTTTCTTTTTTGTTATTAAAAGTGCCGTATAATTATGTCGCGGGGTTAATTAAATGTGCTCAAATGGTATTTAAGAAAAAGGCTAATATTTTATTTCATATGCATAATACATATGTTTCCCAATGATAAAAATTATGTACATAAATGTAATCAAAGCAAAATAAGTTTAGCTATTTACATATGAAAGGCTGGGAGTAAAAATGAAGCGTATTTTTTGCAAGTAAAAGCAAAACGTGTAAAATGTTTGATAAAAATGCATAAAAAATGTGTACAGTAAAAAGTAGACAAATAGTTTTTTCGTTTAATTTTTACTCTCAGCTAGTTAGAAATAAACGTTAATATTCAGAAAATATTTATATATCTACATATGTTCTTATGTATGCATGTATGTACATATATTAGCGTGATACAAAAAAAATGTGCCAATAAATGGCTTCATGAAACAGGCAGTTAGGTTCGCATTTTTTTTTAAATTTTCCCATAATATTTTGATTGGAAATTTTTTAATTAAAATTTTTTTTTCAGTGTTTTCTCTTATAGTTTCGAAATTTTTTCAGAAAACCCTTACATTTTCTTAAAGTTAAAGTTTTGATCTTTTCAAAATTCGAAAAAAGTGCCAATATCGTTTCTACAAACCTAGTTAGATCCATTTTAAAATTGCTAAATTTTGAGAAAAATTTAACTAACTAATTTCGGCGATATCCCCACAGGTTATCATAACCTCTAACGAGATTTTTGCCGAGCTTCTCTTCCAACTTGTAGTGTGCTGCTTTGATTTCTTTCCTACAAGTTGGTTTTCATAAAAAACACAAGAAATTAACACACTAGTGTCCAAATTGAATTTTTTTTTTTTTTTTTTAATTTTTTTCAGCAAGAACAAAAAAAAAACGTATTTTGATGTTGTGTGAAAAAAATTTTGACACAAAATTTTGCAATTTTGAATATTTAAAAAATTAAATATTTTTTTTCAACAAAATTTATGGGAAGATTAAAAAAGTACCGAACTCTTAAGGCCGAAGTACATAAAACATTGGCAGATGCGCGCTTCGTATTTACAAATAGCTCAGAATTTACGTTACGTAAAGCGAAGCAAAATTTTGAGAGATTCGCAAAAACGAAGCGCATCTGTCAAAGTTTCACAATGTTCTTTGTATTTCTGCCTTTAGGGTCAAGTTAAAGCACTTCCTTTTTCTTATAAATAACCAACTAGAAGAATTTTTTTTGAGTCACCCTATTGTATGTATATTTTTTTATAAAAGCTATTGTTTATACATATACATTACATATGTATTTAAATTTAAAACAAAATCTTTCTGGGTAGTTATCTGTACTAAAACGAGTGCTCTCCCAGTCGAGTTCTGCACAATTTTCAGCTTTAAGCTTCAAGTTTTAGTTCCAGTGCCTTAATAACACAAAAACCAATTGTTGAATAAAATTTCGATGGCTGAGTGGAAGATTACGCCTTTTACAAAACGACCACAAAATAGGGCGTCTTTGAATAAATCTCTGAGCAGACTTTTCTAAAAATATTTTGAAATACCTAGGATCATTTTCCACTCAGCTGTCGGTTTATAATATATTGTACTTAGAGATACATATGCAGCTATAAAATAACATGCAAATATTTTTATATAATTACGTGTTTGAAATATCCCATTATGATAAAAACCCGTTATGATAAGCCCAGGCACAATCAAATACGGTACACTCTCTATAATTGGCCATATACTTACCTAAATATATTCATATTGTTTTAAAATTACATCCTTTGCAATCACAAATGTTAACTGTTCAATAATAAAAAATGTTTTTTAAATTAAAATATATATATTTGTTTTATTTATCTGTCAAATCGTCAAATGGTTAAAATAAATATAAAAAAAATCAATAAAAAGACCTGCTCGCAGTTATAACTACGGGAATTTTAAAACAAATTACTTCGGTATTGCTCTGATCTACAGCTTCCCACATCATTGTTCCGCGTATCTAAAAGATATAAAACAAAAATTTAATTGAAAGTGTTATGTGAGTAAAAGTGATAGAAAGTAAAAGTCTCGGAATTACCCCGGATCAACCCCAGAAAAGTACTAAAATTACGCCGACTTGCTCCCTAAATAGTTCCGAAAAAAAAACTAATGGCGGCGATATACCAACAGGTTATCATAACCTCTAACGAGATTTTTAGCCGAGCTTCTCTTTCCAACTTGTGGTGTGTTGCTTTTGAGTTTTTCCTACAAGTTGGCGGGACCTACATTTTTTTGCTGACTCCGAACGACACTTGCAAAGCAAATGAATTTTTTGCTGAGAAGCTTCTCATGGCAGAAATACACCCGGAGAGTTTGCCAAACTACTGCCCACACTGCTCCTGAACGAAAAATAGGTTGACCTAAACTGACACCAAAAACTGCAAATGCCACATCGTCTGGGACGGTTTCCTGATGATGAATCACTTTGAGTTGAAATCCTAGCTGGTCCTTTTTGGAAAATAAGGATATTTTTTCATTTTTTCACGTATACGACAGATTGCAC
Source organism: Campiglossa producta (assembly GCA_964058755.1). Taxonomy (NCBI): domain Eukaryota; kingdom Metazoa; phylum Arthropoda; class Insecta; order Diptera; family Tephritidae; genus Campiglossa; species Campiglossa producta. The sequence goes on along the minus strand of CAXKVI010000001.1, from coordinate 52,471,837 downwards.
CTAAAGGATTAATTTTAAATAAACAACTCAACTCAAAACTGAAAATGACATTTCGTTGACAATGTCATCCAGTTCAAAAACAGCTTTTAGTTGAGATCCTGGCTACCATACTTTAGAAAATATGGACATTTTTGCATTTTTTTTTATATGTTTTTTTGTAGTGCACTAATGGTACAGGTTTGGATGCATTATCTTATATGTTCATTAGGGTGAATTAAAAAAAATGTCGAATTGGTCTTACCCCCTAAAAAGTTAGGTATTGATGAGAAAATATTATTATTATTATTATTTATTAACAAATTAAATAAATTAATTGGCTAATATAAAGGAAAGAGCATTAGCTGCCATGGATATCAGCTCTGTTAACATCAGGGACCGTAACTGTTATGAGTTTTAATATAAAAATCCACATTTAATCAGTATTTTCAGATTTTTTTCATAAAAATCAACAATAGCAGTTATTTTAAATTTTTATTTTTTTGATCAAAAATAAAAGTTATTTTTTGATTTTTATTTTTTTGATCAAACATAAAAGTTATTTTTTGATTTTAATTTTTTTGATCAAAAATAAAAGTTATTTTTGATTTTTATTTTTTTTGATATTCAATGAGCTACAAAACTGCATACTCCAAAAAATTCTAGAAATTCTAATAAAAAAAATTTGGCTGAAATATGTTAGTCTTCCACGCGAACAAAGAAACATGTCTTCCTTGGCAGCGACGATATGTTGATGAGGATATACCACCCAATAATTATGATTTATTACACAGAGCCAAAAATGCCTAATAAAATTAATAAGATTGTCTTTATGAACGGTTTTCAGGCTCAGGGGTAGTCAAGACGGCGGAAACGAAAAAAAAACCATACGCAAATCTATTTGGTTTAATGAGGAAAGTCTTATTGATATTATCAAGTGCAATTTCTGCTTTTTTCTTTGCGATTTCTTTTTATATGTGTTATTAATAAGAAAATCTTCTCGAAATTTCTGTCAAAATATTGAAAAAAAAGCTGAAAGAGAAAAACTTCTTATTTTAATAAGATGATCTTAGGGTTCCTAACAATAAGATTTGACTTATTAATGTTTTCAAAGGAAAATCTTGCAGAAAACGGACTGATTTCTTAGGGTTCTTAACAAGAAGATGATCTTAGGGTTCCTAACAAGAAGATATGACTTATTAACAGATTTCCGCATAATTGTATGTGCTAATAAGACGATCTTAGGGTTCCTAACAAGAAGATCTGACTTATTAACTGATTTCCGCATAATTGTATGTGTTAATAAGACGATCTTAGGGTTCCTAACAAGAAGATCTGACTTATTAACTGATTTCCGCATAATTGTATGTGTTAATAAGACGATCATAGGGTTCCTAACAAGAAGATCTGACTTATTAACTGATTTCCGCATAATTGTATGTGTTAATAAGACGATCTTAGGGTTCCTAACAAGAAGATCTGACTTATTAACTGATTTCCGCATAATTGTATGTGTTAATAAGACGATCATAGGGTTCCTAACAAGAAGATCTGACTTATTAACTGATTTCCGCATAATTGTATGTGTTAATAAGACGATCTTAGGGTTCCTAACAAGAAGATCTGACTTATTAACTGATTTCCGCATAATTGTATGTGTTAATAAGACGATCTTAGGGTTCCTAACAAGAAGATCTGACTTATTAACAGATTTCCGCATAATTGTATGTGTTAATAAGACGATCTTAGGGTTCCTAACAAGAAGATTTGACTTATTAATGTTTTCAAAGGGAAAACATATTTCCGCATAATTGTATGTGTTAATAAGACGATCTTAGGGTTCCTAACAAGAAGATTTGACTTATTAATATTTTCAAAGGGAAATCTTGCATCATCATCAGCAGACATCATGTAGAACAATTATACGCTGAGAAGCAGAAGTACCCGATGGCTCGATGGTAAGCACCTGTGTTCAGCATTCAATATGTGGTTAGTTCGATTCGCGGTGGAGGCAATATGGCAAGTGTGGAAGGCAATGTAAGGAAGAGTGCGGTGAGATGGCTTGAAGGAAATATAAAAAGGCAACATAAGAAGGTAAAGGCAATACAAGAGAAATCTAAAACTGAATCGTAACTGATAATCTGAAGTTCTCGAAGACAATATAAGAACTCTGAAATATAATTTTTATTTTCTTCTCAATAATATGTGATTTCATTTTGAAAACATTAATAAGTCGAATCTCCTTGTTAGGAACCCTAAGAAATCCGTTCGTTTTCTGCAAGATTTCCCTTTGAAAACATTAATAAGTCAAATCTTATTAACACATACAATTATGCGGAAATCTGTTAATAAGTCAAATCTTCTTGTTAGGAACCCTAAGAAATCAGTACGTTTTTTGCAAGATTTCTCTTTGTAAAGATTAATAAGATTTTCTCTTCAAAAATAAAAAGAACTTCTTCTTGAAGAAAATCTATAGAGATATCATATGACTTTTGTTCTATTTTATTAGGCAGTGTTGGCTCTGTGTACTTGCCAAAAAGGCACAGCGGCGTTTTGAGTTTTTCAATCCGCGAAAAAAGTTAAAACTCAAAACTTAATTTTTATTCTTGAGGGATAAAATATCGCTCAAGAAATAACTTTTATTTTTGATCAAAAAAATAAAAATCAAAAATAACTATTATGTTTGATCAAAAAAATAAAAATCAAAAAATAACTTTTATGTTTGACCAAAAAAATAAAAATCAAAAAATAACTTTTATGTTTGACCAAAAAAATAAAAATCAAAAATAATGATTATTTGTAATTTATATGGATTTCCCTCAAATTTTTTTAGTTTATAGAAGCTTTTTGTTGAGCATGAAGAGAGGTGCATATTCATATACTTGAAACGTATCTGCGATATTGGGAAGTCTTCCATTTTTGATGCTAAAAATACAAAAATAATCGTTACGGGGGGTCCCTGGTTAACATTACTTTCGTGGTGCATTATATATATATATGTTTGTCCTATTATATTATATATTAGAAGTTAGTTAAAATTATGAGAAAAAGTTAGAATATATTTAAATAAATTTGATGATTGTTGTTATATACGGGCTCTTATATGGCTGATGTAGTTGTTGATGCATCTTATGGTTATCTGTGGTAGGTGTTTTGAGGATTTCGATCCAATTGGTTTTGAGGTGTTGGTGTCTTGCTGCTCCGATGGCAGGGCAAGTTTCAAAGAAGTGATGTAAAGTGAGATTGTCTCCACATAGGGAACATGTTGGAGGAGGTTGGCCTTTCAGAGAATATTTGAATTTGTCTTTTCGATAGTCCAGATGGATATTGTGGTGATATGAGATTTCTATTGATAAGTGTATTGAGGTGGTGATTATATATTCGTTTTTGTCGCTAGCAGGTCTTTCTTTTCAAAAGTGTATTCCATAGATACTGGTGCGTATATAGCTTTTTGCAGCATTATCGGCCATTTCATTGCCATAAATCCCAGCGTGACGCGGTATCCAAATCAGTCGTGTAGTTAAAACGTTATCGATGAGCAGGTCTCGCATTTGATTGATTATGTTGGAGTTAGAGGCAGGATTTTGCACTGCTTTTAGAACGGAGCTACTATCGGTACATATAAGCGTTTTGTGGTGATAATTTTGTGCCATTGTTAGGGCAGTGCGGATTGCGGTCGCTTCCGCTGTATAGACAGATGTTTGATCGGGTAGAGTTTGCACTCTCAGAATTTTGCCCGTATTATCGACTACTGCGAAACTGGCTGGGCCGTAATCGGTTTTGGATCCATCTGTGAACCAAATGGTCCAGTTGTCTGCTTCGTACTGCGCTTTGCGTTCTTGAAATAGCGAAGCGTACACATCTCTTGGTGTGTTACTTTTTGTATATCTGGTCATCGTGAGGTCACAGGACCCTTCTTGATTTCCCACGGGGGGTTTTTTGTTTGGTAAGTTTCGGATGAAAATGGAAGTTCCATGTCCTGTGCAATCTCAATGACTGTGTGCATTACCGAGTAATGACGTTTGTTTCTGTTCGTGTTATTTAAGTTTCTGATGTATTCATTGATTACCGAGTTGTGCGTGAATGCGAGTTTAGAGACCAGTCTTGTTTTGATTTGATATACCCTTTCTTCGATCGTCGGTAAACCAGCCTCTGCCAAAAGATTATGGATAGGAGTTGTGCGAAACGCATGTGTACTCGCTCTCGCTGCTTGGTGGTACATTGCTTTTAAGATGTTTAGAGTTGATTTTGGGGAGCCTCCGAAGAGAAAGAGCCCGTAATCAATTTTGCTTAGAACTAAAGATTTAGTTAAATATATTAATGTGTTGATATGTACATGACATGCTTTGCTTGCAAGATATGTAATTACATTTATTCTGGCAGCTAATGATTTTTTAAGATACAAGCAGTGTTCGTTCCATTTATAATTATAAGAGAATATAATGCCTAAGATCTTAAGTTTTTTTACATTTTCAATGTTTACATTATTTATACATAATCTTCGGCTGAAAAAGTCGCAAGATCGTTTCCTACAAATGTGGAAATTTTTTGTTTTATCTAGAGATATCCTGGCTCCGGACTGGTCAGCCCATTCTAGGATATCTTTTACTATGTTTTTGAAAATTGAATTGGATTCTTCATTGTCGTTACTTTTGCAGAGAATATATATGTCATCAGCATAGAGGCAGTGATCGACACGATTGTAGGATTGTCTTGTAGGAATGTCTTGTATTGCCGGTTCTACGAGAACGGTACCAGTACTTGTGCTGTACCCATCGTGCCGAAACGACCCGGGTCGTTTTCTTATATCGACCCGGCCAAGAGCAATACAGTCGGGGTGACCCTGTCTGACATTTAGGCAGGGCTACACCTCGCTACAACAACAACATTGTAGGATTTTATAATGTCGCTAATTTCGTTGAAAGCGATATTAAAAAGAATGACTGATAGCGGAGAACCCTGTGGGATTCCGTTGCTAAGGGGGTAAATGTTGGAAAAGACATTTTGAATCCTTACCCGGTATTTTCTATTGCTTAGAAAGGATTTTACGAAATTGAAGATTTTGGGGCCGACTCCCCAAGAACGAAGACGACGGAGTATTATGTGTGACCCGACTCGGTCGAATGTTCGAAATCAATCATCATGGTTGCTATTTTCCAATCCTGTGGGATAATTCCTGTTTCAAATATGCTGTTATATACATGCAAAAGTCGGGATTTCCCTAGTGCGGATAGCTCGTTAATCATCTTGTATGATATACGGTCAAAGCCAGGCGTTTTTCCTTTTGCTTTGGTAATGCACATTGACAATTCCATTTCACAGATTTGTTTTTCGATAAGGACTGCTGATGGGTGTACTTCGTTAAGTGGGGATGTCTGATTTAAAGCCAGTTTTTTTTCTATTGAGAATTTATTTGGAAAGTTACTGTCAGATGAATAGCTAGACCATACTGACCCAAACTGGTTGGCAATTTCAGTAGGGTCTGAAGTTGTGTTATTGTTTGTTTTTATGGCGACTATGGGGTTGTGTGGATTTCTGTGGCAGAGTTTATTAATTTTGTTCCATATTTCCGGGATGGTCGAGGAGGGAGATATGGATTCTGTGAATTTTTGGAAGCTAACTCTTTTTTGGATTTTCATATCTTTCCTGAACTTTGCGTTGAGCTTTTTGAATTTTATAAGGTTTTCGGTGGTTTGGTTGTTTTTGAAATTGTACCAAGCTTTCATCTTTTCTGCCCTAAGGATTGAAAGATCTTTGTTCCACCATGGAACATGGGTTCTTGGAGAGTTTGACGCTTGTGGAATATAAAGGTTGGCGGCGTAGCGAATTGCTTTGGATATGTTTGCAGCCTCTTCGTTTGGCGAGCTCGATTTTGCCCTTTGTTCAAGCTCAATGCCCACTTGATTGGTATATTTTGGCCAGTCGGCAAAGTCTAAGAGAAATTTTGGAGGAGCCTTTGTGCGATGAGGGGTGGTAGGATTATGTGTAAAATTTAAAATTATGGGGAAGCGGTCACTATGGTGAAGGTCGTCGAGGATATGCCATGTTATTAACGGAAATAGGGAGGGAGAGCATAGGGATATGTCAACGTGGGAAAAGGTGGAATGGGTGGAAAAGTGAGTCGGCCTGCCATCATTCAAGACGCATAGGTCAGACAGTCTTATAGCGTTTTCGATAGTGAGTCCGCGGTGGTTGGTGGTGCTTGATCCCCACAGATTGCTCCATCCGTTTAAGTCGCCAAGTATTATTACCGGAGTACTTATTGCGCTGAAGATATCTGTAAGGTCCCTACTACTAAATTGCTGGCTAGGCGGTAAGTATAAGGACGCAATCGTGAATTTGATGTTTAATTCGACTTCTATTATAACAACCTGAAGAGGGGAGTTGATGTTGATTCTTTTATGTGGAATGTGGTTTTTTATCATCATACCAGCACCCTGCTTGGATGTTGTGTTAGTTGTTGTATTTGTAAAGTAGATTGTGTAATTGTTAGGGAATGTAGGTGTAGAATTGAAGGTACAGTGTGTTTCTTGTATTGAAATTATGCTTGGGTTGTGTTGCTTGATCAGAATTTGTAATTCTGAGAAGTTATTGTAATAACCTTTCATATTCCATTGTAGAATATTTAGGTTCATGATGAAAAAAGGAAAGATTCTCAACCTTTGTAAAGGAGACTTTACAAGGAGAGAAAAAAACTTAATATTGTTAAAGCTCGTCCGCAGAGAGATTTATAGGACAGTAACACGTATAAAATTTAGTAAATTTTAAATGGCTGTAATTATTTTAATAGTTAAGATATTCGCAAACGGCTTACTATTTTGGAAGCTTCAAAGCTTCCACTTTAAGAGTATGTAAAAATATTTTCAAAAACGTTTCAAAAATTGAAAGAAAATTCATTTTGAAAAAAATACCATTTTTCCCCATACAAAATGTATAAGAAAGAGCCACTTCACAACCTATGGTCCCTTAGTAGCAGTATTTACATATAAGTAAATACCCAGTCGGGATTTTTGTAGTCTGTATATCAAAAAAATAACTTTAAGTCAATCTATACAGATACCAGTCGGGAGTTTTGTAGCCTGTCTAACGAAAAAATAACTTTAAGTCAATTTATACAAATGGGTTTATAGCTAGCCCTAAAGTCATGCAGAAATCAAACAGCTGAAAATAATTTCCTTGACTATGTTTCCATTTTTCGAACCTGACTTTTAGTGAACCTTAAAGTCATGCAAATACCAATTAATTGATCTTTATTAGGCCCCAAAGTCATGCAGAAATCAACCAGCTGGAAAAAATTTCTTTGAATTTGTCTTAATTTTGTTCTTACCTGACTTCTAGTTAACCACAAAGTCATGCAGATACCAATCAATTGATTTTTAGTTGGCCCTAAAGTCATGCAGAAATCAACCAGTTGAGAACAAAAATCTTCACTTTTGCCCAAAATGTATTCAACAAAGTGTGATTGACAGTTAAATATTTTGTCCTGTAAGGGGCTATAATGTCAAACGAATGTAAACAAATAAATTAATCCTTTATGGTGCACCACATGTAAATTGGGTATCATTTTCTCTTCATTAATATTAGCAATAATTTACCCTTATATCATCCGCGATTTTTGTAAAAAATGTTTGGTTACAGTTTTCAAACCTTAGCTTACAAAACAGTTGAATTCCAACCGTTCTTCACTGGCACCGAAGTTTTTTTCACTACCAATAAAATACTTCTAAATTTGCTACCGAATATTCTTTCGTATTGCTTATTTGAATTATAGGTAAAATATAAATATTGAAAATTTAAAACAAAAGTTAGTTTACAAATTTTCCTAAAAGTTTATAAACGGAAAAAATTGTTTTCAAGTGGGTTAAAATATTTTTTCTGTTTGACATTATACCCTGGTTCCGATTGAGAGCAACGTCAAATTCAAGCACACTTTGTTGAATTAATTTTGCTTTTAGCTAACCATAAAATAATGCAGAAACCAAACAGCTTAAACTTTGCTTTATTTTGTTTGTTAGCTTTGAGAGTTTCTTATTGCGTTTACTTTCAAAAAAATTTTCATAAAATAATTTTTTTTGCAAGAACATGCTCCTTGTTTACCTTACGTAAAATGCTATCAAAGGCTTGTCCTTCTGAGGATGAAAGTTTAAAATTTGATTCTTTAGAGGACTCGGATTTCGTAAGTATCTAAACTCATTTGTTTCTAAGGAAATTTTTACTAATATTTATTTTCAATAAATGTTCTAGAACAGCCGCTACCGCTGCAGAAGGGCTTATTTCTAAATTACCGCAGAGAATAACAAAAAAGGAGACGTTAGTGCAGACGGCTTCTGAACCTAAAGCAAAAAATTGTCCTCGACACGTGTCGAATGTTTGGAAACCTGTGGGAAGCAAAACCATTAATGGCCTACCGTTTGAAATCTGCTGGCTTGGGAGTCTATTTCGGTGAAAGCCATCCGCTGTAAAACAAAGATTGTCCACGTGGTCATACATATGTATTTGTGTGTATTTTTTCTTTTATCCCCTCAAACATTCTGGGAGCGCTCATAATTTAGGATTCCGATATGAGTCCTAAATATTAGAAAAATATGAGCCTCCGAAATAAGATCGTATAGGAGTCCTTTATGACTCCGATTTGATGAAAATTATGAGCCGTATGCCGAAATTGTTCATTTAACAAAGCAATTTTGGAACAAATTTTCATATTTTGTTTGTGAAAATTTTTTGATTTCAAATAATTATTCAATTACATCGCGTGCGGACTGTTTCTGGCAATTTTTCTTGCTATCCTGTTGGCACCGTTCTAGCGGATTCCCTGATAAGTATGCCTTCCTATAAGTGTTTCTTTTTTCATTGTACCACATACATATATTTAAAGGAATTTCCCCACAAACATCTCATGCAAGCCCCGGCCGTTGGTGGGAAAGTTGTCCGAAAATGTGAGAACCAAATTCGCTTGGAAGGCGCTATGAACGCACTGGTCAATCAATATATGTTATTTCTTACGCTCAGTCGCTCACTTGCAAGCAACGACTCAACGAAATACGCTGTTGCCTGTTTTTGCTAGTGGTGCGATGATCGCTCTTTCCCTAATGCACCCCTATTCGGCCGGTCCCTGATCTAATGCCAAAGGTTCATGTATGCTTCCCCAATTCCAGTGTCCCCCTTTCAATGCCGAAAAGGCGCCATTTAAGACCACAAAAAGTTTCTTGTATTGCCGGTTCTACGAGAACGGTACCAGTACTTGTGCTGTACCTATCGTGCCGAAACGACCCGGGCCGTTTTCTTATATCGACCCGGCCAAGAGCAATATACTCGGGGTGACCCTGTCTGACATTTAGGCAGGGCTACACCTCGCTACAAAAACAACAACAACAACCACAAAAAGTGCAGTAGGGATATGGCTTTTTTAAAAGTCATAAATGCATCCAAAAATCTCCATAAAAGACACATATTTGACTCTTATTTAGGCTCTATATGAGCCATTTCTGAGGCAAATAAGAGTCATGAATGACTCATATTCAGGCTCATTCAATATATGAAATTTAGCTCATATCGGACGACCATCGCAGGAAGGGAAATACTCTCATTTCGGACTCATAAATGAGCTCATAAAGAGCGTAAACGCTCCTATTTATGACTCCTTTCTGCATCATTTATGACTCCGATTGTTTGCTGGGATGTTAAGAAATATCTGATTTATGTAGATTACACATATACTTATTTGTTAATATAAATTTGGTCATATATTTTGTACTGATATACATTTATGTAGTTATAAATATAAAATAAATGTTGAAATTTACATATATAAATTTGTTAGTACTACTTTAAATTTAATTTAATTTGCCAAAAAAATACCAAAAGTTATTGGAAAAGATTCGACTATAAGCTAACTAAAAATAGTCGGTTTTGAGCCCTGCTGAAGTTGCCTACTAAAAGCCATCTCAAAAGCGTGAGCTTAAAATGATCTCAATATAATTAACTTTAATCTGCCTTAAAGAAGTCGGCTTGTAGTTGGCTGACAGTCATGCAGAAAAAGGCACAACTGACTACCTCCTAGGCCATCGCCATGTAAAAATAGTCAGTCTGTTCCATACAAAGTAGTCAGCTTTTCAAACCGTACTGGGTGCTGTGTAGTCAACTTAAAATGCATTTGTGGTTAGCCAAATTCCCGCCATGATATCTATCTCATTGGATGGTGAAGAAACGATATCACTTAAATAAATAGCCCATTATTGCTTTAGGATGTCTCTAAAACCCATAAGTCTGCTAAAACTCTTCTACTGTATACTTCACCTTGTCATAATTTTAAAAATTTTTCTATACATAAAAAATCTGTAAATATTTTCTGAAGCAAATTTAAAAAAAAAACTTTGATTTTCTCCGTTGCTATGGGAACAAAACTTTTCCAATTACCTTCAAGAAATGGTAGATTCAAGCTTATTCAAATACCAGTTTTAAATTTAAGATCTGAACAAAAATGGTTTGGCTGGGGCGATTTATATAGGAGCACCTTGTAATTTTCCTACTGGGATTTTTATATATAAAATGATATAAATGCAATCCTATGTATATATATAGAAACAATTTAATTTTGATTTATATATACACATGCATAGGTATAGGTTATGTAAAGACAATATGTATATATAAGATAATGCATCGAAACCTGTACCATTAGAGTACTACAAAAATAACATATAAAAAAATGCAAAAATGTCCATGTTTTCTAAAGTATGGTAGCTAGGATCTCAACTAAAAGCTTTTTTTGAACTGGATGACATTGTCAACGAAATGTCATTTTCAGTTTTGAGTTGAGTTGTTTATTTAAAATTAATCCTTTATGTAGGTGCAATGTGTCGTATACGTGAAAAAATATCCTTATTTTCCAAAAAGGAGCAGCTAGGATTTCAACTCAAAGTGATTCATCATCAGGAAACTACAAAAATTATGTACATATATCAAAATGTCTCCGAAAAATCCCAAAAGCAATCGCAAGTGACCCCGAAGTGGTCTTACGTGATCCGAAAATATATATATATAGAGCAATTACCTAATAATATTTAAATTAAAATTATTGTTCTGTGTCGTTGGTTTTGTCGTATTTTAAAACATTATCTAAAGTGGATTACTTACATTAGGTAGTGTGGTGCTGACTAAAACTTTAGCAGTGTAACTTTTTCCTTCTTTCTCCTCATTCAAACAACTATCATTGCCAATGCAAGGATCCGGTGTTATAATAGCATTCGTTTTAATGGCATTAAGAATCCAACGTACGCGATGCTTCAGAAAAGATGTTTGATGACCTAGGAAAGATAATAATTTTTTAACAAACATGGGATCGATAGGGACTTTTGCAGTTTTATTTCTGAGGGGTGAACCTGAGCTCTCTACAAAAATTTAGCTCTGTCGGAATTTTCGTTATATCAAGTACCTAAATTTACCAGACTAGTAGGTTTTAAAATTATGCATGGAGAAAATGTCGCTCTAACTCGAGAACTATTAAGGGTCAGTTACATAAAGCTTTATTTTGACTTTACCTCGAACTTTGACTTTGACAGAAAAGTTCAGTATACGTATTTAAACGAATCATGGCAAATAGAAGACCTCAAAGTTGAAGCAAGGTTAAAATTTGGCAAATTCAAATTTTGCTTGCTTTGACAATCAGATGTTGATGACTTTGATTTAATTAGAGAATAAAAAGTTGGAGGAAATAATAATGAATTTATTTTTTCTCTATTAAATTAATAAATTAACCAAAACACTCTGAATGCAAACAAATAAATAACGAAAACAAATTTATAAAAGAGAAGCGTCAAAGCGTTCATTGTAGCATACCTCTGAAGTTGGACGCAAAGTTTTGAGGTAGCAAATGTCAGACGAAGTTAACAATGCTTTATGTATTTGACCTTTTAGGGTTTATAAAAATAACTATTTTCATTTCCAAAGGACTACTTTTTCTACACATACTAAGTTTTCGAGAATAACTCCGAAAAGTCTATAAGTAACATGTGACATATATGTATAAGGGGATTCGCTTAACCTTACAACATTTGCAGATGATTGTAGAAATAAAGTGGTGTAAGTGTGAAATCAGTGTAAGCTTTTGACAGTTGAATTTGATGTTTCTCAAATTGATAGATTTTTTTGTTTATACATATGTCAACTACTCTTTTCTGTGCTTCTTGGCATTTTGCGTGCGCAGTTTTTTTTATCAAAATAAAAATCAGCTGATTGTTGTAACCCCATGATAACAAGGTGCGCTCACGCTCATCTAAGTTACACTTACAAATTGTACATTGCATACACTAAAGAGCGAATACCACTTATGTTCATATAATTTTTAGAGCTAATTTTACAAACGCGATATCTCAGGACTGATGACACTTAGAGAAAAAATGCTGTCACTATTAATGTAAAGAATTTTTTGAGGTCTACAACTTGATATCAAGTAATTTTTCGAAAAAACGTACATTTTTCGAGACAAATCCAAAAATCTAATTCTTTGTGGAATAAAAATCGGGGAGATGGCAAAACTCTGTGACTTCAAAGCGCAAAAGAACATTAGCAAGAAATGTTAAAAATTGGATATCGAAGATCCAATTAACCTTAATATTCAAGTTTTACAATTTGTGTATATTTTTATATAGATTACACTGTACAGCAGCCGGCTGGGTATGGGTCCAAAAAACCTTTTTCGAAGAGATTAAGCCATAAGTAAAGAAATTGCATTACCCGTTTTTCGAAGTTACTGGCTTTAGAAGTTCGAAAGTGATTTTTTAATTGTTTTAGGTCTGTTTACTGAACAAAAAAAGGTCACAGCAGGTTAGAGTAGAGCAGAGCAGGGCAGCTGTCAAAATAGAAATAGAGCAACTCAGAGCAGAAATGCCATGAAACACTTGAATCTCGATAGTTTCTATTATTTGGTTGTTTTGTTTAAATCCTCAAAATTAATGCAAATGTTGATTTTCTTGCAAGCTAGTTATTTTTAAGTTTTTAAAAATTTCTTTTTTCTTGACTGACAATTGCTTCTCTGCTGTAACTTACTCCACCAAAAAAACCTAGAGCAGAAATTTGTGATCTGGATTACTCTACCCAGTGGGAAAGTAGGTAATGCATTACCTTTTTCCATGCATGAAAAGATGTATGAATTTTGTTATAAGAAAAGATCACACCAAAAGCAAAGAAGGGAGTAATGCAAAATGTATTCAACAAAGTGTGCTTGAATTTGACGTTGCTCTCAATCGGAACCAGGGTATAAAGTCAAACAGAAAAAATATTTTAACCCACTTGAAAACAATTCTTTTCGTTTACAAACTTTTAGGAAAATTTGTAAATTAACTTTTGTTTTAAATTTTCAATATTTATATTTTACCTTTAATTCAAATAAGCAATACGAAAGAATATTCGGTAGCAAATTTAGAAGTATTTTATTGGTAGTGAAAAAAACTTCGGTGCCAGTGAAGAACGGTTGGAATTCTACTGTCTTATAAGCTAAGGTAGGAAAACTGTAACCAAACATTTTGTACAAAAATCGCGGATGATATAAGAGTAAATTATTGCTAATATTAATGAAGAGAAAATGATACCCAATTTACATGTGGTGTACCATAAAGGATTAATTCATTTGTTTACATTCCTTTGACATTATAGCCCCTTACAAGAGAAAATATTTAACTGTCAATCACACTTTGTTGAATACATTTTGGAGTAATGTGTCGCTCTATTTTGTAGTTTGAAAATTTGCTTATCACAGAAGCAGGCTTTGTAAAAAATATTTTAAACTTCAAAAAAAAAAAAAAAAATACAAAACTTTCAAACTGAAAAAATAAATACAATTTAAATTTACCATCATGAAATAAGAAAGATGACAGCATTTTATTTTTTTTCTCCTTTTTTTCTGACTTTCTGATGTCAAAGCCAACAGCCATTATGTTTTTTTTTTTCAAACATTCAATGTCGGGCAAAAACTTAATTTTGATTTGTTTCGAAGGTTTTCTCGAAATTTCGTGTGAAATTGGCAAAAAAAAATAAGTGAAAAACAGAAGTTGGACGCATAACAATTAAAAATAAAACTTTTTTCCTTTTAAAATTTGCTTGCTTTATGCTTTTCAATGCATGGCCTGCATCTTTAACGCGGTGTTCACTTATATTACCAAAAATGGCTTAGCGAATACGCGGTCCAACTTCTTTGCGTTCAATGCATAGATATCTTACATATTATTCAACAAAAAAAGAATAATATAATAAAAATTTTGTCGATTTTTTTCAAGCAGCAATCAGTTAGTAAAATTACACACTAAAAACACAACGACTCAACCTTTAAGCCCTATATACACTTATTTTTGAGCGTGAACGTGGGTGAGCGTGAACAATTTTCTTTTGTGTAATATGTTGATATTACTCCACTTTTCCAAAAAAAATCATCCGTAAAATATCTTTGATATTACTGCATTTAAACTTAAGTGAAAGTGTTAAATATGCTTTGAAATGCTTATTTTACTATCTCACAGTGAATTGTGTGCGAACGCAAAGGGACACAAACCCTTCGCAAGTGAGTGTTGAAATTTGCCAATTACCACGCCAAACTGTGATTTTTTTTACATTTTTTTGGAGAGTTGAAGTCATTTGACAGATGTGCGTGAACGCACAAAAGAATTGATTTGGAATTCTTTTCCTTTGCGTACGCAATAGAAAGTCTCCGCTCATTCACGCTCACATTCACACGGAACTGTATGAGGGTCTTTATTTATAAATCAAATTTACATATTTACAGTTCGTTTTTAAATCTTCATCGGTTTCTCTGCTGCTGCGAGGCTTATCAGAAGTCGACTGGACTGTGCCGTTGCTTTTTTGGTTTTGGTTTGCTTTTTTTATGTTATTTTTTTGTGTGCACTCATCTTGTTCATAGGTACGCCCATGACGCGCTCGTCATTCGAACATTTAAAATAGGACCTTAACTCTTCTACCTCCATGGAGCCTCATTGTGTCTTAATGTCCTTGTTACTTCACAAGGAAATTTATAAAATGTTATGCAAAATTTAATATGTCTTGTAATGCATCTTTTCATTCAAGAAAGGCAATGTGTGATATAATGTATCCGTTGTAGTGCATATTTTCATTCATGAAAAGTAATATAAAAAGTAATGTAAACATGTCGCTTTAGTTTTGCAGGCGAGCAACACATTACTTTTCCTATGACATCGCCGTAGAAAAATTCATGCATGTTTTCATGTATAGTCCATAGGAGCTATACATTTCTTTATACATTACCTTTTCCTACTGGGTAGTTTTGTTTTGAGCGTACTCATGAAACAAAAGATAGAGCAACCTAGAGCAAGAAAAGTGTTCATTAAACACAATTTTGTGAAATATCTCAACCTGGCTTACGTTAGAGCAGCTCAGTAAACAAACCTTTTGTTTAAAAGATATAAAAACGTAAAATGTTGGCATGGCTTTTTTTGGTTGCCTATCTTGTTTGATTGGTGTCATTTTTCTATTTAATAATAGGCTTGTTTACTGACCAAAAAAAAGTTCAGAGCAGGTTAGAACAGAGCAGAGCAGGGCAGCTGTCAAAATAGAAATAGAGCGACTTAGAGCAATTCAGAGCAGAAATGCCATGAAACACTTGAATCTCGATAGCTTCTTTTTATTTGGTTTTCTTTGTTGAAATCTTCAAAATTAATGCAAATTCACGTTTACAAAAGCATTTGGGGTATTCTCTCTAAATTTTTTCCATGAAAAACACAGGAAATTTACACACTATTGTCAAAATTGGAAAATTTTCTTTCCGTCTTGTGTACGGGAATGTGTGATATCAAATATCTTACCACACTCATCTTCGTCGGATTCATCCACCATTGGAACCTCTTCAATCTTCCAAAATCTGTGCACCAGTTCTTCGAGGCGAACGTCATCTTCGCCAACGACGGTGTTAAACGAGGGCGATGAAACATTGGAAACTGTAGATACTGTTGCTGGGCCAAATACCACCCAACCGAAGTGTGTACGCTGGGCGAAAGGTTCGTCTGGTCGTGCACCGATGACTTCACCCTGTACGATTTGTCCCCATACATCTGCACCGATGAGAACGTCGATTGCTCCTGGCGTACCAAACCAAATATCAGCCAGATCGAGTCCTTTCAAATGTGACCACTGGCTTACGTTAACCTTCACTTCGGGAATCTCAGACGTGATGGACGGTAACACCAGCGTTTCAAGTTGTATACTGAAATCTTTCACTGTCGACTTAAGTGTGAGCGTTGCGCTGCCATTTGCTGGGGTGTTTACTGTAGCCCCGACGCCTTCCACATTTACATTACATTTACGACGATATAGCTGTAAAGAGTTTGCTAAGGGATCCGTTATGAAGCTTACCTGCGATCCCGGATCACATAAAATACGAGTCACGCGTTGAATCAAGCTCTCCCCAAATGCATAAGGACGCGCTGTTGCCAAAAGAGTGATTGCTTGGGATTGCGCAACGCAGGTACGCTTAGTCATGATGTTGATTTTGGCTTCGATTGATCATTAGCCTCGTCTGGCACTGCAGGCAAAGCCACTTTGTTGGGTTTGTCACGACATAAGAGCGTGTTGTGTTTACGGCCACAGCTTCTACACCCACCAGAGGGGCACTGACGTGAAGAATGGCCACTACGTAGACAATTGTAGCATAGCCTTAAAGCTTTGACTGCTTCAAAGCGAGCATCGATCCTCATTGCTGTGATAGCCGGGCACCTTGTGATTCGATGAGCACCTTGGCAATGTGCACATTGTCCAACCTCAGTGGACGTCATGTGAGATTTCACTTGTCGTTGTTGTCGCGCAGATTGCCCACTGGATAATTCTGGGACAATACTATGAGCGCGTGTCTCCAAAAATTTCAGCAAATCGTTTAGAGTTGGTATTTCATGCGTCGAACACTTCATGCTCCAATCTCGTTTCGTTTGCGCTGGTAATTTCGATACCACAATTGGCACCGCCAAAGCATCCCAAAGTTGAACAGGGATTTCCATTACGCGTAGGACACGAAGCGTCTCGTGCACCGTATCAACAACAGCAAGCAATGCCTTAGCAGACTCCTCTGTAGCAATTTTGAGGTTAAGGAAACGTGTATCTCCGCAAGTTGCTTTTTATTGTCGTAGCGCTCCTTTAGAGCCTTCCAAACCTCCTCGTAGCCGCCTGAATAGATTCCTCCAATTAGTGGCACTGCGCTGACACTAACAGCTTGCCGAAGTTTGTCCAACTTGAATGCTTCTGGAAAGGAAGCCCTATGCACTAATGTTTCGAATGCATCTTTGAACGCCAACCACTTGCACGTGTCACCATCGAATGGTGGAATAGCTAATGGATCAAGTTTTAAATCCAACGAGCAACCTTCTAAGCTTGCAGTAGGGCTGTTGCGTGTAAGCGCATTTGATGTGGGCAATGATTTTTCTTTGCATGCGGCAATGAGGCGATTAAGTTTGATGTACGCTTCTGCATACACCTGCTCGATATCTTCCCACAGGGCTTCATGTGCGGCAACTTCCGCGGCTTCAGCTAATCCAATTAGGTGGTCGTGATTCTCCGTAAATCGCGAAAAATGTGGGTCGAGCATTTTCAGCTCCTGTTCCAGCTGAAATACATCCAAATCGTTGACTGTGTCTCTATTTACGCGCGCATGTATGCGCCTTATAGATTTGACGGCAGATGAACGCAATATCAATTCTGCCATTTTGTACTTAATACAAAAAAATACTTGTCCTCACAGGAGGCACCAAAATGTATAAAATAACTGGACCACGGAATTTAGTATAAGTTAACTGAACAGATTGAACCGTTTCTTAAGAATGATGAACTCTTTAAAATTGTAATTGCAAAAAATGATATGACAGAAAATTGAGAGAAAATACATATACATATATGTGTGCGGCAGTGCTGCCACACGGTCAATATTAAATTTCCTTTAGTTGACGGGACGTAACGTTTCATTTGTTTGATGACGTTTGGTAAAGCATTCCAAGTTGTAATTCTAAACAACTTCGTCTATTTGGGAACCAGCATTAACACCGAAAATAATGTCAGTCTAGAAATCCAACGGAGAATCACCCTTGCCAACAAGTGTTACTTTAGACTAAGTAGGCAATTGAGAAGTAAAGTCCTCTCTCGACAAACAAAGATCACGCTTTATAAGTCTCTCATCATACCTGTCCTGATGTATGGCTCAGATTCATGGACAATGTCAAGAGAAGATGAGATGGCCCTCGGAGTATTTGAGAGAAAAGTTCTCCGGAAGATTTATGGTCCTTCCCGTGATGCCAACGGCGAGTATTGAAAGAAATTTAACGATGAGCTTCACGCAGACCTGACCATAGTTCAGCGGATTAAAGCCCAAAGGCTCCGTTGGCTGGGTCATGTTATGCGAATGGACAAAGAAGCACCAGCACAGAAAGTTTTCCTATCGACACCCGAATTCGGCAGCAGAGGAAGGGGGAGACCTCGACTGAGATGGAAACAACAGGTGGAGGATGACTTGAACTTCCTTGGGGTTTCCAATTGGCGTCAGCTATCGCTAAAAAGGAATGACTGGCGTGCTTTGATACGAAACGGCCAAAATCGCCTAGGCGGTTAAGCGTCATTATGACGCAAGCCAAGATTAGATAATTTGCTATTTCTTCACACTATTAAAAAAATTTAAAAATCTTAAACAGAACGGGTTAATATTTTTTTTAATTTGACGGAAAAACTCCTACAGAAAAGAGAGAACTATCAAGTTCGCTATTACTTTGTTTAATATACTTTGAATGTATGTAAGAAGTGTTATACAGAGTCAAAATGAGATCCCTTAAAGAATTTAAAGCCGCATTTTTTTAATTTAGAATAGGGGGATTCATCAAACCTTACAAAGACCTTTTATACGTATAAATTTATCAAGTGTGTAAATGAACTGTCAAAATTTGTTTGGAACGAAGTTTACATAAATTTGATAAACTTCCGCATCGATTTTGGTGTGTAAAAGAGTTCGTAAATTTATTCAATTCAACACAGAGCCAACACTGCCTAATAAAATAGAACAAAAGTCATATGAAATCTCTATAGATTTTCTTCAAGAAGAAGTTCTTTTTATTTTTGAAGAGAAAATCTTATTAATCTTTACAAAGAGAAATCTTGCAAAAAACGTACTGATTTCTGTTTGAATGGCGTCTTTATTACGCTTCAATACAAAGTTACACACATATGCATGAATGCGCGTTGTTGTTGTTGTTGTAGCGAGGTGTAGCCCTGCCTAAATGTCAGACAGGGTCACCCCGAGTGTATTGCTCTTGGCCGGGTCAATATAAGAAAACGACCCGGGTCGTTTCGGCACGATGGGTACAGCACAAGTACTGGTACCGTTCTCGTAGAACCGGCAATACAAGAAACTAGCCGTGTAGGCTATGTAGGTTATTTAGCGTTACCCAGGGTGCACCAATTTAGTATTAATAAGACGATCTTAGGGTTCCTAACAAGAAGATTTGACTTATTAACAGATTTCCGCATAATTGTATGTGTTAATAAGATTTTACTTATTAATGTTTTCAAAGGGAAATCTTGCAGAAAACGAACTGATTTCTTAGGGTTCCTAACAATTTTCGACAAGATTCGACTTATTATACATACATACATATTATACATACAACACATACAATTATGCGGAAATATGTTTTCCCTTTGAAAACATTAATAAGTCAAATCTTCTTGTTAGGAACCCTAAGATCGTCTTATTAACACATACAATTATGCGGAAATCAGTTAATGAGTCAGATCTTCTTGTTAGGAACCCTAAGATCGTCTTATTAACACATACAATTATGCGGAAATCAGTTAATAAGTCAGATCTTCTTGTTAGGAACCCTAAGATCGTCTTATTAACACATACAATTATGCGGAAATATGTTTTCCCTTTGAAAACATTAATAAGTCAAATCTTCTTGTTAGGAACCCTAAGATCGTCTTATTAACACATACAATTATGCGGAAATCTGTTAATAAGTCAAATCTTCTTGTTAGGAACCCTAAGATCATCTTATTAACACATACAATTATGCGGAAGTATGTTTTCCCTTTGAAATCAGTTAATAAGTCAGATCTTCTTGTTAGGAACCCTAAGATCGTCTTATTAACACATACAATTATGCGGAAATCTGTTAATAAGTCAAATCTTCTTGTTAGGAACCCTAAGATCGTCTTATTAGGTAGGTAGGTTCAAGTGGCTGCCGCAGAGGCACACTTAGGCCAGTTTTGAAGGCCCGTTGTGATACCACCAACACAAGGAAAGTCAGCCCCGGGACCCAGCCATATGGAAAATCCCTGAGTTGTTGGGATTTTCCACATAGCAGAATCCCGGGACTGACACTCCTAAACCGACACCGTTACTCCTCCTCGAACCACTTAGATGACTTTATGAAGCCCATCAAGTCCTTTATGTCCAGTTCCGCGATCTGGCTTAGACTATCTAGGAACGGAACTCCCAAAAAGCGCGTTCTCACGCCGCTTAAAGCCGGACAGTTGCAGATGAGGTGCTCCACCGTTTCCTCCTCCTCATCATCTTTGCAACTCCTGCAGCATCGTCGGTAGGGCACACTTAGCCTTTCTGCATGCCTACCAATGAGGCAGTGACCGGTTAATACCCCTATCAATATGCAGATTTCCCTCCTAGTTAGGGCATAAATGCGTCTAGACCTTTTAAGATCCCATTTTGGCCAGGTTTGTTTCGATATCCGACACCCTGGGGATTGCAGCCATCTTTCGTTGGCTTGACGGAGTGTGTGCTCGTCTTATTAACACATACAATTATGCGGAAATATGTTTTCCCTTTGAAAACATTAATAAGTCAAATCTTCTTGTTAGGAACCCTAAGATCGTCTTATTAATACATACAATTATGCGGAAATGTGTTTTCCCTTTGATAACATTAATAAGTCAAATCTTCTTGTTAGGAACCCTAAGATCGTCTTATTAAAACATACAATTATGCGGAAATCAGTTAATAAGTCAGATCTTCTTGTTAGGAACCCTAAGATCGTCTTATTAACACATACAATTATGCGGAAATCTGTTAATAAGTCAAATCTTCTTGTTAGGAACCCTAAGATCGTCTTATTAACACATACAATTATGCGGAAATCAGTTAATAAGTCAGATCTTCTTGTTAGGAACCCTAAGATCGTCTTATTAACACATACAATTATGCGGAAATCAGTTAATAAGTCAGATCTTCTTGTTAGGAACCCTAAGATCGTCTTATTAAAATGAGAAGTTTTTCTCTTTCAGCTTTTTTTCCATATTTTGACAGAAATTTCGAGAAGATTTTCTTATTAATAACACATATAAAAAGAAATCGCAAAGAAAAAAGAAGAAATTGCACTTGATAATAACAATAAGAATTTCCTCATTAAACCAAACAGATTTGGGTATGGTTTTTTTTTCGTTTCCGCCGTCTTGACTACCCTTGAGCCTGAAAACCGTTCATAAAGACAATCTTATTAATTTTATTAGGCATTTTTGACTCTGTGAATGACGCTGTTTGACATGTTATTTTTGTTAATGCATTCAATGCAAACTGGACAAAAATAGAAAAATATGCTGAAAATGGGTCAAAAATTATTTTTTAATGAGAATTTCGAAATACAAAGTTGTTGTTTGTCATCAAGTACATACACATAAATTTATCCAAGGCATTCATTTAATTGAGCTGATAAATGTATAAATTTACGCATTTCCTAAACTCGTTTGATGAATCCTCTTAATATTTTTTCATACATACTCGTACACTTTCAAATAAAAACAAGTAAGGAAAGCTGTCTTCGGCTGTGCCGAAGGCTAAATACCTTTCATGAATAAGCGTCACGATTTTCACTCTTTGATCCCAGTACAGCCTGTGTGAATTTAACTTAAGCTCATACCGAAATTATCGGAACTATCGATTATATGGGGGCGATGTGTTATATTGGTCCAATCTCATTGATTTTTAATACCGACATTCAACATTCTAAAATAGCAATAGTTACGAAATTTCACGTTCCTACCTATATAACTACAGGAGTTATCTACCAAAATCCGTTTATTGGAACAATCGATTGTATGGGGGCTATGTGAAATATTTATCCCATTTCGATGATTTTCAACATCGATATTTCAGATATAAAAATAGCAATACGTCCAAAATTTCACGTTCCTACGTGTTTAATTACAGGAGTTATAGCCCAAATTCCGTTTATCGGAATAATCGATTGTATGGGAGCTATGTGAAATATTTATCCCATCTCCATGATTTTCAACATCGATACTTCACATATAAAAATTGCAATACGTCCAAAATTTCACGTTCCTAGGTGTTTAATTACAGGAGTTATAGCCCAAAATCCGTTTATCGGAACAATCGATTGTATGGGAGGTATATGTAATATCGGTCCGATCTTGCTGGTTCCGACAAATGATTCCTATATTGGAAAATGGTGGCCGCATACAAAATTTCAGCCAAATATCTCAAAAACTGAGGGACTAGTTTGCGTTCAAACAGACAGACAGACAGACGGACAGACGGACATGGCTAAATCAACTCATCTCGTCATCCTGATCATTTCGGTATACTTATTGATGGGTCTATCTCTTCTTCTTCTCATACTTACAAACATCGGACCAAAGTTATAATACCATTTCATGTTCATGAAAGGTATAAAAATACACCAATCAAGTGGAGCAAGAAGGCCACGCCCAATTTTTTTTTTTAACAAAACAATAACTTCGAAAGCGCATAACTAATTTTTGGAGGCTAATCTCTTCAAAAAAGTTGGTTTGGTCCGATACCCAAAAAAAGTTGATTTTGTCGTATAGTGTTGTGAAATAATAAAATCAAAATAAAACTCACCTTCATCATCAAAAATCACAGTAACAGTAACAATTGAGCCACGCGCCATTTGACATGGAATCCCAGAGCAGTTCGAAACACCAACAAATAATACGTCATATTTAGATCCTTTTTAGATTTTAATATGTGTAGGTTAAGTTTTAATTTTTTCACTTTTTAAATTAAAATCCATTTTAACTTTATGACTTATTTTTTCCACACTACTTACCACAATCTTCGAATGGTAAAGATTCCGAAATCAATAAATCTCTTCGTTCTAGTTCTGAATCCTGCAGGTCATTTGAATAGCCAGCAGCTATTGATATCCAATATATTATATAGAGACATAGTAATTCTTTATTAAAAAACTTAAAACTCATTTTTGTTGTTTTAGTTGATAACTCTTCAGTGTGTCGTTGGAGTCACTAATGTTTGCCAATATTATTTTAAGCCAATTCTCATAAATGGAAAAGTACAATATTTTTATATTTGTATATATATTTCAACTTCAATAATTTGCTTTGCTCGGTATAAGGTCTAAAATTTGTATTGCGCGTAAAAAAACTGTATAACTGAAAAGCAAAAAGCTGTCTGATTAGGGCAAGACCGTAGCACCTGAATCACACAGTAGCAGTTTTTAAAGTGTGGGTGCTTATAAAATTGATTGATGGCTTCATTCTTTGCCTCCTTTTTGAATATGTCGTATGCAGTTGGGTGTTTGTTGTTTTTTTTTCAATTTCGCAAGTTAAACAAACAAAATCAATAACACGGACTGTGGAATTTTTCTTGTCTTCTGTCTACAGCGGTGCGGGTGACAATTGTCACTTTTGTACTACCTACGGTACTAGTTCTGTTAGGTTATAATTCGATCTAGGAAAGTGTAAGGGGTCATTCCATGTCAAAACGTTGAATAATTTGCATGCATTTTGGTTGAAAGTTTCATGCACTTGCGGAGCAGATAGATGATACAGCTTTCTGTACACTCAACGGCGGCGCACCAACTAGAGTATCGGATAAATGCTACAGTTCGCCGGATATTTTTATCGTAAGCGCGGTACTACTAAAGAACAAAAACCGGCGACCCATACTCACGCTAGCGTCAGACCATCTCCCAATAGTCATTGCCATCGAACGACCGACGGACTTTATAACACCTGAGCATGGTACATACATTAACTTCGCCAAGGCGGACTGGGATAATTTTACGGCATACACGGACGACTCCTTGGTTGCTCTACCCGGTACCACGAAATAAATCCCAAATGAAATAAGTCCCATGAAATATGTCCCAATGAAATAAACCCCACCAAAAAATGAAATAATTCCCAACTTTTAGAAATGAAACAACTCGCAAAGAAGGAAATGAAATAAGTCCCAATATTTGGTAGTTATTTCATTATGAGGCCCCAGTTCCGTCTTCAGCGCAGAAAACTGAAGACGACGCAGAGAACGAATCGTGTTAGTCTTCGACGCAGAAAACTGAAGTGTGTTAGTCTTCCACGCAGAAAAATGAACCGTGTTAGTCTTCGACGCAGAGAACGAAGCGTGTTAGTCTTCGACGCAGAAAACTGAAGTGCGTTAGTCTTCCACGCAGAAAACTGAAGTGTGTTAGTCTTCGACGCAGAAAACTGAAGTGTGTTAAGGGTGGAATACATAAAGCTTTGTTAACCTCGCCTGACATTTGCTACCTCAAAACTTTGCGTCCAACTTCAGAGGTATGCTACAATGAACGCCTTTGACGCTTCTCTTTTATACATTTGTTTTCGTTATTTACATATTTGTTTGCATTCAGAGTGTTTTGGTTAATTTATTAATTTAATAGAGAAAAAATGAATTAATTATTATTTCCTCCAACTTTTTATTCTTTAATTAAAGCAAATTCATCAACATTTGATTGTCAAAGCAAGCAAAATTTGAGAGTTTGCCAAATCTTAACCTTGCTTCAACTTTGAGGTCTCCAATTTGCCATGCTTCGTTCAAATACGTATACCGAACCTTTCTGTCAAAGTCAAAGTTTCAGGTAAAGTCAAAATAAAGCTTTATGTAACTGACACATTAGTCTTCGACGCAGAAAACTGAAGCGTGTTAGTTTTCGTTAGCAGCGACGACATAGCGTTAATAATATTTATTACAATGTACAGCAGCCGGCAGGTTATTGGAATAAACCAAATTTTTCGAATTTAGACTCCAAAAACTAAGTTACGGACTTTCGAAGTTGGGCCCTTCGAAAATTTGGGTTTCTAATTGTTTTGTTTAAAAAATTTAAAAAATACACTCTCAAATAAAAAGAAAGTGCACCAATCAATTAAGAGGAGCAAGAAGGTCACACCCACATTTAACCTTTTTCAATTTTTTTAACAAAACAATTAGGCTGTGTGCTAATTGAAAACATTTTTCGTCAGAGTAAAATGAGGTGAACAAATTTCCTATGGTGAACGAATATTTGCCATTTTGCTGTGCCAAACGAAACGTTAAATTATGACAGTAGTAAATTTTGACGTATGGAAAAAGCACGTGCAAAAGCAGATGCTTTGTGAATCAATTCTCATTTTACTGTTTTTCATGCATTTATATTGCGTATTATTCGCATTATATTATATTTTAGTGTTAAATAACGCATGTGAACATAAATTTATGTGAAATAATATGAATGTTAACAGCACATGCATCCCTGTACTCACATTATTGATTGTCAAAATTTGACCTAGCCCCCAGGGCTAGGGCAAATTCTGACGTTCATATTCACCACGATAACTGTCAGAATTTAACATCGCTCTGTCAAAATTTGCTTTTTTAAACCGTTTGGCACACAGCCTTATCTCTTAAAAAGATTTGATTAGTCCAATATCCAGAAAAAAGTAGATTTTGTCGTACAGTGTTATTATGTATATTGGAAAAATGTTGTAAAAATGCAGACCTATTTTGCAGCTACATACATACTTAAGTTTTGTAAAATTTTTTTGCGTTCGTGTTTTTATTTGGAAACCGAAACCGGAACGAGACGGAAACCGAAACCGAAATAAATTCTGAAGAACGAAACCGGAACTGAAACCGAAGCGGAACAACACGCCCATTAGGGTGGAGTGAAAATTTTTTTTGTATCAAACCGTAATGTAATAGTCATAATAAATATTATTCAATTCGGTTGAGAGCAACTGCCACCGCATCGGCATTGATTTAATAAAAAAATACCTAGTTTTCGACTCTATACTCGTACACAGGTATACAGCCGGCATAGCCGCCAAAAGATCTTTCATTGTTAGAATCGACAGCCTCTAGTTATATGCTTCGGGTGCCCAAATGTCAGAGTTTTGGGCTAAACCCCAGAAATTGTATGAGTTAAGCAATTTCCGCTCAAGCGAAAATTTCATACATTTCATCTATTTTTTTTTCTTAAATTTTTTTTTTTTTTTGCGGTTGTTCCCCGTTATGTTTGCACGATATTTAAATACTTAAAATATTTTTTTATCAAAAATCGTTTACTGATATAATAGATCTATGTAAATCCAATTATTAGGTTAGACTATTTCGAAATACTTTGATAAAGTAACGCGCTTTGTCCCATGAAACACTTGTTACAAAGTTTTCATAACAGCAAATAGTAGGCGAGGTAAACGATAATGAAAATATTTGAGGTAGTGCAAAAATAGTCATTGTCAAAAAAAGTTTCTTGAAAGTGTGTGCGCGCCCAATCGTAGTAAATTCGCAAAAATCTCAATCCGTCGTCTTATTGTTTCAATAAAAAAAAAAGTGAAGTCAGATTTGTGTTCCTAACCCGCATTGGAAACCACGGAAAAATATATTTCACTGGACGGGTCGTTGTCAGTACTATTTTTCTTGGTTCGGATCGGTTGCGCGGTATGCCAAGAACTCGAAGTGTTTTCAAATCTCCTATTTTTGGGGATATTTGTGAAATAAAAAATAACGTTTTACCTACTTACGAAGATGTGATGAAGCATTATGAATGGACGGGACATCAATTGAAATTGCAAATAGAAACTGCAAAAGAGCCAACTTTTGCGGAGATAGCAGATATCGTGACATGCAGAATTGAAAATATATGGCAAACTTTATCTATTCCGACTGTAACACGAACGAGGATTATTCATGCTAATTAATTTATATAATTTTTTAAATTTCACAAATTTCAACGTGCATTCTCAAAGTAATAAATATTTAAAAAATAAATTGTTTATCATTTTGTACCACGAAATAGCACAATATAGCACCTTATATGACTTAATTTTTTTAATAAAATTGTTCATTTTTGAAGTCATTGCGGAGGCAGAAGATATTAATTAATATGATTGAAAATTTGCAGTCATTTTACCTTTACTACAAAGCCCCTCTATTAGAACACCGAGACTAAAAAAAAAATTTTATTCATATGTATGTGCTCCACCCTAACGCCCATTGTCCTCACTGCCTCGGAGGTCAAGGAAGCCATCAGACACGCTAAGCCCTCAAAATCCATCGGCCCCGACGGTATTGCCATGAAGATGTTGAAACATCTAGGTCAGGAGGGACACAAATACCTAGCGGCTCTGTTCAGTCATTAATGAAATATGGAAAAAGGCGAGAGTGGTTCCCGTATTAAAACCTAGAAAACCGGCAAACATAGGCGATTCATATCGCTCTGTATCACTTCTTTCGCCGGTAATGAAGATGCTAGAGTCCATCTTGCTCCCGTATTACACTGCAGATCTGCACCTGGCTAGTCATCAACATGTCTTCCGTAAGCGGCATAGTACCACCACTGCACTAAATGCCACTACAACGCAGATAAATATCGGCCTAAATCAACCCCAACCAAATCATAGGGCTGTGGCCCTGGACTTGTCAAAA
Organism: Campiglossa producta; assembly: GCA_964058755.1. Lineage (NCBI taxonomy): Eukaryota > Metazoa > Arthropoda > Insecta > Diptera > Tephritidae > Campiglossa > Campiglossa producta. Next base: position 52,444,146 of record CAXKVI010000001.1, on the reverse strand, counting down.
CCCTTGATACAGTCAATCACGCCACGCTCATACAAGATGTTCTTGAGACACAACTCCCTGATAGGTTAAAGAGGTGGGCCGCTAATTATCTGAACGGACGACAGGCGTGGGTAAACTTAAGAAACGCTACATCCAAACCCAGACAGGGGGTGCCGCAGGGTGATGTCCTATCCCCGACACTGTTTAACTTCTATCTATCGAAGATGCCCCCACAACCAGAGGGCGTCACCATCGTTTTGTATGCCGACGACTGTACAATAATGGCGACGGGGAAGGGCCCTCATATTGATGAATTCTGTGCGAAAATCAACCTCTGCGACATCTCCAGGTTTTTCATCGAGCGAGATCTGACAATATCACCGACTAAATCTACGGCGACACTCTTTACGAAATGGACGCACCAAGTGAGAAACGAATCAGACATCTACGTTGATGGCTCTAAGCTACCAACTGTCAGCCACCCAAAGTTATTGGGGTGACTTTGGATAATACTTTCTCATTTGCTGGGCATGTATCTGCAATGGTCTCAAAGGTACGAGGTCGCAATAAGATAAAGAAACGTTGCTGACTACATATAAGGCCATTGGCCGACCAGTCTTTGACTATGCTGCACCCAAATGGTCGCCTAACGTGCGTAACACCAACTGGACGAAGTTATAAGTCTGCCAAAATACTGCTATCAGAACTGCTACGGGATGTCTCATGTCTCCTGAGTCTCACCTCCATCAAGAGGCAAAACTGCTCAATGTAAGAGAGCACGCGGAAATGCTGGACAGGCAATTCCTTCTGAATAGCCACAAGCCAGTACATCCAAACCGTCATCTTTTGGACACAGACCCGCCCCCAAGAAATATAAGGACATCTCCGTAAGCATTATGACGAGATTCGACATCATATTACCTTGCCGTTTGATCTGAGTCGGTTGATACCTTTGTCAGATCTCGGCCTGGGAACCCCGTTTTAAACAGTCTTCCACCCGATATTGCTGAAGAAGAACGCTCCTTACCAAGGGAGATTAGAGTCACTATGGCACAGCTTCGGTCTGGATACTGTAACAGGTTAAACTCTTTCTTATCCAGACTAAATGACACCGTTTCAAACACATGCCCATGTGGAATGTCCCCCTATGACACACTACATCTCTTTAACTGTTCAATTGAACCTACTCTTCTAACCCCTCTGTCTCTGTGGTCCAACCCTGTTGAAACTGCACGTTTCCTTGGACTCCCGTTAGAAGAGCTTGATGAAGATCTTCGGAATGATCATACACTCTAAGCAGGGCAATACATTGTTAACAACAACAAACATTGAAAATAGTGAGTTTTTTAAATTTGCATAACTTAAAAAAATGTTTTTTTTTGGCAGAGCTTCTAAATGAAAACTTCCCACCTACATATGTTTATTCAAATCGGAAGTGACCGATTCAAACCATTTGACTATTTTGCATGGAATGGCCCTAATATTTTTAATTAGCAAACAACTGTCGAATTTAGACAGTAACTAAACACTTAATGCTGATCAAACAAATCGTGACTTATACTACCAAAAATGCTATAATTATAGGTATTAGAAAGAATTGCAATGCCATACTTTTTGTATTGTTTAAAACAAGTAAATGCCAGTAAAATGTTTCAACTAAAGTTTGTGTTTCAAATAAGTATTCCGTTTTGCTTTCGTTTCCGGTTTCAAATAAATTTCCGTACGTTTTCAATCCATGTTTCAGACTTGCTTTGATATTCCGTTGTAAGTTTTAGATTCGGTTTCTGCTAGGGTTTCAGTTTCATTTTGGTAAAAGTCCCACTTTTGCTTCCTGTTGCCGTGGCATGTGCAGTTTCGGTTTCGCTATCTTTTCCTATTTCTGTTACGCTCCAGCTTTCCCTTCAAACTCTATTCGTTTCTAGTTAAAGTTCCACTTTTAGAACTTTTCCGGTTCTGATTTCGCTTCGTTTTTCAGTTTCCCTTTTTGTTCCGTTTTACCTCCAGCTTCTGTTTCATTTTAAGTTTTTGTTTCAGTCCCAGTTTCGCTCTCGGTTCCGGTTTCGCTCCCGCACAGAGCCAAAAATGCCTAATAAAATTAATAAGATTGTCTTTATGAACGGTTTTCAGGCTCAGGGGTAGTCAAGACGGCGGAAACGAAAAAAAACCATACGCAAATCTATTTGGTTTAATGAGGAAATTCTTATTGATATTATCAAGTGCAATTTCCTCTTTTTTCTTTGCGATTCCTTTTTATATGTGTTATTAATAAGAAAATCTTCTCGAAATTTCTGTCAAAATATGAAAAAAAGCTGAAAGAGAAAAACTTCTTATTTTAATAAGATGATCTTAGGGTTCCTAACAAGAAGATCTTACTTATTAACTGATTTCCGCATAATTGTATGTGTTAATAAGACGATCTTAGGGTTCCTAACAAGAAGATTTGACTTATTAATGTTTTCAAAGGGAAAACATATTTCCGCATAATTGTATGTGTTAATAAGACGATCTTAGGGTTCCTAACAAGAAGATTTGACTTATTAACAGATTTCCGCATAATTGTATGTGTTAATAAGACGACCTTAGGGTTCCTAACAAGAAGATCTGACTTATTAATATTTTCAAAGGGAAATTTTGCATCATCATCAGCAGACATGTAGAACAATTATACGCTGAGAAGCAGAAGTACCCGATGGCTCGATGGTAAGCACCTGTGTTCAGCATTCAATATGTGGTTAGTTCGATTCGCGGTGGAGGCAATATGGCAATTGTGGAAGGCAATGTAAGGAAGAGTGCGGTGAGATGGCTTGAAGGAAATATAAAAAGGCAACATAAGAAGGTAAGGGCAATACAAGAGAAATCTAAAACTGAATCGTAACTGATAATCTGAAGTTCTCGAAGACAATATAAGAACTCTGAAATATAATTTTTATTTTTTTTATTTGAAATATTAAAAAGAAGATCTTCTCAATAATATGTGATTTCATTTTGAAAACATTAATAAGTCGAATCTTCTTGTTAGGAACCCTAAGAAATCAGTTCGTTTTCTGCAAGATTTCCCTTTGAAAACATTAATAAGTCAAATCTTATTAACACATACAATTATGCGGAAATATGTTAATAAGTCATATCTTCTTGTTAGGAACCCTAAGATCATCTTATTAATACTAAGAAACAGCTATGACGCGCATTCATGCATATGTGTGTAACTTTGTATTGAAGCGTAATAAAGACGCCATTCAAACAGAAATCAGTACGTTTTTTGCAAGATTTCTCTTTGTAAAGATTAATAAGATTTTCTCTTCAAAAATAAAAAGATCTTCTTCTTGAAGAAAATCTATAGAGATATCATATGACTTTTGTTCTATTTTATTAGGCAGTGTTGGCTCAAGCACGACTTCCGTTTACCGCTTCAGTTTCCCCTTACGTCCCGGTTTAGCTTTCGCTTGTTCTGGTTTATTTATTTCCAATCACTTCCGTTTTCGGATTTGATTTTAAATCACATCTGTCTACTATCCGGTTCCACTTAGATTTCCGGTTTCCTTTTCGATCAGTTTTCAAACACACCCTATCTCAGGATTCGGTTCAAGAAGGCTTTGTTTATTATATTAAATTTTAATTGAGCCAGGTCATTGGCAAACAAATTCTATAAAACCTTTTTAACCGAATTCTGGTTTGAACCCCCAAAACCACCCCCTGCGCACGGGCCTGAGTTCAGCACTAGTACTTGTCGCTGCAGGGGGGCTTTCTGTCTTTCCTTATATACGTACATTGTACATATGAACATACATACATGGAGACAAACCTACAAAACATACATGGTTATGCATATTTATATTCAAGTGTAAAAATTGATAAAATAGCGTCAACCTCCTGCCAGGGCCATGAATGTGCAAAATTTTTAGATTTTGAGCTGATAAGTATAATGGATTGGCGACCGCCGTGGTGTAGCGGTTAAGTGTTCGGCCTTCTACACCTAGTCGTGGCGGTTCGATGCCCGGCAAAAGTAACATCAAAAATTATTTAGAAAAACAATTTTTCTAAACGGGGTCGCCCCTCGGCAGTAGTTTGGCAAACTCTCCGAGTGTATTTCTGCCATGAGAAGCTTCTTAGCAAACAATACATTTGCTTTGCAAGTGCCGTTCGGAGTCGGCAAAAAACTGTAGGTCCCGCCAACTTGTAGGAAAACTAAAAAGCAACACACCACAAGTTGGAGAGAGAAGCTCGGCTAAAAATCTCGTTAGAGGTTATGATAACCTGTTGGTATATCGCCGCCATTAGTTTTTCTTTAAGTATAATGGATTAAACATGGAATTTCTATTTTTTTTTTTCAATTTATCCAAAATTTTTATTTGATCACGTTTACGTTGCTGGCGAAAGAAAGGCGGCGGCATATTTTTTGCTCAAATGTTTTTACCATTTCTTAATTTTATTATTTCTTTAAATTTATTATTAAGAATAATACATGCAAACGTACAAAGATATATCCACGTTTTTCATTCACTCCATAATACCTTTAAGATAGTTCGTATTTTTAATAAACCTAAAATCAGCTCGTAATTGTATGAATTGTCGCACGACCGATTTATCCAGATAATTCTAGAAAATTAAAAAAAGATTAGTTATAAGACGTTATCTAGAAGATCACCCTATTTTAAATATTTTTCAAAAATACCTAGAATTTTTTTCAACAACTTCCAAAATCCGACCCTGCTAGACAGTCATAGCACACATTCAGTCAGCTTTGGAATGTTGCCTTGGAGAACGTGATGGGAAATCGTGATGTAAATATAAAACAACTGATATTTACATCAGGATTTTCTATCACATTTTCAAAGGCAACATTACAAAGCTGACTGAATGTAATAGCAGGGTTGTAATTAAAAAAAAGGTAAAGTTTCAAATTCTAAGCAAAAATTTCAAAATTCCCAACTAGGCCAGTTTAAGTACCTTCACTGTATACATATATACTAACCAATGTTTCTCCAGTGCAAACTTCTTGTAAATTTTCAGGCTTCACCAATAATAAATTGCACAACGCATGTAGTATATCAAATAATTGTGTTACCAATGGGTTTTCCAATTCGCGAATACATTTACGATATTCGTTTACATCACAAATGGCACACATAGCACCTGCTGTATTATATTGCATTGTTTGTAAATGTTCGAAAATAACCCGATGTAATCGTACACCAAATTCGTGTAGAATATTTTTTAAATTATCGCCATCAACACAACGTTTTACTTGCTTTAGGGACGGTTGCAAATTTTGCACAACTTGTAGGCATGCCTAAAAATGAGAAAACGAATATGAATTAAAGAAAGGAATCGGTACAAACTATTTGTTAAGAAATTTTTTTAATAATATTGATTGGCAAAAAAACGTTAAGGTTCGAAATTTTGTTTCTCTAATAGAACCAGAAGGTATTCTTATCGATGGTAGGACCAAGTGGAGGCAGATCTGAGAAAACACGGTGTCTCCAATTGGCTCAACAAAGAACCGACTGGTGAAACATGCTGGACGGCCAAAATCGCCTAGGCGGTTAAAGGCTATTTTAAGTAAGTATGTAATAGAACCAAGGCGAATTCATACAAGAAGTTTGACAGCTTCAAGGCGATTTTCAAGGAAGAAGAAGAAACCATACGGCGGGACGAATCCTCTTTTATAATGTATTCGTCTAGAACTATTTCCTTAAATGGCCGATTTAGAAGCGATCTTGCTATATCGTTATTAAATAAGGGAACAGATTGGAATTCGAATATCGAATGGATGATACTCGAAAATTTCTTACAGTGTACGAATCACTCGAAAAGCTAATTTTTTTTTCGTTTGCTAAATTGTTATTGAATAGTACCAAATTTCCTACAATCGTAATGGGGGTAAAGTCAAATCCTAAGGGAATTCGAACATCAAATGTCTGATACTCGAAAATTTCTTACAAAGAAAAACGAATTTTCTTACGAATAGAACTTTAACTCTTTCAGTCACGGTGGTTAGTATAGCTAACCACCTTTTCTAGCTTACGTAAAACTTTTTTGTGTACCGTTTAATGTAAATTTTTTAACTGTTACGCTTTTTTAAGTACTGTAAAATATAAGGAACGTGGCTACTGTGTACAACAACTCTAATCTCTAATAAAAATGCAACCGTACACTTCAATCATCCTTTATTTTATGACCTTTATTATTTCTTTTTACAATGTGGTGTTTGACAAGTGTTAACAGAGCTTCCAATTAACTTATATTTTAGTACAATACTTCTTGGAAATACTAATTAACCCTGTGCACTACTACAACTCGGCCATCCTGAAAAATAGAATCCCCTGATTCTACATGATTACAAAACGTAATAAACACATACATATATATGCGGGCGCTTGGTTAACAGCGCCATTAAAATTTAAATTGTCCTGTGATATTGAAGTTTGTTCCATCTTCTTTGGTTTTAATGCGTAATGTACGACTGCCTATTCACGTCTGTTCGGCTATCTCTTCCAATGAATAATCAAAGTACAATTTTATAGCCTTCTGACATTCACTCTGACAGGAGCACACTCGGTAAAGCGATATGCTTTCACCTCGCTTCCCATAACCAAAACATGACAACCTGACGTACTCAACGTACACTTTGATCCAGTAAGAAAATTATATTTGCAGCATACTTAGATTTAAATTAATTTCATTTAATGAACAAAGTAATTCGTTACATAACATAGCAAGGTTTACAATTCATATAAATACGCCGACACGGCCTTCCTGACAATCACACGTCCTCGTGTCTATATTACAATTCAACAATACAAATCAAATAACTCAACATCTTTCACAAGCTTCAGAGGCAAGTTTTTCATGACAGGTTTTGAGGATTTACAATTAACACACCCACTACTTTCTAACCTGCGCCACCCGCCGTGAACCAATATATTTTTTTTTTTTTTCACTTGAGCTTGCAGATTAGACAAGTAGCTAAACAGTATTGACGTCACTTCCTACAACAACGTCTCTTTCTTCTTCAACGTTTCTCTCTTCGTCAACGTCATCTCCAGGTAACATATTTCCATTACCATTTTCAGTAACACTTAACTCACTAGGAACTTCTCCCTCTGGAAGCTTTCTCAAGTATTCGTGTGAATACTTATACGTTCTTTTGCTACTCAGAGACTTTAGAATATATCTGTCCCCTTCCAAAACCTCTATCACCAAAAACGGGCCTCTGAACTTAGGATCTAATTTCGTCTGATGCCTTTCCTCATTTTTAAGTAAAACATAATCTCCAACTTTGTATGGAACTATTTTAGCCTTATTTTTGTCAAATCGTGTCTTTTCATAACATGCGCTTTTTTGAATATTCTTAACAGCTTGTTCTCTAACCTCTTCAACATCAATTTTACTTTCTTCTGTACTAATTGCCGTTAAGCCAAATGATCGCGCTTCTTTACCAATCATTAATTCTAATGCACTGGCTTTTGTAACTCGATTGGTCGTGGAATTCAGTGCCAGTTGTACTTCACCTAAAGCATCTTGCCAAGAACGTTGACTAGTTTCAACCGCAGTCAATAAATTTTTCAATGTGCTCATGACCCGTTCTACTTGTCCATTCGCGCGACTTGCACCAGTAGCGATTAAATGCAAATCAATCTTTTGCGAAACACAAAAATCTCGAAATCCCTTACTCGCAAAGCACCGACCCTGGTCAGCGATCACACGAGAAGGAATACCAAATAAAGATATGGATGTTTTAAGGGACTTGATACAACTTTCAGTATCAATATTCAGAGTGTGATGTAAATAAACATATTTTGTGAAAGCGTCAATTTGAACAATAATGTATTCCTTAAGGTCATTTTTACCACTCAACTTGCCAGTGATATCAATGTGCACCGTGTGCCAGGGAATGCTAACTTTTGGAATCGGATGTAGCTCTGCCTGAACTTTGCCTGATTGTGATTTAGATACTCTACAAGTTATACAATTTTCAACAAACTTTCGTACATACTTGGACATATGCTCAAACCAATAATAATCATACACTTTATCAAGGGTTTTCTCCCAGCCTAGATGCATAACAGACTCGTGAACATGGTTTATAACTGACCATCTGAAAGATCTAGGTACAACCGGTAAACATTTTGTTTTCCCATTTCTTTGTATTTTCCTGAATAAAGTACCAGCTCGTAATTCGTACGTATTTGCCTCATGTTGACCAAGTTCATTATTACGTAATTTACTAACAACTGTTGCTATCTCAGAATCTCTTTGTTGCTCGGCAAGGAGCCAGTTATCAGAAATACACGCAAGATTTACATGCTTTTGCGGAACTTTCTCAACCTGCTGGTTATTCTCAGGCAGCACATTTCTAGAGAAAAAGTCTGCATGTGCCATTCGTTTTCCTTCTCTATACTCTACGACAAAATCAAAAGATTGCAAATATGCCCACCAACGATGAGCTCTTGGGGTTAAATCCATTTTAGTGCGAGAAGCTTTAAAAGAATTACAATCTGTGAATACTACAAACTGACGACCTTGCAGATAATGGCGGAAATGTTTAATAGAATTAACTACAGCTAATGTCTCTAGTTCATATGAGTGGTATCTAGATTCAGTTGGAGAAGTTCGTTTACTAAAATACTCAATAACGTGTTGTTTATTATTAATTTTATGCATTAGTATAGCACCATACCCATCAGCGCTTGCATCAGTATGCAGTTCAATAGGATACTGAGGGTCAAAAATAGTCAAAACTGGCTTATTTGTTAATATAAAAATTATTTTCTGGCGTATTTGCTCATGTTCTGCTTTCCAAATAAAATTATTCTTGTTGGAAATAAGAAAATAAAGTGGTTTCATAATTTGCGAAAATTTAGCTACAAATTGCCGAAAGTAAGAAGCCAAACCTATAAACTGTCTTAATTGATGAACGGACTGAGGTGGAGGTAAAGCAGTCAAAGCACGAATTTTATTTGGATTAGGTCGAACTTCTCCTGACTTTATTTCATACCCAAGATATTCGACGCTGGTTTTCAAAAAAGAGCATTTAGTAATATTGAACGAAAATCCGGCTTTCGTTAATGTTTCCAAAACAATATCTAGTCTTTCAAACGCTTGCTCTTTCGTTGAAGCAACAATAAGAATATCATCCATATACACTACAACAAAAGAATAAGCTAGATCCCCTAGTGCTTTCATTACAGCTCGCTGAAAAACTGATGGAGCATTTTTGAGACCAAAAGGCATGGTCAAGAATTCGTATTGACCTTCCGGCGTTACAAACGCTGTACGCTCAATGCTATCAGGGTGAATAGGTATTTGATGGAAACCACTTGCCATATCTAAACAAGAAAAATAATTGACTCCACGTAATCTACTTATTTGGTCAGAGATAAGAGGTAACGGATATTTATCCGATACTGTATTCGAGTTGAGCTCACGATAATCAACGCAAAGCCTATCAGATCCATTTTTTTTCTTTACAAGAAGGATAGGACTAGCAAACGGCGAACAACTGGGTCGAATGATTTTATAATTTAATAATTCCTTTATTCTATTCCTGACAACTTCTTTTTCTCCCTCACTGAGCCTATTCGGACGCCTTTGCACAGTCTTATTAGGATCAATTAAACGAATTTCTAACTGACCAGTAGTTACGAAAGTGCGCGGAAACCCTTCTATAAAATATTTTGCATATTTTTCCAACAATAAAATTAACTGTGCTTTATCATCATTAACTAATTCAGTATTGACAACAAACGAGTCATAAGAACAAGTATTTGCAGTTTTCTCTTCAAAAAGATCAAATTTGTTACTCGTTATTCTAACACCGAAACCTTGACTAAGAATTTCACGACCAACCAAGATATCATATTTTAAATAATTATCTAGAACTACATGAAATAAAACTTCAAGGAAAAATCCACTAATTTTAACACATGTTAATATTTGCAAAGAACTACATATGGAAGCATTCCCGATGCCTTTTAACACAACAATATTGTTAATTCTCTTCCCCGTAAACTTCTTCGATATGGTTTCCTTTAAAAGGGAGCACTCAGCACCGGAATCAAAAGAAAATTGAAATAACTCACCAGACTGGAGCAATACTCCCCTTGGTTCAGCCACGTCACATATGTCAACCCTCTTTTCATTACTGGGATTCTTACTTGAAATCTGAACGCCATTTTTTGAGCACTTTGAGGCAATATGACCCTGCTCTCCACATTTAAAGCAAACCAATGACTTTCGACCTTTTTCTGCTGACGAACCACTCGAAATTTGATTATTTTTAGACAATGATTTTTCTCTCTCCTTCAAACGACATTCAGCAATTTTGTGCCCAGCTTTTCCACAATAATGACATTTGACATGCGGTAGTAGTTTGCTTCTTTTGGTTTCCAACGGATCTTCAAAACAATGCTGTTTTCTTTTGCCATACGCGAAAGCTCTGAGTTCCAATTGAAGTTCGTTACGTGTTTTGATGTTTGTTCTGAACACTAAGCGCTGCAACCCAGCATCAAAACGGGATGTGTGTGCAAGGATCACCGAAACTACTATCTCTTCAACAGGCATATTCTTCCATTTTGACATCAACAACGTAACTAGCCGACTTGCATAAATTGACAGACACTCACCTTCATTTGGATAACCATTCAATATATTTACCATTGTAGCTGCTGAAGTTTCAACACCCTCAAACCGCTGTATGAACAATTCTTTAAATTGTGTCCAAGATATACCAGGATAACTAATTTGAGACAACCAATGTGATGCGCAACCTTCTAAAGATTTACTCAGGGCTACAATTAAGGCACTACCAACCAACGGATTATCTGCTATTATCATATCAACAGTGCAACACCAGGAAATCGGATCTGCTCCGGAAATATCAGGATTGTATTTGGGTAGCGAGATCCTTCCTCCATGACCTGAAGATATTGGAGCCTGCAAAGATTTTACCAATTCAAGCAAATTTCGATTTTGAGTTTCTAAAATAGTTTGCAATTGCGCATTCTGATCAATTGATGGCGGAGTCCTTCCCACTTCTGATGCGGGCGCTTGGTTAACAGCGCCATTAAAATTTAAATTGTCCTGTGATATTGAAGTTTGTTCCATCTTCTTTGGTTTTAATGCGTAATGTACGACTGCCTATTCACGTCTGTTCGGCTATCTCTTCCAATGAATAATCAAAGTACAATTTTATAGCCTTCTGACATTCACTCTGACAGGAGCACACTCGGTAAAGCGATATGCTTTCACCTCGCTTCCCATAACCAAAACATGACAACCTGACGTACTCAACGTACACTTTGATCCAGTAAGAAAATTATATTTGCAGCATACTTAGATTTAAATTAATTTCATTTAATGAACAAAGTAATTCGTTACATAACATAGCAAGGTTTACAATTCATATAAATACGCCGACATATACATATTTTCTTTTTACATAGTGTATAGAAAAATTCAAAAGTGCCAACATGCGGAAACTTCCAGACATAAGATTTTACAAGTATGTATTAAATACGCCTCTATTACTGTGACTCGGCCATCCTGCTCAAATAGAATCCCCTGATTCTATGTCGCGGAGCTCGACCGAACGGAAAGCTGCGATTAAGTCGTTAGCCGACTTACAATTCAATACCTTGGCTTGAACTTGCAGCTGCCAATCTGGTATGCCATCTATAATATATTCGACGAATTCCCGGTCGCTGAGGCTGAGCGCGTTGCTTAAAAGCCGTTTTTCGTTGACATAGTGCAAGAACGGTTCACCGGCTTTCCAGCACCTCTTTTCAAATTTCCGTCTTGCTTCTAGGCTGCTTTCCTTGTTTTCAAAAACAAGTAGTATTTCGTCTAATATTTCAGCGCTGCTCTTTGTGTACATTTTGTTGGAGCTGTACCAAATTAACGCCGCTCCTTTTAGGTTTAGCCTAAGGATGACACTTATTACTTCGTTGCTCACTCCCAGTGATTCTTGGAAGTGGATCAACTGAAACCTCCACATCTCAAAATCGTTGCCGCCGTCATAGTCGGTTACAAACTCTTTTAAAGTTTTGATTGGTACAGACGGCTCCGACGGCGTTTTTAGCCAAAATTTTTGATTTTTGTTCCTCAACGTTTAGTTTCAGTTTCAACAATTCTATTTCTTTCTCTAAAATTTTTAGTTTCAGTGTTTCGTTTTCGTTAGGCGGTACCTCAGCGTTGTTCACGTTTTGTCGTTGGTGTACCTCCCAGTTGCTTTCAGCTATGTGTCTTCCGAACGTGCCGTTACGTATACATAACGCACTATGGCCGCGCTGATCACAATTACAGTTAGCGTTTTTTACCAACACGTCGTCATTATTGTCTCTGCCAACTACGCTGTCGTCAATTTCGATGTCTGTGTTGTCGTTGCTAATTGCGCCGTCTGCGCCGTTGCCGTTTGGGCCGCTGCCGTCTTATTTTTGCATGCGCCGTTATCCTTGGTAAGATTTGCACACAGCTTTTGTACGTTCTTTCCTGGTACATCGGGACACAATCCGCGTTCTTCCGCTGGTAGTTCGTTTAAACGTGCCACTAGCGACGCTTTTGCCCCGCTGGCGTTGACTCCCGCGGCAATACACCAAGCTTTGAGTTGAACTAAAGAATATAGTTCGGCGTTTATTACGTCTTTATTCATTTTAACGTTTTTAATTTAGGGTGGTGGCTTCGAAGCTCACTTCTGATGTAAAATATAAGGAACGCGGCAACTGTGTACAACAACTATAATCTCTAATAAAAATGCAACCTTACACTTCAATCGTCCTTTATTTTATGACCTTTCTTATTTCTTTTTACAATGAGGTGTTTGACAGGTGTTAACAGAGCTTCCAATTAACTTATACAATACTTCTTGGAAATACTAATTAACCCTGTGCACTACTACAGTACATACAATAAAATTGTAACAATTCGATGTTTGATATTCAAGAAAAACTTATGGAAGTCTACGCTCAATAAAGTTGACGGGGTGGCTCATGTTTTATTATTGCTTCCAACAAAACAACTCTTCTTCTCACAATGCAAACACAACAATACATGTGGTCATACCTACATACACACATAACAGCGGCTCTATAGAGTGAATCGGTGTTTAGCATTTCATATTATAATAAATTTTTTTTTAATTTTTGGTACACCCTGCTCGGGGATACCTATCGATACATATCAAATTATCATTGCGCATTTATATAAAGATACTGGAAGGTATGTATCTTAGAAATTCGTTATTAATTTCGGACAAACTGGACGAGGATATAATAGTTTCAGAAGGCAGTTTTTTGCTTATTCAGAAATAATAATTTACAAATTTTTATAACCATATTTTTTAATACGAAATTAAAAAAAATTAACAAAATAAAATATATATCAAAAAACACATTTCTAAAAATTTTGGTATTTACTTATAAATCATGCAACGCGCCCATCTCTACTTCTAACTACATATATTACGATTTTACATGAAAACTGAGCTTTAGTACCGCTTGCAAAAAAATAAACTCGAATTTTTCGAACATTTCTTTGTTGCCAGTTTTAAAATTTCGCCCCCCCGTTCTTAAATTTCGGAGACGCCCCTGAAAATATACCGTCTAGAGCTTTTTTCAATTTCCTTTCCATCGGTGCATATTTCATTCAAATCGGTCAAACGGTTCGCTCACAGGAGGTTCCTAAAGTTTTTCATGTGGCGTATTTATATATAGGGGACGTTCCATCGTGACTCCTGGAACATTTGAGTGTGACTCCTGGGAAACTGAAAAATCCCTTTGTTGCACCTTTGTGAGCACGAAAACGAATTTTAGCTTTACAGTTCAACTTTGAACTACAATTTGTATATGATCGAAAGTACATACTACGTAGTACCATATTCTTTAAAAATAAGATCAGTATTAGCTTTTAGAAACTTTTTACAAAGGTTAAAGAGTGTGACTCCTGGGACATTTTCCTGTTTTTTCGTGATACAATTTTTAAGTTTTTTCAATATTATCGATGCAGTTCCCTAAAAATTTAGCTATGCAACTAGTTACCCCTAACCAATGATAATAAAAAGACCTTTATTGTAAAGTTCTGTCAGAGCAGTGGGAGTTTATGGCATTTTAAAAATTTGGTACTTTTCCTCTTTTGGATGGAATGTCCCATAGATAGATACTTCTCAATTAGCGTACTTACCGCTGAAGAAATTGTGTCCATATCACTTTCTGGCTTATAATCTGTTTTCTTTTGTTCACTTTGCAAATATAATTTAACCCAACTAATTATAGCATTAATTGAACGCTCTAGACCCTGATCTAGTGATTTTTCGATTTGCTCCATTAACAGGCGGCGCTTAAACATATAATCCGAGTATTTGGGACTATTTCTATAAAAAAAAGAGATACAATTATTTGCAAATCTATATATATAAAAATTAAACCGTTTTTCGCGTTGTAATGAACTTTACGGAGAATGGCTTCTTGGGGTGTTGAATGTCTCTAAGGACGGATTTCTCAACTAGCCGTCCACTTAACGCTCACTTTAAATTTTTATCGGGCAGTTCATCCTCCTGTTAAATAAAGGGCAAATGAATTGGCTGTTAAACTGACAATGAATTGACAGTGAACTATGACGTTAACAGGCAGTCGAGAAATTCGCCCTAAATGGGGTTAATTTAGGGGGCTGAATATTAGGATAGAGATATAAGTAGGGAAACCATCGTTACTATATATTTATACACCGCATGAAAATAAGACCAAAAATGTTGTGTATCAGAAGGCTTTAGAATAAGTTGTTAGTTTACAATAATTAGAGTAAGTCACTAAAATAAATAAAACATTGTTATTAGAATAAGTCACAAAATAATGGCCGAACATGAATTAAATTATAAAACAAGAAGAAAACATTAATTTTTATTTTTCTTTCACCCAGCGAAGCGGGTGAGGGTCCGCTAGTTCAGCTAATAAAAATTAAAAAAAAAAATATTTAATACTTACATTATACAAGGTATGACAGCACTATTCGAGAGCTTATCCAGCAAATGCACGATAATATTTGTTTTTTGAACAACATCAAAGAAATATAGCTGTGGATAAGTTTTCCCTTCCGCTATCGGTATAGCTTGTAAGCCTAATTCCAGCGCATACACAACATGTTCATGCATTAGGAAACGTAATAATATATCATTCAACTTGATCACATTCGTTGGTAGCTCAATGGCGTTGGACAACAAGCGACAGCGTTTAAGAGCAGCTTTGGCTTCTTGTAACATATTTATAGCTAATTCTTCACAAAGAAACGTTTCACCGCCATAATCTTCAATTTGTGCAATATTAATGTTAGCACGTGTACCAATTAATGCCTGCATATCACGTCTTAACTCTTGAAAGCGCTCGGTTGGTTTTTTTTGATGCTTTTTGCTGGCATAGAAGCGTTCGAGTTCTGTGGAACATTTCGTTGTTAAACATCTCGACTCAAATTCGACATAGTTTGCCAAGTGTTTTGTAAAAATTTGTTGTGTCAACTTTTGCAATAGATCATCATCAATGGTGGACATATACACTTGGAGATCTGATGACAACTTTAAAGTTCTTAATTGGAAATAAAAATTGGAAATTAATGAACTAAGTAAAAGATAATAGCATGAATGGTGTGAAAGGGATATTATAAGCACTGCGCTGACCATTGAAGCGAAAGAACAAATAGGTAAACGGTTGGAATCAGCTCGTTTCGATTTGAATGAGTTTTGCCGTTGATAAGAGAGGCCTCACTCGGTTGTATAAGTGAGGTGTATAGGGATTTATAGTTTTTATATGCGTTTTTGAATAATCTTACCGTGAATATAATTCATATAGCGTGCGTAAATATTTCTCCTCGTCCTTTTTATCGTCCAATTTAGTTAATGCATATTGATGCAATTTCAATTGATAAATATTGAGTATAAATTTTGACATTACTTGTGCTGGATTAGCAAATACTTTTTTAATAATTTCATAATGATGTTTGCACATTGGCGCTATACCAATAAATATGTCCTTTCCGCCATAAGGGGTCTATGAAAGAAGAAAAAAGAAAAGGAAACCTCATTAGATAATACGTAAGCAAGATAAACATCAAAGTCGTGTAAGTTAATATTGCACACCTGAATCTAAACAGCGATAAACTAAAAGAAACTGTAATAGTTTAATGGTCGTTTTCTCATCTACTCTTTAATTTTAGACTAACCCCCATATTCATAAAAAATAAAATTGGTTTATAGATCTTTTTAAAATGACATTTCCATACAAATTTTGAATTGTAAGAGCTTAATAAACCTTTCATATTTTTTATGAATAAGGGGGTATAAATTTATCGGTAATTTAATAAATGAAGAATGAAAAATTAAACGCCAGATGAGAAAGCGAACCTTAGACCTTAACACACAAAAAAACGTGGTTTTTTTTTCATTAAGCGCCAGAAAAACATAGTGTGAAGGTTATATATGTAAAATCGTTCATTCATGCAACAATAATATTTTTGTTGTTTTTGCATTTTCATGTTTTATTTTTATCCTGATCTGGATCATGATAGGAACACGATTTTTTTTTTGGTGATTTTCGCTTGCACACTTTTACGAACGAGTATCTTTTATCTTCCAATCAAAACTAAAAAAAAAAAACTTTTATTTTCTAATCAAAGTTTAAACCAAGGCGAATTCATACATGACATTCATACATGAACTCGCCTTGGTTTAAACATTGAAAAAAAAAAAAACTAAAATTTCCTAATGGAAATTTAAGATCCAAAACCTTTTATTTCCAATTGAAATTTACCCAGTTGGAAATATGTATATGCATACGGCAACAGTATTTCAGGCATGAATTGGAGCTTTGTATGCATGCCAGTCTAAATGCTCGTTCATGCATACACTATTCCTCCTTTTGAACTACTTCCGTACGCATGTTTCTGGATTAATACTGAACGCATACCGTGGTACTAGTACACATACATGCTTCATAAGTACAAAAGGGTGTATAATGAAATCCCGACACACATAATCCCGAACAACAAAATCCCGAAACACATAATCCCGATAGAACCAAATCCCGACCAATCATAATGCCGCGCGATTTTTTTAAAATTATTTTTATATTTGTCTGGATTTTATTTGTACGAACTGTAAGTGTATTCTGCTGTTCCCAGTGGGAAAAGGTAATGTTTGGTAATGTATAAAATAATGTACATCTCCTATAAAATTTTTTATGAATAATGGAATTCATGCATTACTTTTTCTACAGCAATGTCATAGGAAAAGTAATGTTTTTGAAAAATAATACCTTACGAAATACATTACATGGGAAGATTTTTCAAATATTTTTTCATGCGTTACTTTGCTCATGCTTCTTTTCATGGATGAAAAAGGTAATGCATTACCTACTTTCCCACTGGGTTGGTATTGAAATTTCCAAAACAAAAAAGCCCAGCCAACATTTTCTATAGCGGATGTGCCCTTAAAGTTACTTCAGGAAGTTGAATTTCATGGCGGAAGTTATCGCTGTTTCATCTTTTTCTCATCTTCCTGCTCCCCGTATACGTGACGTCCATACGGTCCTTAGGCGACACTTCGGAAAGTGACTTATAAGTGTCGCTTGGGGGATAGAAAAAATGATTGAAAAATTAAAAAAATCCTTTTTACCGGGGCTCTAACCTTGAACCCTACGCATTCCAGGACATCACGCTAGCTCTAGGCCAAGGCATTGTCTGATATTTACATAGAAATTCCACAACTTGTATTCAAAACACAAGCTACCGGCACTTATACGACACTGGCTAACTAAGTAACGGAGTAACTCTCAAGTGACTCCAAGAAGTTAGATACGCGATATGTATGTTTCTTGTTGATGTTTAATGTAAAGCACCTTCTTCGAAATTTTGGCAGGGAGGTACCATTTTACAAGACAGGTTTTTTTGTGGATTTGATTGTATTCCAATGAATACCAGATGATTGGCAAGGGTGTTTTTGGGTAACAGCTTATACGGCAAGACAGGTTCAATGGTTAATGTTTTTCCAAAATTATCGATGTTGGTATCAAAACACGCGTCTTGACTCCAGTTTCAGCAATCCGGAGCGGAAATTAAACATATTATATCTGGGAAGGGTGTATAATGAAATCCCGACACACATACTCCCGCACTACCAAATCCCGAAACACATAACCCCGGCAGGACGAAATCCTGATCAATCATAATCCCGAAACGACCAAATCCCGACCAATAAAAATCCCGACACGACCATATCCCGACCAATCATAATCCCGACACGACCAAATCCAGACAAGAAATCCCGACAAAGAATCTAGACAAAATATAAAACTAATTTTTAAAAAATCCTTGTTGGAAAATCATGCATTTAAAATTGCATATATATCCAAAACTACTGAATAGAGTTTTCATAATTGGTATCATTGTACAGGTATTTAAAACCCCTTTCGTTTGATATGCATTTTAACATATATTTAGTCGAAATCAACGAGTAAAACTACAAAACTCCAATAAGTTATTTTTTTTTTTAAATAAAA
The DNA here is from genome assembly GCA_964058755.1 of Campiglossa producta. Taxonomy (NCBI): domain Eukaryota; kingdom Metazoa; phylum Arthropoda; class Insecta; order Diptera; family Tephritidae; genus Campiglossa; species Campiglossa producta. The sequence continues at coordinate 52,425,631 of CAXKVI010000001.1, read as the reverse complement.
TAATTTGTCTAAGTACTGTGTAGGGTTAGTTTTATGAAAAAAAAAATACCCTTATCTGATCCAATACCGCCCGGTCACGCTTTTAGAAAAAGAATACTATTACAAAAGTTTATCATCAATCTCTCGGCCTTCACGTTTTCGTTACCACCTTTTCAACAACAAAAAAATTTATCTAATATGGTGCCATAGACACGCTGGAATATCTGGAAATGAAAAAGCAGCAAAACTAGCCTGTGTATCACCTACCACATTGAACCCGTTCGTCGAAAAACTCGACTTAACACGTTTTATCCGGCATGAATGTAACGCACATCGTACAGCAGTAATGCGTATTAATGCACATTATAAAAATATAAACCCAAATTTATTCCGACTACCCTATCCAACCACTATCGAAAACACACAAAATAATAATTTTCTCGCGCCTATGGCTCGGACATACCAGCTTCACCCATTCACATCTACTTGATAAAAACATCAACAACGCCTGCCAGTATTGTAATACTACTATAAACTCAGTGATACATATTCTCACCGAATGCTCAGCCACATTTTTCATACGTCGCAGAATACTTGAGAACATAAACCCTATGACATTACTGCAAGCCCAATCAGAGGAGAACATCGATTCAATCTTTAAATACATAAGAGCAATAAAAATCAACATATAGTCATGCCTCAACCCATCATCGTATACCCACAAACTATTCAAATAAGTTTTACTTTTCACCACCTAGCCGATAGGCTTAGCTAAATATGCTTTAGAGTTATAATTACAATTATCTATATATAAATGCGCAATGTTCAAAAGTTTTCTCCCTTTTTTGCAATAACCACAATTCTAAGGTATAAAAAATTTGATATGTATCGATAGGTCTCCCCGAGCAGGGTGTGCGACAACAAACCAAAAATTTAAAAAAATAAATTATAATATGAAATGCTAAACACGTATTTACTAAAGGGTTGCATGCGCCCATTGTCATCACTGCCTCAGAGGTCAAGGAAGCCATCAGACAGGCTAAGCCCTCAAAATCCATCGGCCCCGACGGCATTGCCATGAAGATGCTGAAACATCTAGGCCAGGAGGGACACAAATACTTAGCGGCTCTATTCAGTCTTTCACTGAACACTTTTGTCATTCCTGAAATATGGAAGTGGTTCCATTACTAAAACCTAGAAAACCGGCAAACATAGGCGATTCATATCGTCCTATATCACTTTTGTCACCGGTAGTGAAGACGCTAGAGTCCATTTTGCTCCCGTATTATACTGCAAATCTGCACCTGACTAGTCATCAACATGGCTTCCGTAAGCTGCACAGCACCACCACCGCACTCAATGCCATTACAACGCAAATAAATAGCGGCCTAAATCAAAACCAACCAAATCACAGGACTGTATTAGTGGCACTTGACCTGTCGAAAGCTTTTGACACAGTCAACCATGCAACTCTCATACAAGATCTGTTTGAGATACAGATACCTGATGGTTTAAAGAGATGGACCGCTAATTATTTGAATGGACGGCAGGCGTCGGTTAACTTTAGAAACGCAACATCAAAACCTAGACGTATTAGACAGGGGGTGCCACAGGGTGGTGTCCTATCCCCGACACTGTTTAATTTCTATCTATCGAAGATGCCCCCACCACCAGAGGGCGTCTCCGTCGTTTCATATGCCGACGACTGTACAATAATGGCGACGGGGAAGGGCCCCTATACTGATGAACTCTGTACGAGAATCAATGGTTACCTCTGCGACCTTTCCAGGTTTTTCACTGAGCGAGATCTGACAATATCTCCGACAAAATCAACGGCGACGCTTTTTACGACATGGACGCACCAGGTGAGAAATGAATTAAACATTTTCGTTGATGGCACTAAGCTACCAACTGTCAGCCACTCAAAGTTATTAGGGATGACACTGGATAATACTTTCTCATTTGCTGGTTATGTGTCTGCAATGGTCTCAAAGGTACGTGGTCGCAACAAGATCCTCAAGTCACTTGCCGGCAGTACTTGGGGAAAAGACAAAGAAACGTTGCTGACTACATATAAGGCCATTGGCCGACCAGTCTTTGACTATGCTGCACCCATATGGTCGCCTAATGTGCATAACACAAACTGGACGAAGTTACAAGTCTGCCAAAATACTGCCATCAGAACTGCTACGGGATGTCTCCTCATGTCTTCCGAGTCTCACCCCCATCAGGAGGCAAAACTGCTCAATGTAAAAGAGCATGCGGAAATGCTGAGCAGGCAATTCCTTCTGAACTGCCACAAGCCAGCACATCCAAACCGTCATCTTTTGGACATAGATCCGCCCCCGAGAGACATAAGGAGACATCTCCGTAAGCATTATGATGAGATCCGGCATCATATTACCTTGCCGTTTGATCTGCAGAATCATAAGCGGGCTCTAACCGACATCCACACCGAGTCGGTAGACACTTTTGTCGGATCTCTACCTGTGAATCACGTTCTGAACAGTCCTCCACCGGATATTGCTGAAGAAGAACACACCCTACCAAGGGAGACAAGAGTGACCTTGGCACAGCTTAGGTCTGGATATAGTGTAAGGTTAAACTCCTACTTATCCAGACTTAATGATACAATCTTAAATACATGCCCTGCATGTGGTAGGACCCCCCATGATACTCTACATCTCTTCAATTGTTCATTTGAACCTACTCTTCTAACCCCTCTGTCCCTCTGGACAAACCCTGTTGAAACTGCACGTTTCCTTGGACTCCCCTTAGAAGAGCTTGATGAAGATCTTCGGAATGATCATACACTCTAGACAGGGCAATGCATTGTTAATAACAACAACAACATGCTACGAATAAACCAAATAACTTTCTAGTTCAACGCATAACTCGAGTTGTGCGCTGACGCCGATCGCCGTTCGAATACACATACAGGCAATTTATTGTTGGTTGTAGTTTTTCGCTAGCAGTGAACTCGACTCGTTCGTAACATAAACACAAATAAACCACCCATTCAACTTCAAGTACATTCGAATACAAGAAGTATTTGCACAGATTTTTATGTGCACTCATTGTTCGGATATTTCTTTAAACTGGATTTAGTTAACTAATATGTATCTTAGGCAATCAAACTATTGTTGTTTCGGCTAATGCTAGCCTGTATTGTTCTAACCATAGATGGGTAAGTGACACAGTTTAGCAAATATTGAAATGTGTCATTTGTATTGTGAACTCGCAGAAAAAGGCAGTGAATTTACAAGTGTCTTAATACTATTTTTTACCATTCGTACTATTTTTTACCATTGTTCATATAATGATTATTGATCATGTAAGATATGAATAAACAAAATTTAGTACAAAAAATTGGATCAAAAACACCAAGAAAACACGGAAAAAAGATTTTTCAAATTTGATACTAAATAAGTTTTGAAAGAGTAACTTTACAAAAAAAAGTTGTTCAACCTTTTTTGTAGCCCATTCAATTTCCTTCAAGAATCTGTATCTATCATTTTTGTACATGGATATTTGCATTTTTAACAATTTTTGAAAGAAAAAAATAGGGAAACCAGAAAAACGTGTCAATGTTTGAGGCTAGAATACTAGAAAACGGCTAGTCTGAAAAAATTTCAGTCTTGTCAGTTTTTGTAGGGAATTCAATTTCCTACAAGAATATGTTCAGGTAAATGGTGTTTTACAACAATGGATTGTCGTTTTTATACCAAATATGAGGTAAAGTCTGTAAAATCGAAACAAGCGATGATAGATCTCTAGAATTTAATAATAAAGCTTTAGCAACCGATGAAAAACCCTCCTGGATTTTTTGGCTGTTGTACTGTGTAATTTTTCACTCGAGGAGAAAGGGTTGAGAACTTACTTTAAAATCGAAATGAAAAAAATTAATATGAGTCCTAAATTAATATGAGTCCTAAATATTAGAAAAAATATGAGCCTCCGAAATAAGATCATATAGCAGTCCTTTCTGAATCCGATTTGATGCAAATTTTGAGCCGTATGCTGAAATTGTTCATTTAACAAAGCATTTTTGAATTTTTATACCATGGTGTGGATTGTTCTTGGCAATTTTTCTTGCTATCCTGTTGGCACCGTTCTAGCGGATTCCCTGATAAGTATACATTGTTGTAACAACAGCAACATAAGTATACCTTCATATAAGTGTTTATTTTTTCATTGTACCACATATATTTAAAGGACTTTCCCCACAACCATCTCATGCAAGCCCCGGCAGCTAGTGGGACAGTTGCCAGAAAATGTGAGAAGCAAATTCAAACAGATTTTTACTCTTCTTCCTTGGCCTCTCGAACAATAAAATTGTTGCTGCGCTTGGAGGGCGCTATGCATGCATCGACCAATCAATAGATGTTGTTTTTTACGCTTATTCGCTCACTTGCAAGCAACGACTCAACAAAACATCTGTTGCCTGGGTTTTTGCTAGTGAGCGGGGGAGCAAAAACAAAAACATAATTTTGTTGGTGCGACTCTTTCACTAATACACTCTCACTTTCGATTCTGCCGGTCCCTGATCTAATGCCAAAGGTTCATGTATGCTTCCCCAATTCCAGTGTCCCCATTTCAATTCCGAAAAGGCGCCATTTAAGAACCCAAAAAGTGAGGCAAATAAGAGTCATAAATCAATCCTATTCAGACTCCTATTAAGATACACTCATTTCGGACTCATAAATGAGCTCATAAAGAGCGCAAACGCTCCTATTTAGGACTCCTTTCTGAATCATTTATGACTCCGATTGTTTGCTGGGTTAGTTTTCAATCAAATAAATAACTGAAAAAGTTTTTTTTTTTTTTTAAATAAAAGTTGAAAAAAAATTATTTAAAAAAAAAAAAATCTAAAATTACATTAGGCTCCTGACCACCATATGAGCCTTTATCTAAAAGGAAGTCTTTATCTAAATGAGTATCATATTTGTTCTTGTACTAGCAAAATAAAAACTGATGCGTCCACCAACTGTGCCTTATAGGGCGTGGTATTAACGATTAAAAGGCGAGACTGGAAAAGCGTTCATCGAATTTACAGGAGCACCCTACTGCAGTTATTGAAAAATTCAATTTTTTAACCTAACTCCCTGTTAGATACGAGTGTGCGATATGCATCATCTAATATAACTAACCATTTGACTTTGTTCTATATAAGCATCAATACATTGTGCGTAGCCTTTAAATTGCGATAGGATCTGTGCTAGTTTTTTCATTTTCTCAATATCTTCACATTTTTGTGCTGTAGCAAATTCTTCAATTAAACGACGCTCAACATCATCGTACATCTTTTCGATTTTTCGTTTCGATTCTGCAAATTTTTCCATTGGCAAATCTTGTGAAATGGCATAAAGTTTTTGTATAACATCAGCGGCCTCATACAAACGTGGAGGATCGGTGAATATGTCGTTGAGTATTGGGCCAGATACCAAAAATTCGGACATATGATTTAGTAGTTTTTGCGCTTCCACCGTACGACTACGTGGCGTATTCACATTTTCCAACTGTTCACCTAAATGTATAATTTTTCCAGCAACAGAATTGATTTTTTCGTCTAGCTGACCAAACCAATCGATTGCCACTTGATGACGTTCCTGTAATTTGCATATTTGTTTGGAATGTTGTTGTTGCTCTTGAAGCAGCGATTCTTCAAGTCGCTCACATTTTGCTTGTTGCTTTTCTTGTAGAATTTTCATATCTTTGATGGTTTGTATGAAAGTGTCGTGGAGTGCAACGGGATTAAAATCATCTGCATTTGCGCCACTGATGCCAACTTCATTGTTGATGCGCCAAGTTAAACGTTCAATGAATTCAGACACCTCGAATGGTTCCTAGGAGTTGACACATGATTTTCGGTTAGAAAAAAGGTATTTTAAGAAAAGTATCTCACTTACCTGCTCAAACTCATCCATATACTGAGACAGCATTATTTTTGCTTTTCTAATTAAATAATTATATTAAAAAATGCTATAATTTATTATTTTACGCCCTCTTTGTGAAGTCAACCAGCCTAAATATTTGCAATCAGCTGATTAAGGTTACCAGATGAAATATTTTTTTAATATTAGTGATGTGCGGTTCTGGGTGTTATAGTTGCAACAAGTACGGTTCCGAACGGACTCGGATACTTTTACCCGGTTTAATTTTTTCACGAGGCAAGGCACTCCTTCCATATTACTAGAACCATTTCCATATTACTAGAACCAATCTGACGACTATTTCGTTCCACGCCTTCATGACCGTTCAGCACTTTATTTTGCAAACTATGTGTGCCAAGTAAGGCATAGCCAAATCGTTTTTAAATCAGGGTAGGTCGTTCTTGAAAAATATTTTGAAATAGTGATCTCCCACTCCTATGTCAAAATAGAACTTCGAAACGATAGTTACTTAAAGGGTCGAATACATAAAGCTTTGTTAACCTCGCCTGACATTTGCTACCTCAAAACTTTGCGTCCAACTTTAGAGGTATGCTACAATGAACGCCTTGACGCTTCTCTTTTATACATTTGTTTTCGTTATTTATTTCTTTGCATTCAGAGTGTTTTGGTTAAGTTATTAATTTAATAGAGAAAAAATTAATTAATTATTATTTCCTCCAACTTTTTATTCTTTAATTAAAGCAAATTCATCAACGTCTGATTGTCAAAGCAAGCAAAATTTGAGAGCTTGCCAAATTTTAACCTTGCTTCAACTTTGAGGTCTCCAATTTGCCATGCTTGGTTTAAATACGTATACTGAACTTTTCTGTCAAAGTCAAAGTTTGAGGTAAAGCCAAAATAAAGTTTTATGTAACTGACCCCTTAACAGCCCAAGCGATTTTGGCCGTCCAAGCAATAGTTAAGCCGTGGGTAAACCTTTAAATTTTTTATATCAAAAAAGTTTCAACCAAAATGAGTAAGTAAATCAAATTTTGCTCTAAATTGATTTGCATTAAAATAATGCAAACACATTTAATATATGTATACATGTTTATTTTCATTTAGATCTTACTATGCTCTCTTAACTGTATATTATTGTTGCAAATGTACATGTGGATGAATATGACTGCTTTTTCCGCTCATTTTTGAATCATATTTTTGTGCCTTTGATGCGGCTGCTGCCGCTGCCGCTGCAGTACTTGTACTCGCTACAATATTGATGGCACTAGCTGCTCCAGTTGATGTAGAAGCTGTCATTGCCGATATAGCTAAATCGGGTGCTGGTAAGCGTTTTCCTTCAATAATACTCGTACTGCCTGCCTTTACTGCGACAGCGCCCATTCCATTTCCACCACCACCACCGATTACTTCAATAGCAGGTGTTTCGACCAATTGTTGTAAATTTCGTAATTCTGTTGAACGCAAACTTGCTGATAAACTTTCACTTGAGGCAAGAGAAGTCGAAAGTGGTGAATTGCGATCCATGGATGAAGCTACATCTATGAAATATAATAGAATAGAAAATAAGAATTACAGACTATACGGTTCTACGAATTACCTGTCTTATCAGTGTCTGGAGAACAGGCTGCTAAAAATGCTCCACCTGGTGGCTTAAATACCGACATCATGATCTTTTCTTCCATTTGCATAATAATGACTTTCTGTATGTCATATTTCTTGCTAAGTGCCTATAGAAAATGAAAAAAAAGATAAAAATCAGTAATTAGAAGTGAGGAAGTTATAAATCATAACAAGGGCTATTGTAAAGAGATGCAAATCAAAATATTATAAATATAACATGGCGTCCATGGATGCCTTTGAACTAAATGTTTACAATAGAATTTTATAAAAACAAAATTAAATTTTTAATGCGTTTTCCCCAAACATTCAAATTTCGAACTTATCTGTTTAAAATAGAACGTTATGTGCGATATGTACCTACTTTTTTTTAGGTCTTACCACCAGAAATTGATAAATCTCGAACAAATAAGCGCTGTAACCCTTAGAAGTCGCTATCGTTTTTTGTTTAGTTAAAAATGTATTGGAAAACAAGCATCATGTAGGGTTAAGCTACAGATCTATTTATTTTCTTATCAATTACTAACCTTTAAGGAGGTAAGACCTAAAGAATTTTTTTTAAATAACCCTAATGATTATGTTTGAATTATTAAAACAATAACATTCAAATTCATCATCCATCAATTTTCATAACTGACCTTGAACATTTCCTCATATTCATCCTTAACAGTTTTTAGCAAACGTTTTTGATCGGTAATCACTTTTTCGCTACTCTGAAGTTGTGATTGTAATTCGTTAATTTTATGTTTTGCACTATCCAATTGTGAAGTTTTCTCTTCTAACAGACGGCGCAATTCTATTTTGAAAAATTAAAATACGATTATTAGCATATAAAATATTCTTACAATGCTGCGACAGGTAGTGGCGTACCTTTTAAATCTTTGCTATAAGTACTCTGAAACATATGAAACTCCTCATCGCGTGCTTTGAAATTATCAATTTCTGATAAACGATCACGGCACCTAATTTGCACCTCGCCCATAATAATGAATTCAGCTTCCAAACGTGCCAATTCTTGTTTACATTGTAATCCCATATCCGCCTGCTGTTGGGCAAGTTGTAGCTCTGATGTTAAATTAAATATATGACCTCGCAAATCCTCCAGCTCATATGTATCGGCTTTTCGATTAGCTAATTCTTCAGTCAAACGCGTCTGCAAATTTTCATTGGCCTGACGTAGGCACTTATTTTGTTCTATTTCACTTTGGTATTTCAACTTAATTTGGTTCAATTCATCTAAGCATAACTGTTCGCGCTCATTGTGTAGTTTGGTATTCTTTTCGATTTGATGTACCAATTCTTTGTTTTTAGCTGTTATACTCTTAACTTGTTCACGCAAACGATCACGTTCCATTTCAACACTGCGCTTATCACGACTACGTCCCATAAGACGGCGATTCCTTTCAGCGTGCATATCACGACGATGACGTTCATATTGCAATTGCAGATAAAGTAGCTGCAATTGTTCCTGAAAGGGTTTGTAAAGAGGGAAAGAGTTGTTAATTTAAACTTGCAGAATATGGTTTCTTTCATCGGTACATACCTGATCGAATCGTCCTACAATGTCAGTCGCATCTTTTGGTTGTACCGTACGCGATATATACAAGTCAAGTATCTCTTGCGGATATAATAGATTTCGTTCATGTACATGACGTAAGTTAACACTTTCGAATAACATTTGAAACAAAGAGTTTTCATAATTTTGCGGTATAAACTCTATGGTTTGCGTTGAAACATGTGTGCGACTATTTACTATAAGCGTGCTGTCAAGCGCTTGCCTGTTGACATTCGCAATAGCAAGCATTTTTCCACTTTTTTGCAAACGATGCTGAGAAATGGACAATTCAGTTTCTGTTGCTGCTTTTAAAATATTATTAGCTATGATTCCAGATGCTTCTTCATCGCCGCTATCATCCTGCTTCTTCTGCAAACCATTTTTCACAAACAATAAATTAATTGCCGAGCAAGACTTGGTTCGTCGTACATTTCCAACTTCAAATTCTACAGCCTCTAATTCTTCATTGTGTTTTGTATTCCATCTTACTCGCGAATCATTGTAACAATCGCTAACCATGCGACTACGACGTTTAAGGCCTTTTACAATCATAACTTGCATAGAGCGGCTGGTTGGAATTTGTAATCCACCTTCCGTACACATTGAACGATCTGTTTCGTTGCAGTCACTGCAAATTTTTGTTATATTTTCTAATGTCGAATATGCTGATATTGTGTTTGATATTGGAATTGAAGAACCCGATTGTGTAGAAATATTTTGCATCGGCGTTACTGAAGGTGTTGGGGTTTGAATTGGTGTAGGTGCGGGTGTTGGAGTCGGAACTACTGACGGTGGTAGTTGATGCTGCTGATTATGGCTTGTCATATCACTGCCATCTATATCAGGCGTCCCACTTTTGGCTAAATATATAAAAAATAGATCTACAATATTCATACATTTATCAATTACAATCTTACTTACAGTTAATTTCATTAGGTGAACGAAAGCCGCTTCCTTGAAGTTTAGCCGACATTGCCTCAATCGTTTGAAATGGACTATGCGAACGACTACGATCATGCATAATTTGTTGTATTCTTCGATCGTATGTTGTAGATACATGCGTCACTACATGCGTATTTTTGTCACGTTCAATAAGCGGCGTCATCGTTCCTAAAATGGCAGAGTTGCCGGTACCTTCTATCGCCACCGTAGCATCAGAGAAATTAAATTGACTTTGATTTTCTCTACGTAAAGGCGAAGACGGCTGACTTGCAAAAATGGCACGCACTGCATGAGGATTTGCCAAATGCTGCTGTTTCAAATCTTTCAAGTCTTTCATGGGTGTGGTTTCTGGTGTTGCTTCCACAGCGGCTTCAGGTGGTGATGAGCCGCTGAGGCCAGCAATTTGATTTGAAACATTCGAAACAAAAGCACTTGAGGACGCCGCCAAAGGTAGCATATAAGAAGGTGTTGGTGTGAGGGGCATTGGACCAGATGCTGTTATTTCATTGTATGGACTCCATATAGAACCGCTTACATTTTTCGTATTTGTTGCATCACAGTCTTGTAGCCACATTGGACTATTGTTACGTCCACTTAAAAATCGATGCTGTTGATTTTTCGGATATTCAGCGGAATAGAAAATTTTGTCCGAACTAAATGAAGATTTAATATCGGTGCTTTTTTTATATTCTAAGATAGCATGTTGAGTTTCTGCAATTGGAGGAGCAGCATCTAGAATTCCTCTTGATAATGGAAGAATTTGCTCGGCATTAAATTCCTGAAAGTTAATAAAAATTATTGATTTATAACTTGTTTGAACGGTAGAATAGTTCAAAACTTATGGCGAAAATTGGGATTTATTGAAAAAGGGGGAGTGTCACCTTGCGCATAAACTGAAATTTTTATACTATATATCTCTGAAAGTATTTGCAACAGAGTATCGAAACTTTGTGTGACTTTATACGAAATCAATTTAAAACTTATGTCTAAAAATGGGAGTTATTTGAAAAGAGGGGGTAGCAATTCCTACACAAAATTAAATATTCCTACTCTTTACCTCTGGAATTATTTTCTAAAGAGTATTTGTGTTACTGACCTGATGTAGCATGGGTAGTGACAATTTTGCACATTCCTCCACAACGTCATGCGGTTCTTTTTCCTTCCAACGTGCATGATTAACTTCACTTTCCATAGTCGCCGTTACCAGCATTGGATGCATTCGAACAGTTTCTAATAATGGTTTGATTGTATGGTGGAAAATTGCGCCCTTTTCTTTCTTAACAAAATCGCTTAAGAATGCCATAAAATTACAAGGATACATGCCATACAAGCGATGAAATAACATTTGTAGACCAAGTTGTAGGTGTACAAGTCGATCATCTGGTAGTCTCTTGGGATTTTGACAATTCCAAGTAGCTAAATGACCGAAAACTTCAAACAAATCACCCAACATATTTGGAACTAAATTAGGTATTATTGGTAGCAAAATTATAACACAGAGTAGTGCGCTCATGAGTGGTACGATATCTTTCTCCGTCTGTAATATAAATTTTAAAGAAGATTAAATATACATGCTGCTTATGGTACATACCATCAATAGCTTAAATATATCTTTCATAAGGCGATGTTTTTCTACTTTAAATAACCAAGTTGGATTGTTGCGTACAACAAAGAATAGTAAATTAAGCGCATGTAAGCGATGTGTTTGCACTTTAAGCCAATCAGACATTCGATCGAAGATGAAAGTATCATGTGGTGGCTGCACTTTCACCAAAACCTCCATAATCCTTTGAGAACCAGTTTTGTGGTAGTACTCCATCATATAATGCACTGGCCATGTTTCTTTGTCTAGCAGTGAACAAATATTATTATTACATACATATGTATCTACGAACAAACTTATATACTATCAAAATAAACGGTATATGTTTCCTTTACCACCCAACTGCTAATAAATTAGTTAAAATTATGGGGGAGGGCTCAAAAGACACGTCCGGACTTGGCATGGCGTAGCCCAGTGTTATTTTTTATAAGCGCGCCCGAAGGCCGCCAACTCAGAAAGGTGTTCTGCACATAAAGTAGACTGCCGGTGTTTGTATGCGTAACGCCAGATACGACGAATACGTCAAAATAGAATTTATTCCAAAATGTGACGTGCGCCAATTGACGGGTCATTTTCCGGTTTTTGAGCCCTCTCCCATAATTTTAGCTAATTTTTTAGTTGTTGGGTGGTAAAGGAAACAAATAGCCAATAAACTTACTTTGTGCAAATAATTCCACCAATTTTCGTTTGGATTCCTCACATTCATGGGTCTGATTGGATTCCAAATCGTAGAAGACCCTTTCAACATCCATGCTATTAGTTTCCGTTGGTGATTTTTAACGGTATGTTAATGGCTATACAATTTTCGTCTCCTTCTCCAACTATGACTGTTCATTTATTTCCTTGTGCCTTATTGTCTCCTATACATATAATTGTAAACATTTGCAAACATATAATTACATTTGGCTACAATATCACATGCATATGCCGTTATATTTTCTTTTACATACATATGAAACTGTTGTAGATTCAGGTGTTTCATCATATCCTTCAAAAGATTGGTTTTTACGTTAGGGATTTAGTATGTGCAGAGGAACACTTCCAAAAACCGCATTTTAAATTTCCATCCACCAACAGAGCAGCAATTTTGTAAGGAAGAACAATTACGTTCCTAATTTTTCATTTTTTTTGCAAAAGTCACGTAAAGAACAAGTTGATTGCCAAAATTGACAGCAGAATAAAAACAAATTTGGTGATGCCATATTACTTTCTAATTGGAATTTAATACAATAATTATAGTACATTTACACCGCACCAAATTTGGCGAATTCAAATGAGCCAGTTCAACACCGTTTCCACTAACAATTTTGCATTTGGCTTCACCTTTTCTGCAAGTATCTTCTACCAGGACAAAAGACCACCGAAAAAAAATTCATTACCGTGAATATTCAAACACCTTCTTCTGTCTTTTCCTGTAGTGCGATTCGCTAACTTTTATCGTTTCCACAAACGAAATTTTATAGTACATTTATACTGCACCAAATTTGGCGAATTTGAATGTGTCATTTCGAACCTGTTTACACTGGCAAATTTGCATTTGGCTTCACCTTCCCTGCAAGAATCTTCTACCAGAATACAAAGCCACCTTGATGTTTTAAACACATGTAGAGTAATAATAAATGAAGAATCAAGGAGGCTTCTCTCTTTTCTTAGTGGAACTGGTCCAATATCATAAAAAAAATAGTTGAAATTGTTATTTAGAACTGTGCATAATCCAAACGTTTTCACACGTTAATTACCCATTAAGGTTCTTGCTGGGCAATTCTAAATGTGGAACACAGGCAGGGTTGCTATTTTGAGGAACTGTGGATTGTATTGTTCAGCTAATGAGGCCAAATGCGATGGAATTCCAAATTTGGAAAATGAAATTTGTATGAAAAAAACGCCAAATTTGCCATTTTTCGCCAATTTTACCAAATTTGGTGCTGTGTTAATGTACTATTAACCATAGTGTATCAATACAAAGTGTAAACTCTTCTGCATAGACGTCAAAATTCCAAAATGAGTTTAACACCTGTTTGAGATTGTGGTTAATAACAAGTGTGATATCATATCATGTATCATCATGATATCATATAATGTATTGATACACAATGACAAAGCACTCACAAAATTTCTTTTCACAACTATATTTTTCTTAAAAAAATTAACTAAAACTCATTAAAACACGCAAACGAATTCCGTAGCTTTTCCACGAACTTTGCAAAGAATGTAAACAAGAAAACAAAAAGGGGGATAGTTTGAGTGATAAAAAATCAACTGTGCATGAAAGAACAGTTAGCCACAGCTGTCAATACAACCATACTTATTGAATCATGGATTTGACGGAAAATTTCGGCACCGCTGTCACTCAGATGATCTGTCATCTGACTTGATCTGATTGTCAGCTGTCTACAAGGGATGGGTACGACGTTAGCGTTATAGCGTTCAGCAGAATCAATCCGTCAGTACGTCGAAATAACTGACAGCAAAGTAGACTGCAGGTGTTTGTATGAGTTACGCCAGATACGACGGATACGTCAAAATAGAATTTGCTCTAAAATTTACGTACGTCACGTATGTGACGTATTGGCGGATTGATTCTGTTTCCCGCTTATATTTCATTTTAATTTTACTAATTAAAGAAAAACCAGAATGTATCCAAAGAATATGTTGATAAAAAATGTTTCCAGAGGCTTACCCACTCAGGTGCAAACAGCCAAAACGTACATGCAGTAAGTAATCTCTTTGGCTAATAGATTCAAGTAAAAACTACAATCTCATTTCCACAGAAATTGGAAAAGCGTTGTTGGATTGGAGGTTCATGCCCAATTGCTTACCGACTCTAAACTATTTTCCGGTAGCAGTACAGCATTCGGAGTGCCACTTAATTCAGCAGTGTCGTATTTTGATGCATCTTTGCCGGGAACTTTGCCGGTAGGCATAAAAGCTAATAGAAACATTTGGAAAGCAATATCGAAGTCAAAAGTAAATGATTCCATATGCTTGTGTATCTATTTCATTAGGTACTAAATCGAACATGCGTTGAACTTGGTGTGAAAACAGCACTAGCGCTTGGTTGTCGCATCAATGAAATCTCAATGTTTGATCGTAAGCATTATTTTTATGCAGACATGCCGGTTTGTGATTTGTTATATTCGTTTTATATAACTCTCCGTAACACAATCGAATTTCAATAGGTTGGATATCAGATAACACAACAACGAGCTGCATTAGCAAATGATGGTGAACTTGCGTTCCCGGTTATTATACCAGGGAAAAAGACATATCATAAAAAGGCACGCCTTTTACAATTACAATTGGAACAAGACAGTGGTAAATCCTTGCATGATGATGTACTGAAGAGGTGAGCATTGATATTCTATAAGGTCACAAATTGAAATTTTAAAGGGAAGTACCTTGACTTATATCCACTGAAGGACTGACCCCGACAACAGATTTCAATGAGATAAGACAAATTTTGGCGTTGCACTAACATACAAAACAAGATTTTCATTCACACACTTTAATAGTAGTATGTATTTTAGTTTACCTTTGTGGAATACAAGAGAAATAATCAAAATGAAGCAGACGGTCTCCGTATGCGGTAGTGGCAGACGGTGCAGTGAAATAACGACCGCGGGCCCGCCGAAAAAAGGAAATTACGCCCGCGGGCGTTATCTCCTTTTGAAGAAAATTGAATTTTTTTGGAAAGAACGCCCGCGTTCAAAAGTAAATAGCCCCATATGGAAATTTCAATCAAATCGTACATTTTGAATCGCATATATTTTCCAAACTTCTCAGTTGAATTATAAAAACAACCCTGGGCTACACCATTCCAAGTTCTTCTGCGTTGTACACCCTTCTGCATAGGCGGCCTTCGCCCGCGCTTATAAAAAATAACCCTAGCCCTGCAAAAATCGAGGGTACTTTATTTGCTATCCAAAGAGTACTCCAATTGGAGCATCAGAGTACTCCAAATGTAATCCTTTTTCATATAAAAATTGTGCTCCAATTAACATTGCGATGTCCTAAGACTGGACCACCTACTCCAACATTCGATTTGTTTCTGCTACTCCATGGTAAAAGTAGGTCGCCTCCCCGTTGGTGCACTCTGGGTTACGCTAAATGACCTACATGGCCTACACGGCTAGTTTCTTGTATTGCCGGTTCTACGAGAACGGTACCGGTACTTATGCTGTACCCATCGTGCCGAAACGACCCGGGCCGTTTTCTTATATCGACCCGGCCAAGAGCAATACACTCGGGGTGACCCTGTCTGACATTAGGCAGGGCTACACCTCGCTACAACAACAACAACAACGACCTAGGACTGCGCTTGGTTTCTTGACCTGCGGCAAGTTTTATGCCTTATTGCGTCATCAGATAGTTATCTCCGCGATCTTTCCAGTTAATCCGTTACAGTAGTGCGGTAATATTTGGAAGTGCGCCGGTGGGTCGATGCCAAGTTGTAATTCTCTCTCTCTCGGTAACCGCAATTTAAGGTGTGCGCAAAACCTTTCTACTGGGAGGTGACAGACCGCCACGTTCTATGTACAGTCACTTCTCAGAGCAGAAAACCCAGGACATCGCCATGGATCTCTGCGCAGTGGAACCACCCGGGGTTTTACCTCGGCCAAGGACTGTCACTTTCAATGTAACCCTGTTTAGTATGTTTTGTCCCATTCCGAAACTATCATCCTCCCCCCTTGCAGCAGGGCTCCAAGATATTCTTTTGTTACGGGCGGGCGTTGAGCCGAACCCCGGACCAAAAGAATGGATATGCAGTGTCTGTTGCAAAAAAATATATATTAAACGGTCGCATTCTGTGCAATGCTTCTCGTGTAAGAGATGGCTCCATAAATCTGGATGTTCAGGGCTTAACCTTAACATCCACAGACCCCGTACTTTCTTTAGTACTTTCGTGGCCCCTTGTTGTTTGCGCCGTCGGGCGTCCCGCGGTAAGCGCCGTTCAAGCGCACCCCTACCGCCACCTTCTAGTAGCAATACTAATAATAATAATAATAATGTCTTAACGACTAGCAGCATTTCTGCTATACCCGCCACACAAATTCCAGACTGTTGCTCGTGCCTTATGGCGTCAACATCACGCGCAGCAGCTCAACACTCTTGCTCCCACCGGAGCAGTTTAGACATGAGCAACTCCGAGCATCAGTCTCTGTCTGTTTCTTTGTTACACCCCCCCTCCCGTTTACACGTGAGTCAGGATCAACATCTTCTTGCACCTGTCTCGACGTGTACTGTTTGTCGGCAAAGATTATACACGCTCGCGTCATCGGTCAAATGCAATAACTGCTTAGGCCAATGCCACGTACATCTATGCTCTGGGCTCGCTAACAGGAATCTTTGGACGGATGCGTTCATCGCACCATGCTGTAACACGCCTCAGCCTACGACGCCAGCCAACCCGGTTACACCAGGTCCACAGCTAACTAGGCTGAGGCACAGCCTTGGTCTTCGCCTACCAACACCTGGGCGAACACATCCGTCTCTCACGCCTTTGGTTAACTCGACATCGACCCCACCGGCGCACTTTCAAATCTTACAGCACAACTGTAACGGATTAACTGGTAAGATCGCAGAGATAACCAATTTGATGACGCAATATGACATAAAACTTGCCGCAATCCAAGAAACCAAGCTCAGTCCAAGGTCGGACCTCATTACCTATGGCGGATATAACATTCACCGGAAAGACCGTCATAGAGTGACAGGAGGTCTGGGAGGTGGTCTAGCGTTCATAACGCACAACTCTGTACAGTATCATCTATTTGATACCGACATCGAAGGAACGGATGATATCTTAGAAAGCCAAGGTATTACCATCCGTACAGGAGATGTCGATCTGCAAATCATTAACATCTACATACCCCCTGTCTCAAGTTGCCCCACCGGTTATCACCCCGACATTAGCTTGCTATTACGAGGAGATAACCGCGTGATCCTGGGCGACTTCAATGCGCACCACGACATGTGGCACTCAAACTTGCCAGCAGACAGTAGGGGGCATGTACTCGCAGAACAAATAGATGATACGGCTTTCTGTACATTGAACGGAGACGCCCCAACGAGAGTATCGGGTAACTGCTATAGTTCGCCAGATATTTCTATCGTAAGTGCAGGACTATTGAACAACACCAATTGGCGACCCATACTCACGTTGGCGTCTGACCATCTCCCAATAGTCATTACCATCGAACGACCGACGGACTTTATAACACCTGAGCATGGTACATACATCAACTTTACCAAAGCGGACTGGGACAGTTTTCAGACATATACGGACGAATCCTTGGCTGCTCTATCCATTCCTACGGACGTACGCAAAGGCGAACGAGACTTCCGCAACATCATTGACTTGGCCTCTAGACGCTTCATTCCTGCGGGTCGAATATCCCGAATAAGACCAAATTTCCCCGCGGAGGCAGCGGCCATGGCTAGAGAAAGAGATGAAGTGCGAAGTCTCAATCCCGCAAACCCCCGTATAAGGGATCTCAACGCGGAAATTCGTAGGTTGGTCGATAAACACAAACTGGCCAAATGGAAACAACACCTAGAGCAATGCAACCTCTTTGACGGTGTTGGCAAATTATGGACTACGGTCAAAGCTCTATCTAATCCAACACAACACAAGGATAAAGTAGATATTACTTTCGGTGACAGGGTGAAGAAGGACCCTAGGGGATGTGCGAACTCCTTCTGTAGACAATTTGTACTACATTCCCCACCCGATAGAGCTAAACGTAGAACCATGCGACAGGCGCGTAAATACAAAAACCAAAACACGCCCATTGTCATCACTGCCTCAGAGGTCAAGGAAGCCATCAGACAGGCTAAGCCCTCAAAATCCATCGGCCCCGACGGCATTGCCATGAAGATGCTGAAACATCTAGGCCAGGAGGGACACAAATACTTAGCGGCTCTATTCAATCTTTCACTGAACACTTTCGTCATTCCTGAAATATGGAAAAAGGCGAGAGTGGTTCCATTATTAAAACCTAGAAAGCCGGCAAACATAGGCGATTCATATCGCCCTATATCACTTTCGTCGCCGGTAGTGAAGACGCTAGAGTCCATTTTGCTCCCGTATTACACCGCAAATCTGCACCTGGCTAATCATCAACATGGCTTCCGTAAGCTGCACAGCACCACCACCGCACTCAATGCCATTACAACGCAAATAAATAGCGGTCTAAATCAAAACCAACCAAATCACAGGACTGTGTTAGTGGCACTTGACTTGTCGAAAGCTTTTGACACAGTCAACCATGCCACTCTCATACAAGATCTATTAGAAACACAAATACCTGATGGGTTAAAGAGATGGACCGCTAATTACTTGAATGGGCGGCAGGCGTCGGTCAACTTTAGAAACGCAACATCAAAACCAAGACGAATTAGACAGGGGGTGCCACAGGGTGGTGTCCTATCCCCGACACTGTTTAATTTCTATCTATCGAAGATGCTGACGACTGTACAATAATGGCGACGGGGAAGGGCCCCTATACTGATGAACTCTGTAATAAAATCAACGGTTACCTCTGCGACCTTTCCAGGTTTTTCACAGAGCGAGATCTGACGATATCTCCGACTAAATCAACGGCGACGCTTTTTACGACGTGGACGCACCAGGTGAGAAATGAATTAGACATTTTCGTTGACGGCACTAAGCTACCAACTGTCAGCCACCCAAAGTTATTAGGGATGACATTGGATAATACTTTCTCATTTGCTGGTCATGTGTCTGCAATGGTCTCAAAGGTACGTGGTCGCAACAAGATCCTCAAGTCACTTGCCGGCAGTACTTGGGGAAAAGACAAAGAAACGTTGTTGACTACATATAAGGCCATTGGCCGACCAGTCTTTGACTATGCTGCACCCATATGGTCGCCTAATGTACATAACACCAACTGGACGAAGTTACAAGTCTGCCAAAATACTGCCATCAGAACTGCTACGGGATGTCTCCTCATGTCTTCCGAGTCTCACCTCCATCAGGAGGCAAAACTGCTCAATGTAAAAGAGCATGCGGAAATGCTGAGCAAGCAATTCCTTCTGAACTGCCACAAGCCAGCACATCCAAACCGTCATCTTTTGGACATAGATCCGCCCCCGAGAGACATAAGGAAACATCTCCGTAAACATTATGATGAGATCCGGCATCATATTACCTTGCCGTTTGATCTGCAGAATCATAAGCGGGCTCTAACCGACATCCACACCGAGTCGGTAGATACTTTTGTCGGATCTCTACCTGTGAACCCCGTTCTGAACAGTCCTCCACCGGATATTGCTGAAGAAGAACGCACCTTACCAAGGGAGACAAGAGTTACCCTGGCACAGCTTAGGTCTGGATATAGTGTAAGGTTAAACTCCTACTTGTCCAGACTTAATGACACAATCTCAAACACATGCCCTGCATGTGGTAGGACCCCCCATGATACTCTACATCTCTTCAATTGTTCATTTGAACCTACTCTTCTAACCCCTCTGTCCCTCTGGACAAACCCTGTTGAAACTGCACGTTTCCTTGGACTCCCCTTAGAAGAGCGTGATGAAGATCTTCGGAATGATCATACACTCTAGACAGGGCAATGCATTGTTAACAACAACAACATGCCAAGTTCACTGTAGGCGTGAGAGACGGATGTGTTCGCCCAGGTGTTGGTAGACTAAGACGAAGGCTGCGCCTCAGCCTAGTTAGCTGTGGACCTGGTGTGACCGGGTTGGCTGGCGTTCTAGGTTGAGGCGTGTTACAGCATGGTGCGATGAACGCATCCGTCCAAAGTTTCCTCTTTGCCCAGAGCATAGATGTACGTGGCATTGGCCTAAGCAGTTATTGCATTTGATCGATGACGTGAGCGTATATAGTCTTTGCCGACAAACAGTGCACGTAGAGACAGGTACGAGACGATGACGATCCTGACTCACGTGTGAATTTAAGAGGTGCGATGGGGGAAAAGAGAGAGACTGGTGCTCGGCATTCCTCATATCTTAACTACTGCGGTGGGGCGAGAGTGTTGAGCTGCTGCAGCAGACACTGCATATCCATTCTTTTGGTCCGGGGTTCGGCTCCATGCCCGCCCGTAACAATGGAATATCTTGCAGCCCTGCTGCCAGGGGGAGGATGATAGTTTCAGAATGGGACGAAACAAACTAAACAGGGTTACATTGAAAGTGACAGTCCTTGGCCGAGGTAAAACCCCGGGTGGTTCCACTGCGCAGAGTTTTTGGCTCTGAGATTTGACTGCCGAAAGGGAACCAGGATAGAGTCCTAGCAGGGTCGATTTTAAGACGATTAGTAGTTAAAACACTTTGAAATCTGTTTTAATTGTCGTTTTCTGTTGCTTCCATTTGCAGAAGTCTTGTTGATCTCAATCGTGCCGGTGCACCACTCATCGAATTAGTGTTTGCACCGGATCTAGAAACTGGCGAAGAAGCTGCATCATTAGTAAAAGAACTAATTTTAATTTTAAAGTGTTTACGTTCATGTTCCTGCAAAATGGAAGGTTGGTGAACACCTTAAAACAAACCAAAATATAACTTGCATAATTTATTTTCTTTTCTTAAGAGGGCGCATTACGTGTTGATGCCAATATATCAATTCATAGAAGTGGTGAACCTTTAGGCGTGCGTACAGAAATCAAAAATATTGGTTCAGTGCGTAGCATCGCTCAAGCAATTACATACGAAATACAAAGACAATTTGAAGTTGTATTTAAAGGTGGTGTTGTTACGAATGAAACACGCTCATGGGATGCCATAACGCGTTGCACAGTCGCCATGCGTGATAAAGAAGTTTTACAGGATTATCGTTTTATGCCTGAACCAAACTTGCCACCTTTACGCTTGAAGTTGAAAGCAACGAATGATTTAAGTAGCAGCGATTTGATATCAGTACAAACAATTACAGATGCTTTGCCGGAACTGCCCGAAGACACGCGTAAATATTTAATTAAGAAATATCAATTGAGCCAAGATATTTCTGCGATATTAGTGGTATGTTTTTTTTACTTGTTAGGACACAGACCGAAAAATTTTAGAGAAAGTTCAGACCATGGACGAAACTTCTCTTCTGAAGGAAATTGTAACATTTCTAAAACAATATTTAGTCGCAAAAAAATATGCCTGATTCAAACAGGCCCGGTGAAAGCCAGAAAAAACCAATAAGCTTGGCTCTGAAAAATATCGGTCTGTGTTATTATTAATTTTCCAAACTCATGTACTCAATGTACTACTTAAAGATGTCTATTTTTTTAGAATGAGTTACTACTATTGGATTATTTTTTAAATGTAATGGCTCATCTTCCTGGAATACCTGCGAAACTTGTTGCAAATTTCCTAATAAACGATGTTTTGACTTTTTGCAACAAAGCTAATATAGATGTGGATGAATGGTATGTACATATCTTAATTACACTGGACCAAATAAAATTTTAATTTTTTTAAATTTATATTGAGGTTATTTTTCAGAATGTGGGAGAAATTACTGTAAAAGTTGAGACTTTAATATTTACGTTTAGAGGAGATATAAACCAAAAACTACCAAATCCTAAAAAGTTTCAACAATCAAACATGAGGTCTATGTTAATTAATATTAAGTCTGAAATTTTCACAGTACATTTTTAATACATAACTGCATAATTTCCCCCCTAATCCAATTTATTTGTATTCAAAACATTCAAAATCCACTTACGAACTAAATTTTTTTCAGTCAACTTACGTGTAATCACCTTGAGGATATCCTTTCAGCGCTTGATTCCGGTGCAATTAACTTACAAGCTGGTCGGCAACTTATTGAAATTGTAAATGGGGATCCCACAAAAAACGTGAAATCGGTAAATATTATTTATAAACGTTATTATTATGTGGCTAGTTAAAATAACTCTGCCTAAGGGCGGATTTCTCAACTAGCTGTAAACTTAACGCTCACTTTAAATTTTATCGGGCAGTTCATCCTCTTGTTAAATAAAGGGCAAATGAACTGGCTGTTAAACTGACAGTGAATTGACAGTGAACTTTGACGTTAACAGGCAGTCGAGAAATCCGCCCTAAGACAGCGAGAAGCACACCCTGCATCAGTTACAAAAAAATTGGTACTGTCATTTTCGACATTTGCGAATAGAAAAAAAACTGCTTTCAAAAATTTTTACATAAGGGACAGTCCATCGTGACTCCTGGGACATTTGACTCGAGAGCTTAGTCAACTTTGACTTAATAAACTGACATCGGGACTTCAACTGCTATGAAATATATTTATCGACATGGATAAATATCCAATACAATAAACGTATTAAAAGATTTGGCGAAATACCAACAAATAGCTTTATAACTACTCAGTAAGTGAGTGTGACACAGTAAGTGAGTGTGACTCCTGGGACACCTAAAACTCCCTTTTGTTGCACCTTTGTGAGCACGAAAACGAATTTTAGCTTTACAGTTCAACTTTGAACTACAATTTGTATATGATCGAAAGTACATACTACGTAGTACCATATTATTTAAAAATAAGATCAGTATTAGCTTTTAGGAAGTTTTTACAAAGGTTAAAGAGTGTGACACCTGGGACATTTGCCTTTTTTTCGTGATACAATTTTTAAGTTTTTTCAGTTTTATCGATGCAGTTCCCTAAAAAGTTAGCTATGTAACTAGTTACCCCTAACACATGATAATGAAAATATCTTTATTGCAAATTTCTGTCAGAGCAGTGGGACTTTAAAAATTTTATGCTTTTCCTCTTTTGGCTGGAATGTCTCATAAGTAAATTTTTACTACATAAGTATTATTACTACATTGATTTTTTTTTTTTCAGATTATAAAAGATTTAAATCTGGAACAAATAACAAACGATGAAGCTATTGAACAACTTTGTCGACAAGCAATGGAAAGTCAGGCACAAGCTGTAAAAAAATACAAAAGCGGAAAAAAGAAAGCTCTTTTCGCTATCGCTGGCGAAGTAGCGAAATTGTCAAATCAAAGGGCTAACATGAAAGCTGCTGTCGCTTACCTGGAAAAGATTTTAAAGAGTTGAATAAAAATGAGTAAAGAAATCTAAGCACTACTGACAATGAAGATACTTAATATACTCAGCTGTGGGTTGAACAGCGAATTTTATTTATAAGGTGGGTGGTATTTTATAATTTTTATTTATCTATATTGAACGCAAGCTATTGACCTATGAAAAAGACTCAGGCTTACGGCACTGTTAACTTGAAGGTTCGTCACACAGTCAATTCAGAAAAAGTGCGCTTTCTTACAGGTCCATTAGAGTAATTTGCCCTAACGTTAGGTGAAATGTCAAAAACCCTACACACAAGGCAACTTCTCGTACATCAGAAGTGGAATTTATTAACTTATAACGAAATCAGGAGTGGAATTTACTTACTTATCTGAATGCAGTTTGCTGAAGCCGATTTTCGGGCAGGACTAAGTCAGCTGGTTCTGTTAATAAAAAATAACACCATTTGTACCAGTTAAACATTTTTTATTTGGATAAAGTGTTGATACATTTGGTAGTTAGCTTTTTTTTATAAAGTAAACTCATTCTACAATATTGTTTGTCTTAACTATTACAGCAAATGTTAAATATTTGAATCGTGTTTGACATTACACTACAAAAGTATACACTAAATAATAAATATTACATGGAATGGGTATGCATGGGTGAGTGTGAAGGAGTACTAAAATAAATTTGCATGGCCTTCATCATAAAGCTGTACCACAATATCTCCTTCCTAAATAGAGGAGAAATGCTACAGTCTCATAATTTGCTATGTCGATTAGTTTATATCACTACTAAAGTGACAGAATTGAAAGAAAGAAAAAAAAAGCAAGTAAAGGTAGTGCAAAGCATATTAAACAAGCCGATTGAATAGTTCTGTTCTGTTACAAAATAAATTAGCAATGGTTTTTTCTTCAATTACACAGTACAGCAGCCAATCTGAGGGGTGAGAAATTCCAAGTCAGGGTGATGGTACTAGGTCAGTATAGTAAAACCCTCATCATCAGTTTTTTTATGACCTTTTAAATTTTTTCCTAATCTTTCCTTAACTTAGTTTAACATAACTCGAGAACCACTTGTCCGATTTTGATGAAACATATTTAGAAAAATTAAGAATTACGATTTCTCTAATCTGTTTCTATACCGTTTTCCTATATGTGCACCACTTTCGAAGTTAAAAATGAATGTATGAAGGGAAAAAAGTATTTTTTGAATTCAGGCGACGATAGGAAAACCTTTTGTGCTGGAGCTTCTTTGTCCATTCGCATAACATGGCCCAGCCAGCGGAGTCTTTGGGGTTTAATTCGCTGGACTATGGTCTGATCTGCGTAGAGCTCGTACAGCTCATCGTTAAATTTCCTTCGATACTCGCCGTTGGCATCGCGGGAAGGACCATAAATCTTCCGGAGAACTCTTCTCTCAAATACTCCAAGGGCCTCTCATCTTCTCTTGACATTGTCCATGAATCTGAGCCATACATCAGGACAGGAATGATGAGAGACTTATAGAGCGTGATATTTGTTCTTCGAGAGAGGACTTTACTTCTCAATTGCCTACTCAGTCCAAAGTAGCACTTGTTGGCAAGAGTGATTCTCCGCTGGATTTCTAGACTGATATTATTTTCGGTGTTGATACTGGTTCCCAAATAGACGAAGTCCCTCACAGTTTCAAATTTGTAACTATCAACAGTGACATGGCTGCCAAGGCGCAGGTGCGCCGATTCTTTCTTTGATGACAGCAAATACTTCGTCTTGTCCTCGTTCACGGCAAGACCCACTTTTTTCGCTTCCTTATCCAGTCGCGCTTACGGCGCGGTTGTTAAGGCCAATGATATCAATATCATCGGCATACGCCAGCAATAGCACGCTCTTGTAAAAGATTTTACCATTGCGGTTTAGCTCTGCTGCTCGAATTATCTTCTTCAGCATCAGATTGAAGAAATCGCACGAAAGGGAGTCGCCTGTCTGAAGCCTCGTTTTGTTTGAAATGGCAGGTCCGTCAAGCTGCACCCCCCCACGACGGATTTCAAATTTGAAAGTCCAGGGATTATGTGCTATTTATGTGCTAATTAGTTCCAAAGTAAAAATTGAGCACAAAAATTTTTTTTTGGGAACTAATTAGCACATAAATAGCACATAATTCCTGGACTTTCAAATTTGAAATCCGGTTTAGCTGGTCCCCCAACTTTGGAATTTCAAAAAAAGTACCTAAAATTTGAGCAACAAAAACAAACTTTGCGGAATTCTCGAGCACATAAATAGCACTTAATTCCCACATACAAAGTTTTTTTCTAAAGCTACTCCTTCTTAGGGGGGGGGGGGGGGGTTTACTTGACGTCAAGCTGCACCCCCCACTTTCGAGGTTTTAAAAAAGTACTTAAAAATTGAGCACAAAAATTTTTTTTTTGGGAACTAATTAGCACATAAATAGCACATAATTCCTGGACTTTCAAATTTGAAATCCGGCGATCGGGGATTTTGACCCCTTCCCCCCTACCCACACCCTCTGGCAGCTTGACGGACCTTCAAATGGCTCAGAGAGGTCCTTCCCGATTCTGACGGAGCTGTTGGTATTGCTCAACGTCATTTGGCAAAGCCGTATAAGCTTTGCAGGGAAGTCAAATTCAGACATGGCATACAGGCAACTCCTTTTTGCGCTGTCAAAAGCGGCTTTGAAATCGACGAAGAGATGGTGTGTGTCGATTCTTTTATCATGGGTCTTCTCCAGGATTTGGCGTATCGTGAAAATCTGGTCGATGGTAGACTTACCAGGTCTAAAGCCACACTGTTAAGGTCCAATCAGTTTGTCTACGATGGGCTTCAGCCTTTCACACAACACGCTAGAAAGAACCTTATATACGATATTAAGAAGACTTATTCCGCGGTAGTTGGTGCGGTTAGCAGGATCGCCTTTCTTGTGGATTGGGCAAAGCACACTTAAATTCCAATCCGGAGGCATGCATTCGTCTGACCATATTCTGCATAAGAGCTGATGCATGCTTTTTACCAGCTCTTCGCCTCCGTGTTTGAACAGCTCGGCGGGTAGTCCGTCTTTTCCAGGCGCTTTGTTGTTTTTGAGCCGGGATATAGCTATCCTCACTTCATCATAGTCAGGTGGTGGGACGACTTTTCCATCGTCAGGGATTGGGGTATCGGGTTCGACGTCTCCCTCGCAATTTAGCAGTGAGGAGAAGTGCTCCCTCCATAATTTAAGTACACTTTGTACGTCGGTTACCAGGTCGCCATTATTGTCCTTACAGGAGCTTGTCCCGGTCTTAAAACCTTCCGTCATCCGCCGGATCTTTTCATAGAATTTTCGGGCATCATTCCTGTCAGCCAGCATCTCAAGCTCCTCACACTCACGCCTTTCGGTCTCACTTTTCTTTTTTCTGAAAAGGCGTCTCTCTTCCTTCTTTGCCTCGCGATATTGTTGCCATACACTGCGGGTTGCGCCCGTTCGCAACGTCTCCTTGTAGGCAGCGTCCTTTTTGTCCGAGGCTGTGGTGCATTCCTCATCGTACCAGTTGTTCTTGCGGGCTCGCTGAAACCCTATAGTGGCTTCAGCGGCGGTACGTAATGAGTGAGAGATATGCTTACATTGCTCGGTTACATCGTTAGGTCGAGGATTGCTCTCCGATAGCAGGTGTGAGAGTCGAGTGGAGAAATTATCAGCTGTCTGTGTCAACGCGCGACGTCAAACTTTCCTTCCGTTACTGTGCGTAATTTCTTCGCTGCACAGAGGCGTGTGCGTATCTTGGTTGCAACAAGATAATGGTCCGAGTCGATATTGGGACCGCGTAGGGTACAAACGTCTAGAACGGTGGAGCTGTGTATGCCGTCGATCATGACATGATCAATCTGGTTTCTTGTTCTTTGATCAGGGGACAGCCAGGTGGCTTGGTGTATTCGCTTATGCTGGAACCTGGTACTACTGATGACCATATTGCGGGAAGCGGCGAAGTCAATCAACATAGTGCCGTTGGGGGATGTTATATCGTGGAGACTGAATTTTCCCACTGTAGGACCAAAGACTCCTTCCTTGCCCACCTTGGCATTAAAGTCGCCGAGCACGATTTTGATATCATGCAGGGAACAGCGATCATAGGCTTGTTCAAGTTTATCGTAGAAGGAGTCCTTCTCTGCGTCGTCCGTCTCCTCAGTCGGCGCATAGGCGCAGATAAATGTTATGTTGAAAAACTTCGCCTTGATGCGGATCGCAGCGAGACGCTCGTCCACAGGAGTGAACGCTAGTACTTGGCGGCGAAGTCCCTTTCCCACCACACCACGCGCTTTGCCGCGTGTCTGGCCACTGTAGTATACGTCACAAGGACCGATGGTCGTCTTTCCTTGCCCGTCCATCGCATTTCTTGCAGGGCGGTGATGTCAGCCTTTGCGTTCGCGAGGACATCAACCAGTCGGGCAGCGGTACGCTCCCTAGAAAGGGTCCGGACATTCCACGTACATGCCCTAATATCCTTCTCGTAGTCCATAATTCGTTTTGCCGGGTCGTCAACATTAAAGGGGGTCTCATCCGAGGCTTTGTACTTTTTATTTTCATTGGAATTAGGTTTTTTACGTGGCGGGTCCCAAACCCAGCGCACAACCCGTTTCGGGGTTTTGGATTGGAAAAATAGAAGACGTGAAAGTATGCCATTCCGTATCCCAATGACTTGGACTAATCCTGGCGAAGGTCACAATCCATTGAATTGCTATGCATGTGCGAATAAAGGAGTCGCAAGAAGGATAAGAAAATTCTATAATTACGTTGGTGTTGCAAGTGCTGCAACACCATTGCTTCATTCGGACCACGCTCCTGTACCAAAAGCATCTAGCCCAGATATTTTCTCTTCTACGACTGCTCCGACATATCATGCACGTGATGATCCCCCATATGAGCCATCAGTATCCAATGGGCCAATTTTAATAACTCAAAATAAGCTTGATTCAATTGTTGCCAAGTTGGAGTTAACACAGCATAAATCGGAAGAGCTGGCTTCCATGTTGAAATCAAACAATTTGTTGGCACCCGGTGTGAAAGTCACAGCTTATCGAAATCGTCAGGCAACACTCCAAAGTTTATTCCTCGTGAATGATGAAAAAACGTTTGCGTATTGCCCGGATGTAGGAAAATTGATGGCCGCAATGGAAATAAAATATGAAGCAGATGACTGGAGATTATTTATTGACAGTTCAAAACTCAGCTTGAAGGCGGTTTTACTGCATAAGACCAATAAAAAACCTTCAGTTCCAATCGCCTATAGTACAGAAACGAAAGAAACATATGATGCACTGGAAAATATTTTAAAAATGGTTAACTGCGCCAAACATTATGTGGCGCATATGCTGCGATTTAAAAGTTGTAGCAATGCTTTGTGGTCTTCAAAGCGGCTATATAAAATATATGTGCTTTTTGTACGATTGGGACACACGATTTTCCGGTGACCAATATGCATGCATATTTTGGATTTTTTATGAATTTAAAAAAAAAAAAAAAATTTTTAGGCAAAAAATACTTTTTTCCCTTCATACATTCATATTTAACTTCGAAAGTTTTGTACATATAGGAAAACGGCATAGAAACAGATTCGAGAAATTGTAATTCTTAATTTTTCTAAATTTATTTCATCAAAATCGGACAAGTGGTTCTCGAGTTATGTTAAACTAAGATAAGGAAAGATAAGGAAAAAATGTAAAAGGTCATAAAAAAAAAACGGACACATACGAACGCCAAACCCTTTGAGGGTTTTACTATACTGATCTAGTACCATCACCCTTACTTGGAATTTTTCACCCCCAGGCAATAACCCCAAAAATGTTCCATAGTGTTATAAAACAAAAGTATGGGGCTTAAATAAGGCTGCCATATTTCCTCATTTCACGCCTAGAAATTCTAGTTCTTAAAAAACTAATTTTTGTAAGTGTTCTTCGGAAGTGGAATTATTTTTGATCCAAAGCTATGACTTAAAATCGTTCCAATGTACACCAACTTACACTCTGTCGGAGATTGGGGACGAACTTCTTTAATTTGTAGTGTGCTGCATTGGTTTTGCGTTGGCAACCACTACCGGAGGCACCTATTTCTTTTAATCTTCTTCAAAGGAGTTTGAGTTTTGTGTATTGCCTGTACTGGTATTTGAACCTGGAACGGACCAAGACCAAGCAGGACACTGGGTCTATTAGTCTCAATCACAGTTAAAAAATATATATATATTTTTATAGGAAAATCATAATTTACTGCTTGTTTTAAACAAAATCAATTACAGGCAGTGAGATACTATATTCTTTTGTCTATCTCGCAGACAAAGAAAAGCCATAAAATATTGTATGTAAATGGATATTGGATATGGATTCTAAATTTGATTGTGCTTCTGTAAACAAAATCATCCCAAGTGAAAAATATATTTGAAAATATCGTATCGAAAATTTTTCTCGAACTCGAATTATTTTGAAAATTTTTGAATAAAATAACTAGCACTGTACAACAGTCAAAAAATCCCAGAGGGTTTCTCGTCGGTTTCTAAAGCTTTTGTCATATTTTCCGAAACTGAAGTCAGATTTTTCGGGTCACCCTAGGTTTTCTCTCCAGAGGGTACTTTGTTCAGAGAACGTTAATAATAAAAAAAAGATTGTTTAATGTTTTTTTTTTTTAATAACTTACTATACCCCAAATTTTTGCTTCTGGGACATCTGTATGCGCTAACTAAAAAACCAAAATTAAACTATGGTTCCTCGACCCCAGAAAAATTATTAGAAAAAATGTTTTGACAACTACCGATCCCTTTACAAACTATTAGCAAAAAAAATTTGTTTGGCACTTTAAGGGAGCGGGAGTTATTTACAAATTTTACAGACTTGTTAATTTTTTATGAAATTTTTTTTTCTCTACGTACTGTGTACTATGAAGACAACAAATGTAAATAACTCCCGCTCCCTTAAAGTGCCAACAAATTTTTTTTGCTTATAGTTACTAATAGAATGCCCAACATCATCATACAAGCGCCATCTGACCACGATGGAGAAGTTGAAAATTGCGAATAATGTTTGCAAAAATTATAATCGTCGTTTGATAGAAGATAACATCTTTTATTAATATTTAAAAAATTAGCAAAATCGGTTTGACCAATCGTGAGAAAATCATCAAAAAGTGAGGAATTTCGAAAAGTGTTGATAGCTATAACTTTGAAAATAGTTCGAATTTCGAAAAATTATTATATACGTATTTTTGTTTAATCGTTGTGAGCCATACTACCAAAATTCAAGTCAATAGTTATTTTTCAATGTTTAAATTTCGATCGCAAAATAAAAATATTTTACAATTTTAAATTTCGAACGCAAAATAAGAGCTATTTTTCAATTTCGATCCGAAAATAAGAGTTATGCATGATTTCTTTTAATTTAAAATCGAAAATAAAAGTTTTTAACGAAGGAAATATAAAAATGGGATAACAACTATTATTTTGCGATCGAAATTAAAAAATTGAAAAATAACTTTTACAGAAAAAATGCCAAAAAAAATCTTTTCACTAATCGATAACGACAGTAATAAAAAATGTTTCTATGTACTCCTTATGGCAGTAGCACTACCCCTTCATAATGAATTTTTTGGTTAAAGTTTTGCTTAAGCTCAAAGTTTCATTTTCAAGTTTAAAAATTACAATTCATATTCAAAAAGTTACAATTCAAGTTCAGAAAATTACAATTCTGAATATGAAATGAAAATTCCGAAATTGAATTGTAACTTGAATTGAAATTTTTTGAATATGAAATAGAATTTCTGAACTTGAATTGTAATTTTCTAAACTTGAATTGTAATTTTCTGAACTTGAATTGTAATTTTCAGAATATGAAATGGAAATTCTGAACTTGGATTGTAATTTTCCGAACTTTAATTGTAACTTTTCGAATATGAATTGCAACGTTCTGAAGTTGAACTGAAAAAAGTGTAGAAATACATACATTTCATTTACACGCTCTTGTTTGGATGTGAATAACGCACAATTGGTTATGTTCATAAATTTCTATGTTCGAAAAATTTCGAAATTCGAAATGCTTTTGACACTAAACTATTTTATTTAAATTTTTTCTTGGGTTTAAAACAAAAAGATTAAACTTCTCAAAAAAAAATTTGTAATTTCAAACTTTGAATATTTTTCAAAATCCGATTTTTTTGAATGGGGTTTCGGTTTTTTCGTTTATTAATTTCAACGCTATTACTTATATGGTAATTGTATAATATCTTCGAAAATAATTAAAGAGAAGAAACATTTTTGACTAGAATATTTTTTTGTTCATAAAAACTTAATTTCAAAATTTTCGAAGTTTTGAAACATCTGTTAATTTAAATTTATTGTTTAATTTTTTTTTAATTCGTTTAAACTTTTATAAAAATATTTAGTAATTTCATGATTTGAAAAATATTCGAAATCCTTTTTTTAATGTTAATTTGTAGTTTAGTTTTTTTATTAATTTTGACGCTAACCACTTTTCTTTTTTAATTCTTGTATTTCTCTTAGTGGTTCTCAGAGAAAATACAGTAAAGTATACATAATTTCGAAAACTCGATTGGTACAAGGGGTTTTGCGTTTTTAATTGGTTCGACTTTACTTATACATGATGGAGATTTCGAGTACCTATTTGGAAACATCTTCAAAACTAATTTGTAATGGAAAAAATTTTCGAAGTAGAATTTTTATTGCAAAAAAAACTTAAAATTTATCCCAACAAAAATGCAAGATTCGAAAATTCTTGATACACTTGGGCTACGCTCACACTGCAACCGACTTTTGTCGTCCGGCAGCAAATACACATGCACAACTTTGGCCGCCCGATAAATCAGAACGCGCCCGAATTTCTCTGATTATGTCGGAGGAAAAAGCCGGTTGCAGTATGAGCGTAGCCGTGGTTGGTTTGGCATCAAAGCATACCCCGACGCAGGATACACGTAGAATGATATCACGAGAACAGCACCAAATAGAATACGATTCAAGTCGGTAGTCGAGGCTCTATGTTCCAATAGGAGTTGAAGAAAATTATGATGATGATGAAACCCATACGTCAAAAGTATCGGGAAAATAACGGAGGTGTGTATAAGAAGTGTCGATATATGTATGTATGTAAGTACAATTACATATGTACATCCTACATTAGTTTGTAATTAAATGCATCTTGTTTCTAATTAAAAGGAAGCTTTTAATGGCAGTGCTTGATTTCAATATCCTTTTTAATATGAATTCTCTCTACTCCGCTAATATGTCTATGATAAAGTTAACAGACGGTTTTTATGGATCATAATCTCGACAAGTTGATGGTGGTAAGCTCATGGAAACAGCATTATCCAATCTGGTTAAATATGGAAAATTTTGTATTATTATTAAAATGAAAATTCTTGCCTTTGATAAATTTTTACTCACCGACGTGATTCACTTTCCAAAAGGTTTGGATCTAAAGGATGTTGCGAAACATGTCTTAGCGAATCTCCCAAAGTGTTACGCAAATGTTGCATTTCCCGATTAGCTTTTGAACTACGTAATATGTACTGTTGACGCCGTTTGGCTTCCTGAGCCAATTGTTCACGCAGCATAGATATCTGAAAAGACAAAGACATTAGAAGAGGGTTCGCTAAATTTGGAATTTATAAGGATTATCGAGCTGTTAGACTTCAATCCAACGTTAATTGGTTATAGGAAACTACCCACCATAATTTATTCATATCGGAAGGGGTCGATTCTAATCAGTTGTTGACGCGGAATTACCCTTACATTAAACCCTACATTTACCTGATTTTCCAAACATAGAACTTGTTGTCGATGCGACTGTTCGCGTGCATCCAATAGCTTTTCCGCATGCAAATGTGCACTACGATAACGATCCGTATCCATACCACCATCCATACACTTGGCACTATCATGTAGACGCGCCTTTAGCCTTGCCAGCTCCGACTCCTTTTCAGCTAGAAGAGTCTCCAAACGACGGACCTTCAAACGTAAATCACGTGCCTCCTGCTCGATAACAGCATGGTCAAGGCCACAACTAAACTGGCCTCCACCAGCACCTGCACTCTCCATACGATTTGAGTCATAATCGCCAGCATCATAATAGGACACATTCTTCTCGGCACGATCGTAGGCTGCAGTACCACCACTACCGGCGAATTTACTTTTACGTTCGGACTCTAGTTGTTTGACTTTGTCTTGTAGCGCTTGTAGCTTATTGCGTAACTCGGATTTTTCACGTTGTGACGATTTCAATTGTCGACTGAGCTCTTCCTCTTCACGCTTATCAGCACCATTACTACCGAGCGCACCACCATCCCCAGATTCCTGATTCCATTTGGCAATACGTAGCTGAGATTCTAAGGCGGAACGTTGTACCTCTAAATCGTTAACTTGTTCTTGTAGACGCTGTATGCGATCGAGTTGTGCTTGTTGGCTACGTCGTAGCTCATTGAGATTGGATTGTGCATTATCCAAGCGTTCCGCGAGTATGCGTTTCTCATTCTCAGCTGCCTGTGCTTGTTTTTGTAGTAATTTGAGTTTGTCTTCGTTGGACTGCGTACAATGTCCCTGTTCGGATAGTTCTTTATTTAACACTTTCAATTCGCCACGCAGTTCGGTTTCTGCAACGGCTGCCTTTTGTAGACGGTCTTTCATTTGATCGACAGTAGTCTTGAGAGAGGTACAACGTTCTTCGAGCTGTACCATTGCACGATTTTGATTGTCGAGGCGTTCTTGTGCTTGACGTACTTGACAGTCCTTTTCTTGTAGCGCCATTTGTAAACGGTTTATATCCCCTTCCATTGCTACTCGTTGCAAATCCAATTTTGCGGCACGCCCTTCAGCTTTCGCTAATTCCTCTTGTAGGTGGCGTTTCTCGTTCTCTATTTTTGATCCATGTGCACGGCATTTCTCTAAGCGTTCCTGGAAAGAGTTAACTTTAGTTACCTTATGGGTAAGAGGTGGTAAATATAAGTTAGGCTAGCTTTTAAAACCAGCATGTCGTTAAGGAGAAGTCCATGCAAGTGGGGAAAGCTTCTGATCGCCATTCAACTGGGAATGGCCAGAGCGATTCTTCTATGTGCGGTCCAAGCAGCTCACTACATCCGGGAAAGCCCACGTATCTCTGGATAGCCACTGAACACCCGTTCGGTGGTGAACTAAAGTGAGAAGGCGACAACCTGACAAGGCCACTCCGACATAATCGGTTTAAGGGCTTGCCAGGGGACTTCATCAGCAGCGTCTGTCACCATGAGATGCGGGTGCAAGCGGGCGTCTGTCTTGAACCAAGAGGCTCGCTATATAAATGTGTAATTTAAATCCAACCCCCCGAGAAACGGGTTGTGCGTAGGGTTTGGGACCCACCACATAAAAACAAACTTCCAATTAGATCCAATATTGGACGGCCAAAATCGCCTAGGCGGTTAAAGGCTATTTTAAGTAAGTAAGTATGTCGTTAAGGAGTGGTGTGAAGTGGATCCTCTTCGGATCATAGTAGGCTACGTTAAACCATTTATTCGAAATCAACTGTTTAAAACACCCCAGCGGTAAAATTGAAAATGTGTCATCGATCAAAATCTTTATATTGTTGTTGTCCAAAGTTATTGAAAATATGTTCTTTTTGGAACATATTGACACAAGAATATCAGTTTCGATGTAATAAGACTGTTGGTTGTTTTGCTAAAATCTTTCCTTACATCAGTTATAGAAACAGTTACAAAAACGTGAAAGCTTGTTATGAAAATGAAATAAATCCCAATGGTAAAAAATCATAAATTCTAGTTTTAAGAGAAATGAAATAAGTCCCAACAAATATGAAATAACTCCCAATGCTGGAAAATGAAATAACTCCCAACGAAATCCCGGGTCGCCTCAGAGAGTAAGCATGGCCTTACCGCGGTACGGGGCTCTGCCGCGGCGGACGACACATTTTCCCCTACTCTTCCCTTGACCCTAAGCTGGCCGTGTCCGGCGATGGGTCGTACGAACAAGATGAACTCAAATTATCCAAATAAAAACGATAAACCTAAAAAACAAACAACGCCAAATTTCACTCCTCAGCAAAGGAGAGCTATGGAGGAACAGGCGAGAAAGCAACAACAACGCCGGAGGACAACCTCCGTTCCACAATCAAGGGGGGGATCGACAGCGATGGCAACTACGAGTCGGTCAACCAACCCTCTATCGACTAAGATTGACTTGATGGGAGCTAGCACCAGTGCGGTTGCCAACGCAACTAAGCGGACAACGGTAGATGCTAAACTCCCATCAACCGCTGATATGAAAACCAGTATCTTTACGTCTGTGGCAGCGGTCTCACGACCTGGCCTCGGAGTTTCGAAGGAGAAGGAAGCTGCAACTGAGATTTCGGCAAGGAGAGCGACCGCGATGGCAACTACGGGTCCGCACTCCCAGGAGACATCTCCCCGCCGCTTCACATACCACGAGAAAAGATTGGCTGCAAAGATCCTGAAGAGGTATGAAGGAGTACCGCAGGAATCGCTGTCGCCGAATTCCAGTAAATCGGTAGAGCTAGCGAAAGCTGTGATACCGGATTTCCAAAATTCTTACATGCCAAAGAGGTTAAAAGTTAACCCTTTCAAGCGCCAGAGATCGGACCTGGAGTTGAATCCCCCTCCCAAGCGGCATCAGAATACCCCTGGAGCGGGCAAACTAAGCTTTGCTGAGGTAACCAAGGACAGGATCCTTATAGGCGTCCTGGACCGAGGCAATGACCGCCTGGCCATCCCTAAGGACCGGTGGCGTTACGTGCGAAATGAACTCGGCAACATTCTTCTCAATGTTGCTCCAGAGTTTCCGGGTAGTTCGGCGCGAGTAACGGATGCGGGTTGGCACCAGGGTCAGATTAAATTACTCGCATGCGAGGATGCAAAAACCGTAGCACTGTACAAGGCAGCAGCTGCTAAGCTGGGTGAAGTCTACAAGGGCGCAAAGATGGAGGTCGTCGACTGGAAGGACATTCCAGCTCGTCCAAGGGCAAGGGCGTGGATTCCGGCCATCCCTGACGAACCCGAGAGAATTCTCGGGATGCTACGGCTAATGAATCCGTCCCTGCCAACGCATGACTGGAGTGTCAATCTGGTCGGGGATGCGGTAGGGCCCGACAGATAGGTGGTGTTCACCATGAATAAAGAGTCAATCGAGCCCCTCAAAAGGTGCAATGGCCTAGTACACTACAGCGTAGGCCAGATCGTTATCCACGTATATCGTGGTGATGCTCAGCGCGCTGCCTTCTCGGCTGCTCCGGGGGAACCGGAAAACGAATTACCAGAAGAGGAAGCGGAGGATTCCGATGCGGAAAGCATGTTATCCGCCACGTCCCTTGGCGATAGTGCTGTGAACAACTCGGAGATGGAGGACAGCCTACAGGACGAGGAAGCCCTCGACGTCACGGTGGTAGCAGCCAACGCTGAGCGATTAACATCTAACGCTGCAGACAGCAAGACTCCTGCAACGCCATATCGGGCAGTTAATCGGAACAACTCGTCGTTGATAGGCAACCTCCGGGATGGGGCAAACCTCGACGATATGGGGACGGCAGGGAAGTCTGTGCGCTCTCATGTTGGTGGTGCTTCAGATTAATCTGCACAAATCTAAAGTAGCTTCGGCTGCTTTAAGTAGTCGTCTTTCTAAAGGCGACGTGGATGTGGTCCTCATCCAAGAACCCTGGGTCAATAGCTCGAGAATCTGCGGATTGGGGACTAAGGGCTTCAAGCTCATTCGAGCCAGCGAGGAGAGCAAAGTCAGAACGTGTATTTTGGTCAAGTCTGAGTTGAACTCCTTTCTCCTACCTAACTACACCAATGGTGATATTACCGCTATCAGTCTAACGGTCGACAGCACCCGCCTGACGGTGGCGTCGGTCTATATGCCCTACGACGCCGAAGAACCCCCACCACAAATGGAGGTGAAAGACCTGGTGTCAAATTTCTGCACGGGTAATCTTATTATTGGAGCGGACGCTAATACTCACCATGTCCAATGGGGGAGCTCCGACATCAATGCCAGGGGCGAGTCTCTGTTTGATTACCTCTTAACAACCAACCTGGTGATTTGCAACGTGGGTAATGAGCCTACTTTTATCACTAAGACCCGCAGGGAGGTCATAGACCTCACTCTCTGTAGTGAAGACGCTTATGAGTGGGTCAGAAAATGGCGGGTTCTGGAAGAACATTCTTTCTCCGACCACCGTTACATAGAAATGGTTTTAGACTTTATTGTAGAACAACCAATCATGAAACGCAATCCACGTAACACTGATTGGCAGTTACACAATGAAATATTAGACAGAGACCTCCCAGTACTGCCCTCACAAGCCCCCTCATCAGTAGAGGAGCTGGAGGATCTTGTTACTACATTTACATCGGCGCTCTCAAATGCTCTAGGACAGGCTTGTCCAGTGCCAAAACCACGCGGTAAACACAGGCCACATTGGTGGTCCTACGATTTGGACTCGCTCCGAATATCATGCCGGAAACAATTTAACAAGGCCAAGAGCTTCGGCTCTGAGCCTCATTGGCACGAATATAAAGCTAAACTAAGGGCCTACAAAAAAGGTCTGAGACAGGCGAAGAGAACCTCGTGGAGAAATTTCTGCACTGGCGTCGAAAAGGTCGACGACACAGCGAGACTTAGACGAGTC
Source organism: Campiglossa producta (assembly GCA_964058755.1). Classification (NCBI taxonomy): domain Eukaryota; kingdom Metazoa; phylum Arthropoda; class Insecta; order Diptera; family Tephritidae; genus Campiglossa; species Campiglossa producta. Next base: position 52,387,386 of record CAXKVI010000001.1, on the reverse strand, counting down.
CTCTCGAAAAGTCAAACAACCATCAGCTATTTGCGAAAGCCTGACGGATCCTGGACCAGCACGGAAGAGGAAACCCTTGAGCTGCTCTTGAATACACATTTTCCGGGGAATCTGCATGATGCACCACTAGCACCTGCAACAAACCTGGCAGTAAATATACCCATCACTGAGGAAAGAGTAAGGTGGGCAGTTAAGAGCTTTGAACCGTATAAGGCTGCCGGGCCGGACGGGATTATCCCCGCGCAGCTTATAAACACGTTGGAGACATCAGCTAAATGGCTGGTATTTCTCTTCACAGCCTGCCTGGCTCTCAACCACATTCCGGGCTCCTGGAGAAGCGCCACGGTAGTGTTTATCCCTAAGGCTGGGAAGGCATCCCACTACGAGCCAAAAGACTACAGACCGATCAGTCTCTCGTCCTTTGTACAAAAAACCTTTGAGAGGATATTAAGCGACTACCTCTTAACGACTATTGATAGCAACCTTATCTCTAGCTATCAGCATGCATACACAAAGGGTAAATCAACAGAAACCGCTCTGCACAGCCTAGTGTCTGTCATTGAGAAATCGCTGTGTGATAAGGACTACTGTCTCGTGGCCCTCCTAGACATTGAGGGGGCTTTCAACAATATAAGCCCGGAGGCTATCAACTCCGCTCTAACTAATCTGGGAGTAGATAGACCTCTAACTGGTTTAATTGACCAACTTTTAATGGGAAGGAAAATAGCTTCTTCACTTGGTACGGTTGAGTTATCACGCTATGTCACAAGGGGAACACCCCAGGGTGGTGTTCTTTCCCCGCTTTTATGGAACCTCACAGTCAACTCGTTGCTACGTGACACAAGCTGGGGGGGCGGGAAGATAGTGGCATACGCAGACGATTTAGCTATTGCATTCAGAGGCAAGTTCCCACAAACTCTGTGTGACCTGATGCAAGTAGCACTGCGAGAAGTTTCGACGTGGTCCTCTCGCTGCGGACTTAGTATCAACCCAGGGAAGGTGGAACTTGTCCTCTTCACCAACCGGTACAAAATACCGCCACTAAGCCTACCAGAACTAGATGGCACGCGCCTGGGCTTGTCGGATAAGGCCAAGTTTCTAGGCATAGTTCTGGACAGGAAATTGAATTGGAAGGAGAATGTTCGTCAGCGCCAGAAGAAAGCTTGCATCGCTCTTTACACCTGCAAAAGAGCCATTGGCAAAAAATGGGGGCTCAGCCCTAGAGTATGCAGTTGGATCTACACGGCCATCATTCGCCCAATCATGCTTTATGGAGTCGTCGTATGGTGGCCTGCGCTGAGCAAGGCAACATACCTGAATCTGTTGCGGAAAGTCCATAGATCCAATATGATCTGTATAAGCGGTGCGCTAAGGACAACGCCCAACGAAGCCCTCCAGGTCATTCTGGGCATTTTGCCACTTGATCTGGAAGGGTTTCGGTCAGCGGCGGCATCAGCTCTGCGCCTAAGAGAAACCTCCAGTTGGGCTGCGGGTACTATTGGACACTCCAGTATTCTGGAATCTTACAGCTTTCTCCCTCTAAGCACAGATCGTTGTGCGACTACTACAGTCGGGGATAGCTGTTTCAAAATAAACATTCCCAGCAGAGAAGACTGGGAGAGGACGGATTGGTGTCCCGAAACAAATGGTGGCACTTCCATATACACCGACGGCTCGAAGTTGGACGGCAGAGTTGGAGGAGGCGTTTATTCAAGGGATTTGGACCTTGAGCTCTCCTTCAGACTACCTGATCATTGTAGCGTCTTCCAGGCGGAAGTCTCGGCAATCCTGGACGCCGCGGCCTGGTTAAGCAAACGTGTTATCGGAGAAGATATCGCTATTTTCAGCGATAGCCAAGCGGCCATCAAATCCCTTGGCTCATACACGTTCAACTCTGAACTGACGCTCAGCTGTCGTCGATCTCTTCAGGAGATGGCCCAACAGAACCGCGTAAACCTCATATGGGTCCCGGGACATAGGGACATTGAGGGAAACTGTAAGTCAGACGAGCTTGCCAGGCAGGGCACGACCAAGCAGGTTCTTCAGGATAAAGAGCGCTTAGGTATGCCGTTTGCCACATGCAAACTAATGCTGAAGGAGCACACACTCCGTCAAGCCAACGAAAGATGGCTGCAATCCCCAGGGTGTCGCATATCGAAACAAACCTGGCCAAAATGGGATCTTAAAAGGTCTAGACGCATTTATGCCCTAACTAGGAGGGAAATCTGCATATTGATAGGGGTATTAACCGGTCACTGCCTCATTGGTAGGCATGCAGAAAGGCTAGGTGTGCCCTACCGACGATGCTGCAGGAGTTGCAAAGATGATGAGGAGGAGGAAACAGTGGATCACCTCATCTGCAACTGTCCGGCTTTAAGCGGCGCGAGAACGCGCTTTTTGGGAGTTCCGTTCCTGCATAGTCTAAGCCAGATCGCGGAACTGGACATAAAGGACTTGATGGGCTTCATAAAGTCATCTAAGTGGTTCGAGGAGGAGTAACGGTGTCGGTTTAGGAGTGTCAGTCCCGGGATTCTGCTATGTGGAAAATCCCAACAACTCAGGGATTTTCCATATGGCTGGGTCCCGGGACTGACTTTCCTTGTGTTGGTGGTATCACAACGGGCCTTTCAAAACTGGCCTAAGTGTGCCTCTGCGGCAGCCACTTGAACCTAACCTATTTGATTTGGGAGTTAATTCATTGTGAAATAATTCCCAACAAAATTTTATGAAATAAGTCCCAACGCATTGGACTTATTTCCCAATTTGTATGGAAAATATTTGAGACTTATTTCGTTTTTTTTTTTTTGGGACTTGTTTCATTTGGGATTTATTTCGTTATACCGCTTTACCACCATCAAGAAATTTTAGTTGTAAATTATGTTGTTTTTATTCTGATTAAGCTTACTTATCATTGCACCGTCCGCATAAAGGTTAACAGAGTTGTCTTGGTATATGCCTATCGCTAGACAAAGTATTTGAACAAACAACCACAACTTACCTCAATTTGGGAATTATCCTCGTTACATGCTGCCAACTGCATCTCCAGCTGAGTTATCTTTTCACGCATTTGCTGACATTCATCGCCTTTTTGCTTAAACTTATCCTCGAGAGCATTTAAAGCTGAAACTTTCATACAACGCTCCGTATCCAAATTACTCTTTTCTTCCTGCAGATGACGCAACATTTGCTGCAGTTTACCAACCTTGCCATCACAGCGCAACTGTTGTTCTGCTGCATCCTGCAATTGCTTCTTGGCTCCCGTCAGCTGCACCTTCATATCATCCTTTTCACGTTCGATTTGTGCAACCTGATGCATTAGATTACGTACACCCTTACGCACCAAATCGGGATCTAAGTCACAAGGTCCATCTGGACATTGTGATGTGCTACGTGCATCGTAATCATGACAGCTGCCCGTTGCCAAACCATTTCGTATGGGACTATAGCGTCGGGTCGGGCTGATTAAGCGATATGAAAGATTACAGCTACCATCTGGTTGTATTCCAGCAATGCGTCTCAACGTATGTGCGACTGAATTCAATTTATGTTCGGTATCACGCTTGTGAAGCTCGACACAGGCTAATTGTTCGTCTAGAGCTCGTATACGGCCTTCAGCGCCGCCCAGGCGTGCCTTCAGCTCTTGTATTTGTTGTGTGGCATCGGCTAGACATACCTCGAGGTTATGCTTTTGATCCTCCAAACGTTTCTCTCGACCACGCGCCTCTTCAATACGCGCTAACAGCTCTTGTTCGCGATTATGAAAGCGATGTTCTTCTTGATTCGACTGGCAACGTGCACGTCCAAGCTCGGCTCTCGTTTCGCATAGATTTTCTTCCAAATCCGCAAGCTGAAAAATAGTTTTACGTAGTGACCGTGAGGTCGGAGCTCCAAAATATTTAATACATACGGGTTATTCCATGTCCGATCTTTAAATGGTTGGAATGGATTCAGATTGAAATTAATTCTGGTGGGGAGTTTTCTTTTATCATGAAACGAAGTTCTTTTAAAAAAAGCTCCCCACCAAAATTTATTCAAATCGTAAGGAGTCGAATTGAGATGGAATGACCCACACTGAAAAAAATTATAACTTAGGTACCTGCTTCCTTATTTGTCCCAATTCTTGTTGACAACGCTCCTTTGCTTCCGTCTCAGCAGCCAACTTATTTTGCAACTCCTTGCCACCTTCATCTTTTTGCGCAAATTCCATTTGGGTTTTATGCAGTGTATTTTTGGTAATATTCAATTCTTGCAACGTTTTACTCATATTATTTTCGGTCTCTTTCAAAATCGTTGCGAGTCGTGTGCGTTCGTTTTCTAGCGAGCTCTTTGATTCTTGTAGTGTATTGATTTTTTGCAAAGCTTCTTCGATTGCCCGCGCCTGCTCACGTTTAGCACTCTCAACGTGCTTGACATGATCGCGCAGCTCCTTATTGCTATTCGAGTATTTATCCTTTTCAATATTACTGTCAGCCAATTGTCGTCGACAGTCAGTGAGTTCGTTGCGTAAACTCTCGATATAAGCTTCACCTGAAATAAAAGGGGAGTATGTGAGGGTGGGTCATAAAGCTTATACATTTTTTTTTATTTCATTCAAATCAGGGTCAGTCTATTCCCACTATTACAGGATTTGACACGAAATGGCCCATTGAAATAAATTGTAAAATACCTTCTTTTGATTTCCTCAGTGCATCCTGCAACTCATTATTGATTCCCTCCACTTTATCCTCTTTAAGACGAATATCCATTTTCAACTCTTCACAGAGTCGAGTAAGATTGTCTCTTTCTTCTCGCACTCCCGATAGTTGTATTTCTTGTTTGCGAATACATTCTTCGAGCTTTATTCTGAAATAGTTTATAGAGTTTTACGTGTAATTAGTAGCAGAATTCCTTACTTATGAATCATGTTAAATTAAGGAGATGAATCCTGTTAAATTTACATGAGATAGATCTACCTCCACGAGGCATATAGAAGTGTTTTAATAGAAATAAATGCTTATTTAACGGAAATTCATATTAATTTAACCGGTGATAATGTTAATATAACTGGAGATTCTATTAATTTAACCGGAGATAATGTTAATCCAATCGGAGATCATCTTAATTAGCAGAAGTTCTTGTTCATTTAACAGGAATTCGTTTTAATTTAATGTGAGATCATATTAATTTAGCAGTAAGTCATCCTAAATTGATCATTGAGTCACTTACTTTATTTCCTCCTCCCTTGTTCGTATTGTCGATATTTCATCCTTCAAATGTGCAATAGCACCTCGTTGTTTCTCATCGTGTGCATTATGCTCACGTCTCGCGCGTTCGAAACCATCCTGTTCTATTTTTAAGTCACGAGCGGCTGCTTCTAACTTTTCCATAAGGGATTGCTTATCGCGGTGTGCTGCACATGTAGTACATCGGAAGGTTATTCAGTCGATTTGGGCGAAACATCTCAAATACTTACCCATTAGTAGAGCTTGTTGCTTTTCATTCTCCGCTCGAATCATTGCCTCTTCGTTTTGTTGCACTAAACTTTCCAAATGCGCTTGCAATCCGGCTAAACGTTCTTGTAACTTTTCAATCTCATCATCCTTGGCAGTTTGTAATGCTTGAAGTGCTTGCGCCATACGCTTCTCTAGCCCAGTTTTTAGTTTATATAACTCATCTATATGTTTTTTAGCAGCTTCTTCGGTGGCGGCTTTGAGGGCGGCTATCTTTTGATTGAAATCATTTTCAGCTGCTCGTGCTGCATTTATGAGTTGTGTTTTAGTTTCCTGAGCTCGGCGCTGACACTGTTCGAGTTCTTTGGTGAGACGTGCGATAGCATTTTTCAGTGATTCTTCGCGCACCAGTGCTTCCTGGTGGTCACGTTCGAGTTGTTGACGTTTCTCCTCGGTCGCCTCGAGCTGAGTATTGGTATCGAAAAGTACGGCTTCTAGTGATTCTTTTTCTGTGCGTAATGCTGTGAGGAGTTCCTATTTGGAAGGGAGAGGTTAATAAGTGATTTGTAATGTTTTGAATTTATGCATGGTGTGGGAAAGAAGTTTCTAACCAAAGAAATTCAGACAGGCGATACTAGTCACTGACAATTTTTAGATGTATACCATTTTTGGCAGAGCTTAAATATCGCTACTGTAGAAACTCACGATGAACTCCTGTAATACTAGACCACCTAATGCGCAAGGGCCTACAACGGGCCAGAAGGACCTCAACATATTTCAAGAGGAGTTGTCAGCCTAGCGTTTGCTCAGCTGAGATGATGCCCAGCTGTCCAAAAGTAGGCTCAAGTGACGTTCGAGCTGCCGAGTTCCATATACACAACCAAGTATGGTTCGCAAGTGCCCGCTTAAGATCTGCGTGGCAATTTCCTGGTATGTCGCTATGCCAAAGCTCCCATATGATTTTTTGAAAAGTCTGAAGAAACCGCGAGAGTACACTGCCATACCTTGACCGAACACCAGCGGAACTTCTTAAATTAAGTGTAGGTACCCCCTAGTGACACTCTGCATTCGGACCACCCGGTCTCCATTGCCATATATCTCTGCAAAACGTCCCCCAGGGTTTGCAACAAATCGAAACCCATATTTCCCAAATATTAACGGTCGGTTCTTTGGATAAGTCCTCTCGACATAGGTTATTTTTTACCGCTAGATGGCACTGGAATCGCAATATTTTCAAAATCTGTATACATATGTATGTGGTCTGGTTCTGTTCGTTTTTGCCACATATGTTTGATATATGTTCAAAAACTCAGTTACAAACAAGAAACCCGCTAGGTGGCGCAGGAGTCAACATATTAAAAAACCGTATTTCGGGTCCGTTTTCATAAGTTTCTCAGGTGGGGCATCTCCTAGTTTTTATACCCAGGGCACTAGTACAAGGGTATTATAATTTTGTCCTCATAACGGTACTACGTAATGGCACAAAATAATCGAAATAGATATAGAGTTCCATATATAAAAGTTCTTAGGTTGAAGAGAGGAGTGTATTAAGGCATGTCCGTCCGTCTGTCCGTGTACACGATAACTTGGGTAAAAATTGAGATATTTGCATGAAATGTACAAAGGTTACTTTCTGGCCAAGGTAGGTTGCTATTGAAAATGGGCGAAATCGTATGATAACCACGCCCCCTTTTTCGAAGTCGAAAATCACATAAATTAACGTATCTCGTTAGCTGAAAGGGCTGAAATGATATACTTTTTTTTGGTGAATCCCCATGGTCATTGTATTATGATTTTTTTGAAAAATTTTCAAAAGCGGGCGTGTCACCAAGGGAGGCATTTTTGAAAATTCGAGTGGTCATAACTTTTAAACTGATTACGGTAGAATCATGAAATTTGCACAAGGTATACTAGCATTATAAGGAGTATACCTGATGAAATTGGACGAAATCGCTAACCGACCACGCCCACTTTCGTTATGGAGAATTTCGAAAATCACATTAATTGACATAATTCGGTAAGATAAATAGATAAACTAGTAAAAACGCTTAGGTAAATCCTCCTAGGGCATTTTTCATTATTATCCCTTTCTGAAAACTACCGCTGGGTATTTAATGTTCGGTTCACCCGAACTTAGACTTCCTTACTTATTTTTCTGAAAAACTTACCTGCAATCGATGTGTCTCCTTTTCATGCAAATCAATCACAACCTGCTTCTCCTCCACATCCTTAACCATTTCTTCTAAATTTCTGTTCAAACGATTATTCGTTTCAACAGTTTGTTCGAGCTTTTGTCGTGTACGCATGAGTTCTTCATTAAGTGATTCTTTTTTACGACACAAAGCTGTTAGTTGATTGTGTATATCACCACGATCTCTTGTAACACATGCAAGATCTTGTAGGATTTTTTCCTTTTCCAATTGTGTACACTTCAATTTTTCACTATACGATAAGTTATCGGTTTCCAATTCTAAGCGTGTCTTCTCGACGACACTCAACTCCTTGCGTATATACGCCGCTTCCTTTTGTAGCTCACCCAGTGCGGCTTTGAGTTTGTTACGTTCCTCTTGAATTTGCATTAAATTACTTTGTATCGACTTTAATTCGTCTGTGGTAGATGTATTATTTGAGGAGACTTTGTCTAATTTTTCTTGGAGCTCACATTTCTCTAAGAGTAGCTTGTCCAAATCGTATTCCAAGTCAGCTTTTTGCTTTTCGATAAGATTAATAATATTTTCCGACTCAATTCGTTGCTGTTCGAGTAGATCGCGACTGAGGCTGACGCTATTAAGTTCTTCGCGCAAGGAAATGGTCTCCTCGCGTAAACGGCTACCACGATCCTCTTCCGATCTGTAGAAATATATTTGGAAATTGATCTAAATCTTTGTTACAAAACGTGTTTATAGCTTACCTCAGATTCATTTCAATTATGTTTTTGTCTTTGAGTATTCGTTGAATTTCTAATTCAACAGCCTTTTTATCATCTTCCAGTAAATCGATCTTTTTCTGCAACTTGCCATTCTTTAGCTGTAATTTCTCAAAATCTGTGCTAAGATTGTCAAACTGAAAATAACCATTTAAAAGAAATTAATAAGGCACTTTTAAGTATTTGCGCATGCCCTCCCTTTCTAACTCTGGCTTTCCTCTTAATCTCTGTTCCGACTCAGCGTAAGCCACCCAAGTGAAAGGTGGGAAGTAAGGAGTGGGTGAAGTAACAAAGAAGTTTCGATGTGGACATATAAATAGATTTCAGTCTTCACGGACGGATGATCTGCGGATCAGAAAATCTTATCTTCGTCAGTCTCAAGGACATGCCCTTCTCTACGCGTCTAACGGACTGAGCGAGCGTGTCATGAAAGTTTAAGGTAGCGGAAAGTGCCTCGGTCGCCTCTTTTGTGCTGTCCGAGAGCTTTTGGCTAGCGCTGAGGGCTGTCTCCTTGGAAAGTATATAGGTTGTGGTGGTCTGGTTGATAGCACAAGACGCTGTTTCTACAGTAAGGAGAATGAGTACCGTACATGGGCATTTCAGCATTCGAACTAGCTTCTACTTCATCCTCAAAACTGCGCTGTCTTCTAGCAGTGGCTGATGTGCTATCCAGCGGACAGACAAGCGACGACCACACCAAGCAGTACTATTGGCTCCAGGAGGCACTTTCGACCTAGGCGTGGCTGCCAATATGGATTTCGGCATTCCGTTGACCGGCTGTGGATGTCAATCTAGGGTTCAATAAGCCTCGAAATTATGAAATTTTCACTGTAGGTTCTTCGGTTCACTGGGCACAGTATATTCTTTGGAAAAGTGGGCGATGTCACGCCTCTAGCTCAATATAAACTTAAATTCGTCTTTACAAAATATTAATTCGCTGTATATCTAGTGCTATGAAGAAGTACACGCGTGATAGGAAGAGGGAGGTATAGAAATAGGAAGAGAAAATGAAAAAATCAGAGGTCGAGGAGAGTAGGCAGAGGAGAAAGAAGAGAAAAGGGGAAGGAAGAAAAATAAGAGGGAATTGGAGATCGAGGGCTATGCGAAAGGAGACCGAAAACGGGGGTGAGAGATTTTAAAACGTCTTGCGGGTCTGCTAGTACCTAATACATTTTCAGGGACCGGAAAATATCTGTTTTCTGTTAGAAAAGCTCAATAATGGCTGCTCTGATTTTTTGAAGTTTCGGTCAGGTGCTCCAGGTCGGTTTCTTATTGCCTTGGGGATCTGGGGATCGGGGTTACTGTGTCAAATGAAATATGGAGGAGATAGTCGAATTTTATACCCCAGGCAAGAAAAGTGTTTAGCAGAACAATGCCTGCTGAGTCCAGTACTGTAAAATAAAAAGATCTGTTTAAAACTTACCGCAGAATTCAAATCCAAACGTCCTTGCTCGCTTTGCTGTTTCTGTTGACGTATCTCTTCTAGCGTTTTCTGCAAACTATCTCTTTCATTCAACAACTCAGATAGTTTCGAATTGCTAGCATCCAATTTTTCCGTTAACTGTTGCACTTTCGTTGTCAAGAGCGCTTTCGTACCATCGCTTGTCTCAAGCTGAGTTTTAATATTTCGTAAAGTTTCATGGGTATTTTGAAATTTAACTTGCATATCATGCAAAGCCAATTGATATTTGTGTAATGCAGCCTGTACAGCTGATATGGTGCCTTCAGCAAAAGCTTGCGATGCACGCGCCGAACTTCGACGTGGTGATTTCGTTGACCCCACATTCATCGAGCTCGCCGTATCACGTGACAAATGCATGTGTTGCATTGATTCATTCGCTACTTCGTTTGTGTCGTCTGCAGCAGCAGTACGATCGGCACACTCAGCATCTTGCACGACAGCTTGGGCAATTTCACGTATTGAACTGTTGAGACGCTCGATTTCATCATTATAACGATTTGCCAACATTGCTTGTGATTCAGCTTGGGCACAACGTTCTTCAAGTTTTTTCAATTGATTTATAAGATCAAGTAGACGTTGATCCCTTTCGAGAACCTCTTGTCGTGCACTTTCATATTGCACTTTCAATGTAGCAAACTGCGACTTCAAATCGTTATGTTCGCGACGAGAATCGTTTAGCTCCTCGTCCGTTGCACGTTTTGTTTGTTGTAGCACAAACGAGAGACCACTACACGAATTCGAAATGTCTTTGTGAACATGACCAATTTCTAAACCCATTTTGCCAACCTCATTTTTCATAGACGCCTGCATATCTTTGAAGGCACGTTTTACTGCAACAACTTCGCGCCACATTTTCAAAAGACGATTGTGTTCGCCATTGTAGTAGTCCTTGAAAGCCTGTGAATCAAAATAGGAAAGAAGTTTTTTTAGAAATTGCGGAAATACAGTCAAGAACTAAGGGGGTATACTATTAGAAAAAATTAGGAATTATATAATTTTATTATATGGAAAATCCTTGTTTTGGGGATGTCCTCCCGGGATGGGTATTACTAGTACACAGATAAACCGAGAATGTCAAGTAGACGTTCCTACTGTAGTCGCGTTCCAGCATCCGATCGAGCTTTATTTATGTCGAAGAAAGGACTGTCCCAGAAGAGAAGGACTCGCTCGCCGAAAGCACACGTCCAGCTATGTGGTGCTAAAGCGTTTCCAGCTCAGAAGGTATTCCAAACAGGCCCTAAAAATGTACACACGCTACTTGTCTGAGGATAGCTTGTAGAAACTGTGCGGGACATTTTTCAGGGATTCAGAACACCCTCAAGGGCCAAGAAGGCCACGTCTGCTCTGCATTTCTGTAGCGGAGCCATCGGCAAGCGCTGGGGTTTGTTTCCAACAGTGATACATTGCCTGCATGTTACGGTAGTCAAGCCGATTCTCCTCTATGGGATATTGACCTCAGGGAGATCTAGAATGGCTTTGACCGGGTCTCTTCCAAAGACACCTACAAGAGCACTGGTTGCTTTTGGGCTTTGCGTCGCGGGAAATATACACACGAATCAAAATTTTTCCAGAGTTCTTAACAGCTCGACTACATCCCTGGAAAGATCGATTAAGTGGGTAAGGGATATGATCCGGGGGTAGGTTCATCCTGATGAACTGTTTCATGGATGTACAGAGCTCGAAGTCAACCAAAAATTTAGGTCACGGCAAATCCAGGCAGGAAACCTGATATTGAAGACATTGTGGATGGGATGTTATATAGCTTTTATTTGCAGCCACCGTGAGTTCGAGGGCTGTCTGGAAACGACTGACTTCAGTAGCGGTTGGCCCGGGTTTTTTTTAAATGAAAATCATCTGTCAGGCATAGCGAAATTCCAAGAAGTTACCACGTGAGGATGCGTATATAGACTTCGGCGTTTCGATGGCTGGTTGCCGTCTACTTCGCGACAATTTGGCATCTACTGTTAACGGGGCACTTACCTCACACAGAATAATTTTTGAACTATGTTAAACTAAGAAGGAATATCCTGTCAAATTTGCATGAGATCATGAGGCAGATAGTGTTGTTTACCCAGGAATTAATGTTAATTAACAGGAATTAATGTTAATTTAATAGGAAGTCATGTTAATTTAATACGAAGTGAAGTTATTCAACATGAGCTTCATGTTAAAATAACACGATCGATAGTGTTGAAAAATAATAACCTGAAAAAGTGTTACTAAAGGGTTCATTTTACATGAAAATTTTTCTTTATGCTGGGGATGGATGAAATTAGAAAAGGAAGCGGAAAAAATAGAGTTGGTGGTGAACGAAGGTAAAAGGAAGTACCTGCTGGCATCAAGCAAAGAGTCCGCGCATTCGCGCCTTGGCAACCACGCCACTGTTGGCAGCCATAATTCCGAGATAGTAAGGGACTTTGTATACCTTGGAAGCAGCATTACTACCAACAACAATGTAAGCCTGGAAATTCATAGAAGGGTAACTCTTGCAAACAAATGCTACTTTGGGCTGAGTAGGCAATTTAGAAGTAAAGTCCTCTCTCGACGAACAAAAACAACACTATAAGTCACTTCTAAAGATTTATGGACCCCTAAAAGTTGGCGACGGCGAGTACCGAAGAAGATATAATGATGAGCTGTATGAGCTTTACGCAGACGTGGACATAGTTCAGCGAATTAAAATCCAGCGGCTCCGCTGGCTAGGACACGTGGTGCGAATGAACGAAGACGCTCCGGCCCAGAAGGTATTTTTATCGGCACCCGCCGGTGGAAGTAGAGGAAGAGGGAGACCACGACTTCGATGGCAGGACCAAGTAGAGGCAGACCTGCGAGCACGCTGTGTCTCTAATTGGCGCCAGTTGGCTTAACAAAGAACCGACTGGCGTAACATGTTGGACGGCCAAAATCGCCTAGGCGGTTAAAGGGTATTTTAAGTAAGGGGGTGGTTGAAATGCAATTGAACATCCCACCAAACCAAGACTTCCGAAATAGTCGGATATCAGACTTTTCTGAAGAAAATTTAAATAATTTCGACTTTACTTAAATAATTCGTAATCATTTCGTTAAATAAAAGTGTAACAAAAAATGTATGCATCAGATAACAGTTATGAAATGAAAGCTATTGACTATTGCCCGAAGAATTTCATTATACTCTGTAGCTGAGTGGATAGCACTTGAGTACAAGTACGCAGGCGAGTCGGTTCGATACCTGCCAAAACCTCTTCAAATTTTAGATTTTTTTATTTTCAACTACCGATTTTGTTTCGAAAAATTCGTAACGAAGTCACGTCAACCCTCTCATACAAATTTCTTAAATTGGTTCCGATTTCGGAAAAATCTTTCGACGCAACGTAAAGACTTCGGAAAAAAGTCGAAATTAATGGTTTAGTGGGATATTCCATAGCATAGCTCCAGCTATGTTTGGTATTTGGAGGATGGCGAGGTGGGGCCATCGTGGCCCTTCAAGCTTGGCTCCCATGCCTTGAAAGGGCGTCGTTGAAATATCCAAGTCTGGTGTATTTCAGCCTCTCCTGGGAAAATCGAAGGGGGAGGCCAAGGAGGTCATCCTTCGCCTGTTTTTGCAGGTCTTGATAGTAACACGTTCTGGGACCGAGTCTCATTATTACTTTTTGAGTTTGGGTATTACCCTTCTCGCTTCATCCTACACACAGAAAAAAACATTTCCATGAAACAACGAGCCAGTTTCCTTACTTCGATTTACTTAATATAAGGAAAACTATCCTGAATTTGAACTCATATTTCTCAATACATGTAATAATTTCCTTAATACAGTTCAACAAAGTGTGCTTGAATTTGACGTTGCTCTCAATCGGAATCAGGGTATAAAGTCAAACAGTAACAATATTTTAACCCGCTTGAAAACAATTTTTTCAGTTTATAAACTTTAAAGAAAAAAATTGTAAATTAACTTGTGTTTTAAATTATCGATATTTGTATTTCAACTTTAATTCAAATTAGCAATACGAAAGGATATTCTGTAGCAAATTCGGAAGTATTTCATTGATAGTAAAAAAACTTCGATGCCAGTGAAGAACGGTTGGAATTCAACTGTTAGAATAATGGGGTGCTGGCAAGCAAAAGTATACGATTACTTACTTTAAATGTCTGAAATGTTATAAGAAAGGATAAAAAAACGAAAACAAACCAAAAACAAATAAAAAATAGAATAATAAAATATTTTTAATTTAAATTTGGCAAAATGAATTTAGAGATTTTAGGACATGGAAATTAAGCATTAGCGAAAACTGGAATTCATGTACAGTACATCCATCTCCAAAAATCTCTAAATTCATTTTGCTAAATTTAGCGACTTTTGCGATTCCAGTGAAAGAAAATCTCTATAAATCTCCATCTTTGCTTCATTTTTTGGCATATTTAGGCGATGAACGCGAAATGAATCGATAACGTAGCTCAGCTGTTTTTGACAGCTACTAAGCTAAAGCTTTGTTTCTTTCCTGCTAATTATGAATAATTATGAATAATTATTCCTAAAAAAGTGTTCTTTGAAAAAATTAGCAGCGAATTCAGCAGCTTTTTGACATTTAATTTAGAGAGAGAGCGCCAATTTGCTGCAAGTTATTGCTGGAGATTTTTCGTCCAGCAGAAACCAGCAAGCAGGAACAGCTGATCGGTGACATAGCAAAACAACAACAAAAAATGTAAATTCAAATTGTTAGCCAATCAGAAACGTAACCGCTGTTTTGTCTGCAAGTTTCTGCTGAACCCTGTTCGACGAAAAATTAGCAGAAATGAGATTTTGACAGCTTTTTACAAGACTCTCTTCTGCTGACAGTTCTTTGCTGGAGATTTCAAGAAACAAAGCTTAAATTTGCGATTCTGCAATTTTAGCCATCTCGTAAAATTTCCAATTTTCTCCAAAAGTTGGCAAATTTTGGCGACGAAAAAAAGTTGTTGGTAAAACGCAAAAAAATAGGAAAAAGGGTAGAAATATGTTGTTTTAGGCCCTAAAATTATTCAAAAACAATAAATATGTGTAATTTATAAGAAAAATTGATATTTAATTATGTATTTGCCCATAATTTTGGAAATTGTATTTTTTTCTTTCCTAGTAAAACTGCAAAAACCACATCGCAAAAAGTCGGGAGAGGAATCAAAAGTCGAGTTTCAGTCCCAGAAATCATAATCCGGAGTCACAAAAGTAATATTATTTATCATTTAAAAGTTATAACTAAAAAACATTTTTTGTTTCCGTATAACAATTTTATAGAGAAAAACTCGATAAATAATTATATTAAGGTGTATATAACAATTTAAAATCTGTTCTTAACCGACTTTAATAAACAAACACAAATCTTTTTACCGAAAATGGAATTTATTTTGTAATTAAAAAAGTAGAGTAACGCTGAAAAGTAAGGGATTAGTTGCTAGTAACTTCGGGCGTTTCGGTTTACTTCTGGCTTTTTCTGAGTTGTAAAGGATCACAACTAAATTGATATCTTGCAGTGATGCCTGCGCGCCATCTATAGTGCAGATAACGCACTATTATCATAGCTAGGCGGCTTGTGGATCAGAATCGCAAATAAGCGTCATCTCCTAAAATTCTGAGAGTTCATTTGCTTAAGCATTTTAGCATTTACGAGATGGAGATGGATGGAGATTTCTGGAATCCGCCTGCTGTAGTAGTCAAGGCGAATTCATACAGGTGGGTTGGAGCGAATTCAGATCTACACACACGCACGCACTCTTTGTAACTGAAAATGTCAGACAAAGGAATAACATAAGCAATTTGACAGCTACGATTCGATTTTCTAGGAAATAGAAGAAACCATATGATGAGAGGATGCCACCTGTAATGAATTCGCCTTGGTGGTAGTTGGTTCATGCGATTACTTTTTCTTTGACTTTGAAAAAAATAAAAATTATATTGACTTCACCGAGAATCGAACTCAGAACACCTTAATTTCCTCAATACAAGTAAAAGATTTCCTGCTAACAAGTAAAATTTTTCCTAAGAACAAAGGAATAATTACTTAAAGTAAGGAAAAAGGGTTTCCTTAAACTGGGGGAAATATTTTACTTATGTTAAGGAAGCCAAAATCGCCTAGGCGGCTAAAGGCTATTTTAAGTAAGTAAGTATGGAAGCCATGTCTTTGGAGCCAAATAAGGGAATTTTTTCCTTGAAATAAGGCCGTTTTTACTTGCGGTAAGGACTGAAAGTGTTTCCTCCATAAATATCTGGGTCGCGCCAACGAAGAAAGAGGATAAAAAGGGGGCAATTTTGTTCAGCGAAGTTCATTTGCTACCCAAATATTGTGTTCGTAATTCGATGCCTACGTTTACCCTGTCATTTTTGGTATTCAACAGCACTAATTTTTGATTTTGTTGGATAGTCCTGGTTGGCAGAGTTAAGTTTTCCCCTATTCGCTCCTGCATAGAAATCTGCCTTTATCCCAGGAATTTTCCTGGTAGAATTTTCTAGCACGTTTCCTCGAATACTTTATAATTTTCTATGGTTATCTACAAAAAACTAGCTAAACCAACCTGTTCTTCTTCTTTATATTCATCCTCCTTGATCAGTAGCTCATCTCGTAAATTCGAAAAATCGTTAGTCAACTTTTGTAGATCATTAGTTATAGCTTCATTCGTGCGATTCGATTCCTCCAGCTGTTGTCGTAAGTTATTATTTTGTGTTATAAGTTGTTCACATTTGCTGTGCTCATCCTCAAGTTTACGACACAATTCACCGCTATCCTCATGAACTATAAAGTCTCGACCACAAGTTAAAGGTGGCGAATCCAACGATGATGAGCATGGCAGACTCGATTGTCCTATGCCCAACGAAGTTGAACACTTAAAAGAAAAAAAGAAATCATCGACTATAGGCGAGTCAACAGGGTATTCGACGTTTATCGATAATCGAATATACAGGCAACAAAAAGTTTGAGTAAACATTTACCATAACTTGACTTGTTGTTGGTTCTGTGGTTATTTTCGGCGTACAAGCCTGTACTGGTGCGTGTTTAATCGTTTCATGCATACGATCTTCCAAGTCACTACAACGTTGTCGATATTGTTGTATTTTTGATTGTAAACGACTCACCAGGTTCGCTTGATTTTGTTGCGCCTGTTTATATGAGTCAATACGTCGCCGATAATTACTCGATTCGTCAGACAGACGTTGACGTAGTTCATGATTTTGTCTTAGTAATGCTGCTGTTGATGTAGGTTCACCAATTGTCGTTGGGCTCAACATTCTCGGTGTTTCAGTATTGGCACCAACACCACACGGATTACAACTTGATGTTTTATCGACTGTATTACGATTACGATTACGGTTTGAAAAGGGTAATCGATTTACAGCAGTCGAAGCGATCGAGGGTGCCTGCTGCTCAAATGTTGTTGGGCAAGGTGTTTGCTTGAAGTTGTCGCGATAGGCCTGCATCTGAAAATAAGCATGGAATAGTTTTAACGATTTTTCAATTCGGTTAAAAATTAGTCTATTTTTTAAACCCGTCTAAAGTTTAAGCGATTTTTAAACTTTCTTTTTTTAATATTTTAAACTTTCCAAAAGTTTGTATTTAAATTTCTTTTGGTTTCGATTAAGATCTAAATGAAAAAGCAGTCTAATTTTTTTTTTGTTTTGTTTGAATGTAATTGAATTTTGCCTAAAAAAACTATATGTGCGGCATAGCTCAGCGGTAGAGCAGTCGGCTGTTACTCCTGAGCGCTTTCGTTCAAATTCTGCCAAGTGCCACATTTTTTGATTTAATTTTATTGTTAAAACTTTTTGGTTTAAAATTAAATCTTTTGGGTTTGAAAATAAAAACTTTTCGGTTTAAAATAAAACTTTTGGGTTTAAAATTAAAACTTTTCGGTTTAAAATCAAAACTTTTGGGTTTAAAATTAAAACTTTTGGGTTTAAAATTAAAACTTTTCGGTTTAAAATTAAAACCTTTTAGGTCTACAATTTTTGTTTTGTTTTCATTTATTTTTGAAAACTTATTTAAGATTGAATTTTGCCCACAACATTTACGTGTGCGATATACCTCAGTGTAGAGCAGACGGGCATGATGCGGGGAGTCTTAGTTCAAGTCCCAGTCAACTGACAAAGTATTATTTTTTCTTTAGAAAATTGTTGAAACATTTGTGGTCTAAAATTTAAACCCATTTCATTAAAAAAATTTGGTTTGGTCATATACGTATGTTGTCCAAAAAAGTGTAAAATTTAGGTTCAAATTTTTAACCTTGTAACTCAATAAAAATTATGAAATTTATAGGAAATATTTCCGAACTCCGATAAACGTTGCAATTTCTATTGAGTTCCGATAGATTCCGATTTCCGAAAGGGTTTAAGGGTACTCTTTGGTTCAATCAAGAAAATATGAATATGTATGCATGAATTAAACTGCGAAGCATAGCCTTATTAGATATACCATTTTGGGGTACCCCTACTATATTTGTAACTATTATGTAACCATGGTTGGCCTACAAAACTATTCACCAACATATTTTTTATTACTTTTGATAAATTGATCTAATAACCAATACATCGATATTACATGCATAGATTTCTAATAAGCTTGGTATGCTTAAAAAATAAATATTTATGTACATTAGGGTGCGTCAAGTGTCATGTGGTTTTTTCTTTGTCCTAAATAAAAATCTGATTTGTCCTAAATAAAAATCTGATTCAGATCACCCTATGTATTTCAAAATTTGATTTCAATACACCCTACCTTTTATTGGAATTTTTGTTTGGATAAAAC
Source organism: Campiglossa producta (assembly GCA_964058755.1). Lineage (NCBI taxonomy): Eukaryota > Metazoa > Arthropoda > Insecta > Diptera > Tephritidae > Campiglossa > Campiglossa producta. Next base: position 52,368,822 of record CAXKVI010000001.1, on the reverse strand, counting down.
AAATCTAAAATAGGTCGGTATGGGAAAAAAATTTTACCTTGCGTGTTACCAGCTAATACCCGTTGGTTCCACCCCACACCCCTTTTCCCTTATCCACCATCTTTCTGGAGTTGTTGGAAAATAACTTCGGATATATTCGTACCGAATTCAAGTCGTTTGTCGTGCATACTTCCCGAGATATGCACTATAAAAAAATACAATTTGTATGGCTACCACACCCCTTTTCCCTATGCATATATTCATACCGAATTTCAGTATTTTAGCATCAATACTTCCAGAGATATGTACCACTGGAGGTGCCACGCCCCCTTTTCCATGATAATTTTTCTGTTGTTGTTAGAGATTATCGTCGTAATCTAGTAGACTTTCAGGTCGGGCAAGGAAAAAAATGCTACTGAAAATAAAACACCCTAATACGAAAATGTATGTATTTATATAAATTCATGTAGTTTTCATTTGCGTGTCTTAATTGGCGACGAATTTGTTTATTTGATTGATTTATATACTTTATGCACGTTATTCTATGCATAAATTCTACTATCTAAAAGGACTGGGTTAGGTTGCCGCAAAAGATCTCAAGCAATGGATGGATTGATGTCTTTAAAAACTGTCGAATAGCCAGGAGGCTCCTCGGACTTTCGTGTCCTTTGGCATCCCGGGATTTGAATAAATATAACCCCACAAAGCTGCTGAAAGACGTCCAAAAATGTCGGAAAAAGTGTCAACGCGTTTTGACTCCGACTTCAATTAACCCCAACCTTTCTGGACGGTATCTGCGATAATCCCAAAAAATTCCGGGGCCCCGGGACTGTCGAAAAGCATCGGGATTCGATGGCTTTGTAGCCATAATTGGCAAGCATATGTATATCCCGCATAGCGTATCCTAATAGCAGATCGGGCTGAGGCCATTTGACCTGCAATGTAGGGTAGGCAAATGTAGACGTGGTGAACCCACCTTACGCGACCAAAGTAATTCGCCGTAGTCTTTCCATCCTCTTCACCATGGAAGCAGGGTATAGTGCTCGGAACCGTAAATTGAACGTGTTCTGGACTCCGGATCCTTTCGTCAACAGCTAGTTCAAAGATTTGGACTACTAGTTCCCCATTCCCTGTTGTCCGTACAAAACGCCAATTTGAGTTTCTACAAATTTCCCCGTGACGTGTATTGTCCAACAAGGCATTCACTTCGTAGCAACTGCTTTCCAGATCGAAGAGCAGCCCGTTGAAGGACGCCGACCCTTCTAATTGATGAATGCAATTTGAGATGAAACTTTAGCTCTCCAATATCAAAACCTTATACTGGGTTTTTGGCCTATTCTTTGTTATTTTTATTCAAAGTTGGTAACAATGTGTATGAAAAAAATTAATAAAACTTGAACAAATTAAGCAATTTTAGAAGGTTTTTTTTCTATCGCAATTTTTTGGATCGAGGTACTCAATTTTGACATTAATTTTTACCTAAGCTGTCATACAATTTGTCTTATTTTTGATAGTTTATCATGCAATAGAAGCAATTTTAGATTGATTTTTTTTTTAAATCGCTATTTTTTGTATCGAAGAACTTTTTACTTAAATCTTACGATAGGTGGCGCTGTAATACAATTTGTCTTATTTTTGATTATTTTGAAAAAAAAAGAAAAAAACTAATGGCGGCGATATACCAACAGGTTATCATAACCTCTCACGAGATTTTTGCCGAGCTTCTCTTTCCAACTTGTGGTGTGTTGCTTTTGAGTTTTTCCTACAAATTGGCGGGACATACAGTTTTTTGCCGACCCCGAACGGCACTTGCAAAGCAAATGAATTTTTGCTGAGAAGCTTCTCATGGCAGAAAAACACCCGGAGGGTTTGCCAAACTACTGCAGAGGGCGACCCCGTTTAGAAAAATTCTTTTTCTAAATAATTTTTGATGTAACTTTTGCCGGGCATCGAACCGCCACGACTTGATGTAGAAGGCCGAACACTTAACCAATTTATCGTTCTACCGTAATCAGTTTACAAGTTATGACCCGTGTAATTTTTAAATATGCCTCCTTGAAAAGTGGGCGGTGCCACGCCTACTTTTAAAAATTTATCATCCTACCAACTATATCATTTTAGCCATTTCCGTTACCGAATTATGTCAATTTAGGTGATTTTCGAAGTTTTCGATATCGAAAGTGGGTGTGGTTGGAAGGCGATTTTATCAAATTTCATCAGGTATACCCCTCAAACATTCTGGGAGTGCTCATAATTTAGGAGTCCGATATGAGTCCTAAATATTAGAAAAATATGAGCCTCCGAAATAAGATCATATAGGAGTCCTTTATGACTCCGATTTAATGAAATTATGAGCCATCCCAGGAAACAATCGGAGTCATATTTGATTCAGAAAGGAGTCTTAAATAGGAGCGTTTACGCTCTTTATGAGCTCAGTTATGAGTCCGAAATGAGCGTATTTCCCTTCCTGCGATGGTCGTCCGATATGAGCTAAATTTCATATATTGAATGAGCCTGAATAGGAGTCATTTATGACTCTTATTTGCCTCAGAAAGGGCTCATATAGAGCCTAAATAGGAGTCAAATATGATCCCTTTATGGAGCTTTTCGGATACATTTATGACTCTTAAAAAAGCCATATAAAAGCAATTATGAGCCATATGCTGAAATTGTTCATTTAACAAAGCAATTTTGGAACAATTTTTCATATTTTGTCTGTGAAATTTTTTTTATTTCAAATAAATATTCAATTACATCACGTGCAGACTGTTCCTGGCAATTTTTCTTGCTGTCCTGTTGGCGCCCTTCTAGCGGATTCCCTGATAAGTATACCTTCCTTTAAGTGTTTCTCTTTTTTCATTGTACCATATATATTTAAAGGAATTTCCCCACATACATCTCCTGCGAGCCCCGGCAGATGGTGGGACAGTTGTCCGAAAATATGAAAACCAAATTCAAACAGATTTTTAAGCTTTTTGCTTGGCCTTTCGAACAATAAAATTGTCTATGAACGCACTGGTCAATCAATAGATACGTTCAGTCGCTCACTTGCAAGCAACGACTCAATAAAATACGCTATTGCCTCGGTTTTTGCTAGTGAGCGGGTGAGCAAAAACAAACAACATAATTGTATTAGTTCGACGATCGCTCTGTCCCTAATGCACCCTCACTTTCAATTCAGCCGGTCCCTGATCTAATGCCAAAGGTTTATCATGTATGCTTCCCCAATTCCAGTGTCCCCCCTTCAATGCCGAAAAGGCGCCATTTAGGAACCCAAAAATTGCAGTAGGTATATGGCTTTTTTAAGAGTCATAAATGCATCCGAAAAGCTCCATAAAGGAATCATATTTGACTCCTATTTAGGCTCTATATGAGCCCTTTCTGAGGCAAATAAGAGTCATAAATGACTCCTATTCAGGCTCATTCAATATATGAAATTTAGCTCATATCGGACGACCATCGCAGGAAGGGAAATACGCTCATTTCGGACTTATAACTGAGCTCATAAAGAGCGTAAACGCTCCTATTTAAGACTCCTTTCTGAATCAAATATGACTCCGATTGTTTGCTGGGTAGTCCCAACTATACTAGTATTCTTTGTGCCAAATTTCATCGTTCCACCGTAATCAGTTTAAAAGTTACTACCAAACGAATTTTCAAAAATGCCTTCCGAAACCAGAACGTTATTTTAATCGGTTCCAGACCTTGGTTTGTACTGAATCTTGTGTCCTGTACTGCACTACAACCAAAAGTATTCTCAGGCGTTTATTCCTCACTCAGGTTTTTATTCAATTTTTTATGTTCTCATTTTAGTTGTTCTTCACTTATAAACTTCGTACACTTCAATATTGATAGGGTTCAGTCTCGAAGAAGATTCATCGCCCTTTTTTTACTTTATTTTTTGTATTGAATATTTACCTCTCCATTCACTACTTTTAATAATAAGTTCTTGAAGAAAATCCGCTGACTAATTTTCGCAACCTTCACTAAAGCACAACTAGAGAAAACTAAAATTTGAAAAACCTTTTCGTCAAATTTTGTGATGAGCATTGGGGTTTATTCCCAAAAGTTTGGCGTAAAGTAAACAATTGAATTAACAAATTCCTGGTATCCAGGGACACGAGCATTGATTTTATGCTGTTTTGTCACACAAGTAGACGCATAAGGCCTAAGTACCTAGATATGTAAAATTATGAGTAGAAAGCAATACTAACTTGTTTTCGTAGCTGTGGTTATTGGTTTTTTTGAACTAGAAATGTTGTAAAGATACATATATGTATGTATGTATACACACGTAAGTACACATACATACCTACATAAGAATATACAAATTTATATGCAATTCGAATTGGCAATTTGATATGCATTTATTTTTAGGCTTCCATATTTCAAAAATATACATAGAAACTAATAATTATACTTCTTATAATCACGAAATGGTAAAAGAACTTGATCAACATTTTTTTAGGTAAAAGCCCATATGACACTTCGTTTTTTCTTTGTATTTTTCTGTATATTTCATAGAAAAAAATTAAATCACAAAAACAATTTACAAAGACAGTAAAAAACTGGTAAAATCCGTATAGTCCGGCCAAACTAGACAATTTAAATGACTTTTTTGGAATTTTCTCGAAAATGGTCATTTTTTCGAAAAATGGTCCTGGTCCCGAATAACTTTTTTAACACACATGGGGTCTATGTCGGAATTTTTGTTATATAAGTTAAACAAATTTACCCGACTAGAAGTCCGGAGAAAAGGTGGCTCTAGTTGAAGATCTATAGCCTTTACAAAAATAGATATTTTCATTGTCGATGGGAAACTTCGTGACAAACAAACGGTATACTAATTTTTTCCATACATAAAAACGAAGGACGTTGACGTTTTCAAGAAGAATCCAAAAAACCTCAAATTTTGACTTTTGACCCCGAATAACTTTTTTATTTCACAGGGGATCGATGGGGTCTTTTGAAGCTTTCTTCCTGAAGGTGAAAAAAAGCTATCCTCAAAAATTTGGCTCTGTCTGATTTTTTTTTATTTGATCGTTATTTTATTTTGAGGATTGAAATATGAAACTCGTGGTTCGTATTCGAAGGCTTGCTTTTTCCGTGCGAGTTTAAAATTCAATGCGAGTTTGAACTCTAGTCAACTTTGTATGTGGTTTAAAATTGCACTGAAAACCCGGGCCTTAAACGTATAAAGTCTTCGGCAACGAGTCGAAGAAAGCGCTCACGTTATTTGTTTTGACGTACAAACGTACATATCATTACCTTAATTCACAAAGGCCCTAAGTGACATAAACAAAATTTTACAGGAGAAGCAAAAAACAAAAATTTGTTAATTTGGAATTTCTCCGTTATTACTGCTAGTAACTCCTTAAAATTTGTAGTGAGTGTGTATTTTAATATATCGCTCATTTCCTGCAACATCGTCGTAACTCAAAAAATGTGATATCGCCAAAGTATACAGATGTATTTACTTTTTAAAATTTTTGGGAAAACAGCATTTCAAACTTTTATTTTTTGATAGAACTCCATTGTAAAAATGAAATTTTGAATGCCATTTCAAAAACAATTTAAATTGTGAAATACTTCTGTATACTTTGGAACCGGCGATATTACAGAAAACGCATTTTTAGTTTTTGAATTGCTGTATATTTATGTGGGATAAGTGATTAATTCTATCGCGATGCTGCGTGAAATGTTAAAACCTCGGATATAACACTTTCCTATATTACTGATGTTAACTCAAAATTTGTTGGTTTTCTTTTTTTATCGTACTTAAATATGTGAAGAATTCATTTTCGAAAAATATGTCAGTTAGGGCCTTTGTGAACTAACGATATATATTTGTTTGTTATGGACCCCTAAAAGTTGGCGACGGCGAGTACCGATGAAGATATAATGATGATCTGTATGAGCTTTACGCAGACGTCGACATAGTTCAGCGAATAAAAACCCAGCGGCTTCGCTGGCTAGGACACGTGGTGCGAATGAACGAAGACGCTCCGGCCTAGATGGTATTATTATCGGCAGCTGCCGGTGGAGGCAGATCTGAGAACACGCGGTGTCTCCAATTGGCGCCAGTTGACTCAAGAAAGAGCCGACTGACAAAACATGTTAGACGGCTAAAATCGCCTAGGCGGTTAAAGGCTATTTTAAGTAAGTAAGTATATATTTGTTTAGTGTATGCCACTTGTTATGTTTAAATATAAAAAAGATTTCTTGATATTTTTTTAGCTTTTTAGTTGCAATAAAAAATTCACAAAAAATTTTGCATCCTCATAGTACATTTACATTTGGCCCTTTTTTCCATACAAATCTCATTTTCCAAATTTAGAATTAAATTGTATTTGATCTCATTTTCCGAACAATACGATCCACAGTTCCTCAAAATAGCAACCCTGCGGCTGTTCCAAATTTAAAATCGCCCAGTAAGAACCTTAATGGGCAATTGACGTGTGATAACTTTTGCACCATGCACAGCTGTAAATAACAATAAGTAGTTTTCTTTTTAAGAAAATGGGCCAATTCTAACAGGAAAAAACGGAAGCTGCCTTGACTCTGCTTTTATTATTACTCTACAGGTGTTTAAAACATCAAGGTAGTGCATTTTCTTTTGGTGGCTTTATAACCTGGTAGAGGATTCTTTCAGGGAAGGTGAATCCAAATGCAAATTTGCAAATGTAAACGGTGTCGAAGTGGCTAATTTGAATTCGCCAAATTTGGTGCGGTGTAAATGTACTATAAGGAGTAGAACAAATATGCTCCGTTTTAAAAACAATTTTGAAAGTCAATGCCCGGGTGAAACCAAACATCTAATACCCAGCTTATAGGGCTGATACATAAGCACAAATCCGGAATTAACTGAGTTTTTGGGAATTAATTTGAGCGTAATCTTCATTGTTAAGTCCCAAAAATTTAGAAGATTTGAGCGGCAACACTCATAAAACCACAGCAACAAAGGCAAGCAAATTAAAGCAAATAGGCTAGCGACCGGTAGATGTAGATGTCGCGCTATTTGGGGAATAACAACCAAACACATAATCTTCAATGTTGTGTTTATCAGGGTAAAATTTGGATCTGATAAAAGAGGATTTATACGAGATAATCTCCGTGTGTGTATCCATAGCATTAGTTGCAGTTGCAAGTGAGCGTGGTTGAGAGATGATTTTTTATTACTGTACCGCGGTATTCTCCACAACCGTAGTATGCCTTGTACCTAGTGCCCTTCTTTTATTAAGAGTGGAATTTGTTAAGTCATATGTGGGCAGTTTCACGCCCATTTTCCTAAATTTTGAATGACGGGCGGGAAGGAATATTTTCGTTGTAGAAATTTTTAACTATGTATTTTTGTTCGTGGTTCACTCAAAAATCTTTGAATGGAATTGAATTCCATTGTAGCTGATGTATTGGTAGAGGTTCAACTTGGTTGGATGACCCTTGTGACAACATACCCCCGTTGTATTTAAAAAACAAAACTAATGGCGGCGATATACCAACACGTTATGTTGTTGTTGTTGTTGTTAACAACAAAACACTCCCCGGAGGTTTTGGGGAGTGATGCCGAAGTTGACAGTCCTTGGCCGGATATGACCCCGGTACGCTGCGGTACTCCCTTGCGGTACTGCCCGACTGCCGTGGTAGCGATTTGGTATGACCAGTGGAACCTTCTAGGTCATGTCATCCCTCCATCCGTGAGGAAGGAGAAGATGGGTAATGAGAGGTGAGAGGCATCATATCCGTAGATCAACCATCGAGTAGCACGTCAATTACCTATGTGCATATTAGTCGCCTCTTACGACCGGTATGCCTACCTCGGGCATATTCTAAACCCCTAACCCGCAGGGGGAACCAACAAGTTATCATAACCTCTCACGAGATTTTTGCCGAGCTTCTTACTTTTGCCGGGCATCGAACCGCCACGACTTGGTGTAGAAGGCCGAACACTTAACCGCTACACCACGGCGGCCACCCGTTGTATTAACATATTAATAAATTTGATTTATGCGGCATTGCATAAATGCTAATATATTCTTAATAGTCTAATAAACGATTGTTTCTATGGAGGAGCATTATTTAATAAGGTTAACTAAACAAGAGCATAGTTAACATTTGTATCTAACATACAAATACTAGATAGAGGTGGGTATTGGTACGATTTTTTAGCTTCCACAACATAATTAGATATTTGATAGCTATATTTTATTTTCTTTTGTCTGTTTTTGGCGCTTAATGGGTTCTGCGATTCTAGCCGAATTTAACCTGTTTGACATTTTTTGCTCACAATAACTGAAGGCAGTTAGAACAGCAAGGGAATCCAATTACTTCTCCACTCGTTCTTCATAACGGATATACTTAATGTATATCAACCAAAAACAAATCTTTTTAATATTATATGGGCAGGACCTATGTTACAATAGGAGTTGATGATGATGGGCCGTTCCATGTCAAATCGGCAGAAAGTTAGATATGAGTGAATTCTAGTGGCGAATTTTCTTTTGTCATAAAACGAAGATCTGCCAAAAAAATGAAATTAAAATTTTTTCTCATGCATTTGTGGTATAAAGTGCTAGTCTGAAATCGTTTGAACTTGCCGTTATTTTAAGTTTTGAAAAATCGAAATACATACCTTGATTCACAAAGGCCCTAATTGACACATTTTTCGAAAATTACGTTTTCACCTACATATTTAAGTATTATATAGTAAAATACACACTCACTACAAATTTTAAGGAGTTACTAGCAGTAATAACGGAGATATTCCAAATTTTCAAAGCTATATTTGCAAGCGTTCAATGTAAAAAAATTTTTGTTTTTTGCTTCTGCTGTAAAATTTTTTTTATGTCAGTTAGGGCCTTAGTGAATTAAGGTAACGCTTTCCAATTCATTTCTTGCACATTTCAAATGCATTAAAAAATATAAATTCTTATTAGAAAGGTTATCGCACTAGGTGAGTGAAATGCATATGTACATTAGACTGGGCCAAAAATAAAAAATTTCGTTTTTTTCAAAAATTATATTGATTTTCTTTTTAAGAAAGGTGAAAAAAAATTACTGTAATTTTTTCAGATTTTTAAATTAAAGTCTAGAGGTCTATCATAGCTAGTTTAGATTTTACAGACATTACCTCATATATTTGGTATAAAAACGAAAAGTCATTGTTGTAAAACACCATTAACCTGAACATATTTTTGAAGGAAATCGAATTCCCTACAAAATTTGCATTGACCAAAATTTTCTCAGACTAGCCGTTTTCTAGTATTCTAGCCTCAAAAATTAGCATGTTTTTCCGATTTCCCATTTTTTCTTTCAAAAATTGTCAAAAAAGCAAATATCCTTGTACAACAAAGATAGATACAGATTCTTAAAGGAAATTGAGTGGGCTACAAAAAAGATTAAACAACTTTTTTTTGTAAAGTTACTTTTTCAAAACTAATTTAGTATTAAATTAAAAAAAAAATTATATTTCCGTCTTTTTTTGATGTTTTTGATCCAATTTTTCTACAAAACTTTGTTTATTGATATTCTACATGAGTAATTATCATTATATGATCAATATTATAACCTAAAATATACATTTCTCATATGCGTTCAAACATATTTTTGCTTAATATATGCTTTATCTGCGAAGGTGTAGATTCACAGTCTTCAAATGACGCAGCCACAAAAAAAACAAAAAGTTGACGGATCTGTGAACTCAAAACATTAACTTTTATGTATTTTGGCGAGCTATATCCAAATCCGTGATCAGAATTAGCCTTAAGGGTCGCAGTTCTTCTCTAACCTAAAAAAAATCACAAAATATATTGGACTTTTTGCAAGGTTAGGGCCGAAGCTCGGGCCCGTTGTTAAATTCTGATATCGAATTCGGATTTAGCAACCAATTTCCCTTAAGTATATTCGATGTTGATTTTTTCATGTTTCGTAAATTTTCAAACCAAAATCGGGAAATCCAAAAACATGCCAATGTTTGAGACTAGAATACTAGAAAACGGCTAGTCTGAGGAATTTTCAGTCTAGGCAGCTTTTATAGGGCATTCAATTTCCTACAAAAATATGTTCATGATTTGTCGTTTTTATACCAAATTGGAGGTTACCAACAGGTTATCATAACCTCTTACGAGATTTTTAGCCGAGCTTCTCTTCCAACTTGTGGTGTGTTGCTTTTTTTGAGTTTTCCTACAAGTTGGCGGGACCTACAGTTTTTTGCCGACTCCGAACGGCACTTACAAAGCAAATGAATTTTTTACTGAGAAGCTTCTCATGGCAGAAATACACCCGGAGAGTTTGCCAAACTACTGCCGAGGGGCGACCCCGTTTAGAAAAATTGTTTTTCTAAATAATTTTTGATGTTACTTTTGCCGGGCATCGAACCGCCACGACTTGGTGTAGAAGGCCAAACACTTAACCGCTACACCATGGCGACTTTTCTTAAAAAGAAACTCAACATAATTTTTGAAAAAAAAAAACGAAATTTTATTTTTTTGGCCCAGTCTAATGTACATAGGTAGAGCCTTTATTGGAGATAATAATCTTGAATATATATGTTTTGTGTACAAAACTTACTGTAAATATACTTTAGAACGCCAAAAATTTATGGGTAAAAATAATATTTTTTTATCCCGAAATTTTTCAATTATGTATAGTCTATACACAGGTCATACACGGCGTATGAGTAACATTTAGTTATTCAAGTTATAGGAAAAGTTCAAATAAATTTTAGTCATCATAACTAAAAAGAAAAGTGCCGTGATCTAAAGCCAAAATGCGCAAGGAATGAGTATTTAGTCGTACAGCAGAAAATTCAGTGTTCGGGTTATTGAATCACATAGGGGAGAGGTTGATGAAAATATGCATATTCATTAAAATAAAAAAAGATGTTCAAGACCAAATCTATGTGTGTATGAGGTATCAAATCGTCGTGCCTAAATTTTTTAGGAAAACTAACACTTTTAAAATTCTGTTAGAAAACTAACATTTTTATTTTGTGTCTAACGAAAACTAGCACTTTTAATTTGTGTCACTTTCAAGTGTTGGTGTAAATTTTTGTATGGCTAGTCGAAAAATACTTTCAGATCACCAACTTCTACCCCTGTCTTGCCCCTTTTGTCCTCTCCCTTATCCTTATTTTTCTTTTGTTTCCTCCCCTTCCCTCCTCCCTATCCCTCTTTCTTCAAAAGCGCCTCAAATTCCCAATTCTAATCAAACATAGTCATAGTCAAAATAAGTGATTGCTCTTGGGATTTTTTGCAGACGTCCTATTCCAGATAAATAGATGTAGAGAAACGTCTAGCAGTTCGCGACATATCTTCCCCATTTCTCACTTCACCCCGAAACGCGCTGTCAAAAATTAATATTCCAATTGCTCAGTGTTGGCGTCGCGCTGTTTCGGGATTGTCAGTACAAATTATGGGCATGAGGATTTTTTACAGCTTTTTTACGGTCTTATATGCCATTGGTATTTGCTCAAATTCAATTTTTAAATTTGCTTACATATTTTGGAAGAGTTTATGCTACATGGCTGAAATTCGGTACGAAGATATGTATACGACGCTATTCCGCAAGAACTCCAGAAAAAAGGGATAAGAAGAAAAGGGCGTGGTGTGGAGACCATGGGTATAAGTAGTATTCATATAAAGTATTGGTTATCACTTCGCTTTAAAAATAATAAATATGTTCTTGTTCGCCATGAATATGTCATTTTATAACTTGAATTAGAGAAATCGGTCTAGTAGATCAGCTATTTTGTAGTAACTTAAGCGGGCTACTCACCTGCCAAGAAATGTCAACCTCCATATAAAAAAACATTCAAGAAATGTTTTCACACGTCAAATTTTCTTGAGCCAATACTCAGCTCATAAGAAAAAGTAATACAATTTCCGATGGTTGGCAACGCCGGTTTACCTCAAGAAATAAATATGAGCTGAGTATTGGCTCAAGAAAATTTGACGTGTGAAAACATTTCTTGAGCGTTTTTTTATATGGAGTTTGACATTTCTTGGCAGGTGAGTAGCGCGCTTTACAGGCAAAAAAAAAAAAATAAGTCGGCTGTACCTCCCCTCATATGAAGTGTATTTAAAAAACATTTAAAATAAATTATTTTTTTTTTGTTCTGGCAACCCTAGATGTCGCCCAATTGCATTTTTCTTCATATCTTCGGCATTTATTGTCGGATTTTAAAGTGTGATAAACCAATTTTTTATCTCAGGGAGTGGGTTTTCCTAAAAAAAAGCTCATTGATCTCAGGCGCTCCGTTGTGGTATCTACCCACCATATCTCAGTTGCTAGCACCCTAATGTACCGATCTAATAACAGCAAATTAAAGACCGTAAAAAATCGTAAATCTTTTACGGTCTTCAAATAACTGACATTAGGTAGTTACATTAGGGTGGTATAAACTGAGATATGGTGGATAAATACCACAACCAAACGCATGAGCTCAATGAACTTTCTTGAGAAAAACCTCCTCTTTGATGTTTCACACTTAAAAATCCGACAACAAATGCCAAAGATATGAAAAAAATGTAATTGGGCGACATCTAGAGTTGCCAGAAAAAAATAAAAAAAAATGTTTACGGCCGACTTTTTTTTGGTGATACTCTCTAATGCTCGTATATATTTCTTGAGGTAAACGTGCAGATTCGCAGCAAAGATGAGTATATACGTCGCTACACATGTTTTATACATTTTTATAATAGTAATTTGCAATAAAATGGAAAATTTTGTAAACGTCAAAATTTCTTCAGCGAGCATAAGAAATATATGCCCGTTTTTTTTGAGGCATTTCTTGGCAGGTGGGTAGCCCGCTTTAGGATTACATTTTATGTACATGTATGGCCTCACAAATTTATAGTACTCTTTAAATGTTGCTGAATATGTATATGTATGTATTTGTGCACACACCTAGGTATGTAATTTGAAATGATTATTTTCCAAGGCCATTAAAAATTTATTAATCAAATTACTAAACTTTTCCAAAGATTGCGACCTATGCACCCAGAATTGTGTCTGCCATTTCAGTTCGGCAAAACCATTAACATACATACATATATACATACTTACTTAAAAATGTATGTAGGTATATAAAACCGATTTAGAAAAGAAATTTTCATATTTTTCTTTCAAACGAAAGTTACGTTGGGATGGAAAAAATTAACTACAAAGGCTCTCTCTTTCTTCCGTCTGACATTTCTCAGCGTACCGGTTGCTTCTCAGGGCTAACATAGTTTCCTAAGAGGAGGTTGTAGTAAGTTAGTCCAGCCGAATATTGCACACATATATTATCTTGAACTAAAATGGGAGATTTTGATATCATGGTCCATAATAGCTACTCAACGAAACACCTCTCGAGCAAGCTTTATACGACAAGAAACTTGTCTAGAAAAAAAGTATCCCAGTTTATTGCCGAATAAAATAATTCTATATTTATAAACATTTCATGTAAGGAACAACTGTTATCTCCTAAACTTTTGCGATTTAATGCTCTTTTTGCTTCACCTCATAAGAACTCAAAGAATCTCTAATTAAATCCATAAATAAAAGTCCAAATTAAAAAAATATATAAACAATAAAATTAATCATCTGGACGAAGGCGCCTTATCAATGGCGTCGACGAGACATTTAGTTTCACTATAAAACTGTGTTTTGCAATAACCAAATAACAAAATAGAACATTAAAAAAGCGAAAATATAATCACTAAACAATTTTAATAAACATGCTAATTCAATCATTATGCGGGCGGTAATCATTTTTTAAAAAGTAAACATTGATAGTGTTTGATACTATTTAGTAGATTCAATAGAAAGAAGCTCAGCGTTCATGTGATTAATATGTGATTTGTGACAGAGTACGGAGATCAACGAAAGCTCAAATTTATACATGTCTTCAATTCAAACCATTATCAAAGACTTTTGCGAACCGTTTCATGATGGCTTTGATGATCCAAAATAGCTACGAAAAGTACCTTTTATCTTCTGTAATGAAAAGCTGCTCTTTTAGTTTTTGGAGTGAATTAGAAGTACCTGGGTGACCGACTTTTAAAAATGAATTTCCGAAAAATTACCAAATATTTAGATGGCAACTTTATAAACCGACTAAAGTGGCAAATCCAAGTAGAAAATCCTAGAATGAAGTATACATATCTACTATCCAACACATTTTTAAGAAATCATCGTATTTCAGAAAAAAATTAGATAGGTCTCAACCCTGAATACCGCCCTAAGTGGCAACACCCAAGTGGACAGTCTTAAAATCAATCATGGAGATAGTACCATGCCAAATGTCACCCAAATCGGTTAAGCGGTTTTCGAGATAGCACCAGATATACAAATACGAGTATACTGCGGTAAGGTGGAAACATTGAAAATATTTTAGGTGATATGTCGCCGAAAATACCTTTCATTTGATACCAATATTGGCATATCTTCCACCATAATTTTAAAAAATTGAGATAGGTGGCAACCCTGTAATCCGCCCCAAGTGGCAACACCCAATTGGATAGTCTTATAGTACATTTACACTGCACCAAATTTGGCGAATTCAAATGAGCCAGTTCGACACCGTTTACACTGGCAAATTTGCATTTGGCTTCACCCTCCCTGCAAGAATCTGCTACCAGGACAAAAAGCCACCGAAATAAAATGCACTACCGTGATGTTTTAAACACCTGTAGAGTAATAATAAAAGAATAGTCAAGAAGACTGTCTTTTCCTCGTAGAATTCGCCCATTTTCTTAAAAAGAAAACTAGTTGAAATTGTTATTTACAGCTGTGCATAGTGTAAAAGTTATCACACGTCAATTACCCTTTAAGGTTCTTGCTGGGCAATTCTAAATGTGGAAGACAGGCAGGGTTGCTATTTTGAGGAGCTGTGGATTGCATTGTTCTGCTAATGAGGTCAAATGTGATGGAGTTCCAAATTTGGAAAATAAGATTTGTATGGAAAAAACCGGTTCCCGAGATAGTCCAAATATACAAGTTTAGCTCGTTTAAAGTTATAAGATATACATAATACGGCTGTGAGAAAGATCACCCTAACTATTTTAAACTATTGTTCAAAAACGCCCCATCTAAATTTTTTTAAATAACACTCAAAATTTTAGAATTTGCTTTGAATACAGCCTACCTCGGAATTTTTTCAACAAACCGTTGCTTCAAAAGTTGATTCAAAAACTCCTTATCTATTCTCTAATGGTGTTTTTTGAACTAAATTTGAAATAAGGCATTTTTGAAAAAAGAAATGGAAATAGGGCGTTATTGAAAAAAAATCTGAGATCGGGTTTTTATACATAGCATTATTTCATCATCATCATGTTGTTGTTGTTGTAGCGAGGTGTAGCCCTGCCTAAATGTCAGACAGGGTCACCCCGAGTGTATTGCTCTTGGCCGGATCGATATAAGAAAACGGCCCGGGTCGTTTCGGCACGATGGGTACAGCACAAGTACTGGTACCGTTCTCTTAGAACCGGCAATACAAGAAAGTAGCCATGTAGGCCATGTAGGTCATTTAGCGTTACCCAGGGTGCACCAACGGGGAGGCGACCTTCTCTTACACCCCTTCATCATCATCATCTTCCAAAACTCCGATTGGAGCATAGGTCCTCAAAAGCGCGATCCACCAGTAATCCGTCAATATTTGAAAATGAAAATAGCTTTTTTGCTTCTCATACTCTGAAAGTTTACATGCGCTCCCCTATAAAATACGATGTAGTTTAATGTGAGTACAAAGTCCTTTTTATTGGAAAAGAACTGCTTGACAAATATGCATACTTACATATTAAAATAGTCTAAATAAAGTCTAAACTAATTTGGCACGTTTCATAATTGTTGCTTCAAAAGCTAATCTCGCAAATAGCTTACGAAATCTTTGAAGAATGTTCACCAACGAACGGAGTGGCCGGGCTTCTCTTTTCGTTAAGTAGATAGAGTGCTTCACTCTTTAGAATGTTCGGCTGCTGTCTGCTTGTTTTTACCTCTTTGAAAATCGCACAAACTATTAATCGGACTTTGATTCCAAAAACAATAGCCGAATTTTGTTAACAAGCGCTATCAATCTTAATTTATTTTTTTTAACAGAAAATTGGCTTAGAAAATCAAATGTGAACTTTCACTATTGAGATGGCAACCAAAATCGCAAAAGCATAAACGTTTTTCTGCTAGCTTAATTTTTTATTGTTTTCAATAAAAAAAATTTCTAGGAAAACAGAAAAATTTCTATCTAGGATCCAAGGCCATTGTTAAAACAAAAATCAAGATTTCCTAAAGCAGCTTCTATAAGAAATCGATCGAATAAGCTAAGTCCGAAAAGCACTTGCTGCATTTTCTAATTTGAAAAACTGGGAGTAACTAAAAATAGTAAAAAATGTTTAACAACAAAGGAAAAATTGTTGTCAGTAAAAGATGGACAAACCGTCAAAAGCAATTTTTCTTTTTTTGGATAATTATTTTAACAGTGTTTCTTAAACAAAATTATAAATCGCTCATCGCCCTATACAAAAAAAAAATAAAAAAAAAGGTTTAATAAACTCCTATAATTCAAAATTTGTAAGTAAATGTAATTTTTTAATAAGGGGGTAAGACTTTTCATATTACAACTAATGGTGATTTCGTTTCATCAAAAAAATACGCATTTTTGTTACACTCTTCAATTTTCCGTTTTCGTTTGCAAAATGAAGGTAAAACGTCAAACAGAATATGTTTTCGTTTCCTAAAAATGTACACTTCAGGAGTTAAAAAAATCACACCTTTTACCCTCTGAAGCTTTGACAGGGTGCTGGTTGCACTGAAAATCGGCTGACGAAAATTTTATTTGACAGATAAATTTGGTGAAATAAATTGGATTTTGCAATAACAATTAAATATGGGTGATAAGCGAAACCCAATTATTCATGCACATAGCGTAGCAAACGGGGCATTGTTTTTTGTTCGTTTTATCGATAGCAGGTTCATGTAGAACGCGAACACTTTTATCACACCTTTACAGTGTTCTGCGCAAGGGTGTAAATATGTTCAAAGTGCAAGTGTACATTTTTTTTCGATGAAACGAAACCAGCATAAAATTTAAGAAAACCAAAATTACCGTCATATATGTGCTTGAGATGTAATCAAACGCTGTTCCGAAGAATAGACCTGCTAGGTGGCGCTGGCTTCGAGATATTCAAAAACTCGTATTTATGGTCCGATATTCAAAGTTTTACAGGCTAAGTCACGCGCATTTGTTGGTTTTAAACAAATCTTTCTCAAGTATGAAATGCCAAAGGGCATAAAGAAGTGTGTCCGATTGGAACGTCAGTGACGGTGGAAATGCCCACCTTGGCTTATCTCTCATTGAACTTCATGAAATATGCACATGATACTTCTGACCATTGATATTCTAGGTTTGTGGTGCAATAAAAAATGCTGGGCTGGATCATTTTCAAGTATCTATAGATAATCGGGTCTGTCAGCTATTACGGCAGAGCTCCCGACGGAAGAAAATGTCAATTATTCAATCGATTTCATGAGACTTTGGTAGTGAATTTCGATAAAGTTGATGAAATCTGTATCGACTCTCCCGACGGTAGCTTCGTCGGAATAGCTGATAGACCTCAATGTATCATTCCCTTAAAGGAGCAGTTGGTATCTTAGAGAGGATCACTCGAAGCAACGGTACTTAAGCATTGTGTTGAGTTTATCGCAGGAGTGTCTTCAAAAATGCATCAATTTAATTTGCAGTGGCCAAAGGTCAGCTCCGAGAGCTCGACTTTAGTAAAATTGATAATGCTTATTATATAAAAAATTGTGCTAATAAAAAATTACAGATATTATTCGTGATACAGTGGCGTATTAAAAAGTTGGCCGTCTAGTGTAGACATCCAAACAAAAAATTGCTTAATGGTCTCATTATGTATTTCGAGCGAAAGCTCAGACGAACGATTCGTCTGCTTACAATATCGCCTAGCCATCGCATTATCTATCATTTTCGTTCGCTCCATACACGGCTAAAAAATTAACCTAAATTTTAAACCCGTATAAAGTTTAATCAATTAAAATTTTTCGGTTTAAAATTAAAACTTTTTGGTTTGAAAATTAAAACTTTTCGGTCTAAATTTTAAACTTTTGGGTTTGAAAATTCAAATTTACTTTTGAAAGCTTATTCAAGATTGAATTTTGCCAACAACATTTATGTGTGCGATGTAGCTCAGTGGTAGAGCAGACGGGCATGATGCGGGGAGTCTTGGTTCGAATTCCCGCCAACGGACAAAAAATTTATTTTATCTTTAAAAAATTGTTAAAACATTTCTTGTTTATAATTGAAACCCGATTCATTTAGCCAATTTTCATGAAAACTGGTCTAGATTGATTTTGAATCCAGATTTGGTTTGGTCATATATGTAGTCCAAAAAAGTATAAAATTTAGGTTCAAATTTTTAACCGTGTAGAATTTTTTTTTAAATTTTCGACTTTTCTTTGCCATAAAAAACAAAAGTGAAAGAAAATGCGATATTGTGACCAAGCGAACTGTCACTGTCGTGGTCACTCAGATTAAGATGTAGTTCCTTCGAGTTCTCATTCAAGTCAAGAATCCGCCACTGTCTCAGTTTATATACATGCCCATGCCAATGTATATATTTTATTTGAACTGATGTCTCATGTGTGAAACTGCACATACTTTGGAACTTTGATATTTCGTATCAGTACATTCATATGTACATTAGCCCCATTCAGAAGAAAGGCTGTGCTCTGCGATCTGAAGTAATAGTTTCTGCCTCTATGACCATTATTTCGGATTCAGTAGGATTTGTTGAAATGCAGAGCTCGAGTGCATCGGCTGAGTGTAACATCACTCTATTTTAAAATATCTTTCAAAATCGACTTGGTTCAAGAACGTTCTATCCCTTAATGAGTTTTAAAAACGCTGCATCTTAAGGATATTTAAAAAGATTCTAACGACCAGAGATAACAAAAAAGAAATAAGCATGCTTTGGGACATTCCATCGTGACTCCTGGGACATTTGACTGGAGAGCCTAGTCAACTTTGACTTAATAAACTGACATTGGGATTTCAATTGCTATGAAATATATTTATCGACATGGATAAATATTCAATACAATAAATGCATTAAAAGAATTGGCGAAATAACAACAAATAGCTATATAACTACTCAGTAAGTGAGTGTGACTCCTGGGAAACCGAAAAATCCCTTTGTTGCACCTTTGTGAGCACGAAAACGAATTTTAGCTATACAGTTCAACTCATGGTATAAGTACTATAGGTAAAACCGTTCTCTCTTTTGATTTTGTTTTGACGTTTTTAAGCAATAGGTTTGTTTACTGACCAAAAAAAAGTTCAGAGCAGGTTAGAGCAGGGCAGCTGTCAAAATAGAAATAGAGCAACTTAGAGCAACTCAGAGCAGAAATGCCATGAAACACTTGAATCTCGCTAGTTTCTTTTTATTTGCTTTTTTTGTTTAAATCTTCAAAATTAAGCAAATTCTCGTATAAAAAAACATTGATTTTCTTGCAAGCAAATTTTTTTGAAGTTTTCAAAAATTTATTTTTTGCTGACTGACAATTGCTTCTCTGCTCTAACTTACTCCATAAAAAAAGTTAGAGCAGAAATTTGTGATCTGGATTACTCTAGTTTTGTTTTGAGCGTACTCATAAAACAAAAGATAGAGCAACCTAGAGCAAGAAAAGTGTTCGTTAAACACA
This sequence comes from Campiglossa producta, assembly GCA_964058755.1. NCBI lineage: Eukaryota > Metazoa > Arthropoda > Insecta > Diptera > Tephritidae > Campiglossa > Campiglossa producta. Next base: position 52,349,151 of record CAXKVI010000001.1, on the reverse strand, counting down.
ATTTTGTGAAATATCTCGATCTGGCGTAAGCTAGAGCAGCCCAATAAACAAACCTATTATAAAATGTGTCAGTATGTAAGTCAAATAGAAAAAAAATATTCAAAAAATTTAAAATAAGAAAAATCTGAAAAAAATCAAAAAATATTTTCCAATTCACACTGCACGTTTAGGTGGACGCTTGGACACTATAAAATGGCAGGAAATGAGATGGTAGATTAGCCTGCTAGAGGAACACATGTGAACCGCTTTTACAGTCCTTATTTTTAACAATTCTAGCAATAGTTCTAATCGCAAATTTAAGAAAGGTTAGGTTAGGTAGAAGTGGCTGCCGCAAAGGCACACCTAGGCCAGTATTAAGAGGCCCGTTGTGATACCATCAACCATACCTGCTCCGCTACCTGGCGTAGGTTATCCAGGAAGGGAACTCCGAAAGAGCGCCTTCTCGCGCCGCTTAAAGCCGGGCAGTTGCAGATGAGATGCTCCACCGTTTCCTCCTCATCATCATCTTTGCAACTCCTACAGCATCGTCGGTAGGGTACACCCAGCCTTGCTGCGTGCCTTCCAATAAGGCAGTGCCCGGTTAAAACCCCTATTAATATAGATATATCCCTTCTTCTTAGGGTGTAAATATATTTAGATCATTTAATATCCCATTTTGGCCAGGATTGTTTGGATACTCGGCACCCTGGCGATAAAAGCCATCTTTCATTGGCTTGTCGGAGTGTATGCTCCTTCAGCATTAGCTTGCATGTGGCAAAGGGCATACCTAAGCGTTCTTTATCCTGAAGAACCTGCTTGGTCGTGCCCTGCCTAGCAAGTTCGTCTGCCCTACAGTTTCCCTCAATGTCCCTGTGTCCCGGGACCCATGTGAGGCTCACGCGGTTCTGTTGAGCCATCTCCTGAAGAGATCGACGACAGCTGAGCGTCAGTTCAGAGTTGAACAAGTAAGAGCCAAGGGATTTGACTGCCGCTTGGCAACAAATTGAAGAAAAGTTAAAAGAAATTATTTTTATTTGTAATTTATTTGATTGAAAAAACCAAACAGACACGTCGTGGCAAAAAATAAATGAGTATGAGAATTGTTTAAAAATGTCATTAGTGTCATTAACGGTTTTACCTGTAGTATTTATACCATGGTTCAACTTGAACTACAATTTGTATATGATCGAAAGTACATACTACATAGTACCATATTATTTAAAAATAAGATCAGTACCCTTCCAGACAGTACTATGACATTCCGTCAGGTTTGTAATGTTGCCTTTGAAAACGTGATAGAAAATCCTGATGTAAATATCAGCTGTTTTATATTTACATCACGATTTCCCATCACGTTCTCAAAGACAACATTCCAAAGCTGACTGAATGTCATAGCACTGTCTAGCAGGGTATTAGCTTTTAGAAACTTTTTACAAAGGTTAAAGAGTGTGGCTCCTGGGATATTTTCCTGTTATTTCGTGATACAATTTTTAAGTTTTTTCAGTATTATCAATGTAGTTCCCTAAAAATTAAGCTATGCAACTAGTAACCCCTAACCCATGATAATAAAAAGACCTTTATTGTAAAGTTCTGTCAGAGCTGTGGGAGTTTATGGCATTTAAAAAATTTGGTACTTTTCCTCTTTTGGGTGGAATGTCCCCTTTCGGATAATTTAATACCTATACACATTGCGACAGTAATAAAGCATCGATTGTGCCCCACAAAAACTACGCCGGAAACTTATCAAAACTAAGGTTTTAAGAGAGTTTTATACGGTTCTCACTTTACTGACATTTCTTACAAATTTTCCCGATGAACAGATCTATTACTGGCAACAGTTGGGTTAATTTTGTTGGTTTATGACCTCAGGCCGAAGTATCAGATGAGCTGTCACTGGCCAAATCCCGATCCCGAGTTCCGGGCCTCCAGCATCATCAAGACAAGTGCGATTCCAAAATTGGGGCGTCAGGTATTTATGTTCTAAATACCTTTCTGTGTTGAAATATCTCCTGACAAAAATCAAAATATCGATACTTCTATTTGGGATTATGCATACCGAGGCCAAAAAGCGTATCTGATACCTCCCTCGGTCTTTTTGAGAGGTATCTGAGATAATCCCGAAAAATCCTGGGACGCCGGGATTGCCATTTTGACATTTCGAAATGCGGGATCATGAAAAAGCTTCGGGTTTCGATGCCGATAGCCGAAATGCAGTGTTGCAGTTGTAACCTGACGTCATGAATTGAAAGGAAAAAGGGGGAAAACGGGAAAGCATGGGCCTGATGTGTACTCTATTGACTTAATTACAATTATTCCCGCCGGGAGCTTGAACATATTTAAGTCAGTCATGGAGAAAATCAATTTTCAAAAACGGTCTAATGCACTACTTATTCTGTGATTTGTAATTAATTTATAAAAAAGAAGAAAATATTAACAGCGAACTAATGACTACACCGCTCAGAAACAAATCTTTAATTTTTGATTCTCTTGTTTTAATTTTGTTTGCTTTTTTATTATGAATATTGAGACTTAAAAAGATGAAACGCTATTTAAGTGGTACTTAGTAGCTTATAGAGTTTTGCCAATATTGCATACGCGTAGCTAAGAAATTTTTTCAAAAAAAAAATTCAGTTTTGCGCCTGCAGGCCTTAGCAAAGCCAGCTATAGCACCACGGTTTCAACTGAACCGCACTTTGCATTAATATTTAACTGTTTTTTGAATTGTGAAAATTTCCACAGCACTTGAAAAGCAGCAAATCCAACTGAGGTACTACTGAAATAAAACACAAATAAAAACTAGCGATGGAACTTTTAAAAAAACAAGAACAAGCTCGACAATTACGCTATTCACGTAATCGCTTTCGACGCATCAATTCCTTGGATCAAATACCAGAAGATCCTAACCAACAGGATGCATTGACAGCAGCAACAACAATGGAAAGTAACAAACCTGCGCCAAATATAAAGCAACCAAATATCGTAAACTCAAGGCGTACCATTACGGCTGTCATCAAGGCGATTTTACTTTTTTGGCCACAGCTTATGCTCAATATAGGTTTTACGATCATTGGATATATACTTTATATACCGTTATCCATAGCAGCACCTAGCTTTTGGCTTTCGGCGCTTTTGTGGATTTTTTGGAAATTATTACGTATACCCGTAGCGCTAATTAAATGGTTTTTAAATATTGATTCATTAATGGATGCAACAACATCATCATCATCATCTAGCACAACAACGGATGGAACGCAACGTTCGTATAAACGTACGGTATTAATCAGTTGCGGTAGTACGATACAAACGTTACATTTGGCACGTAATTTTTATTCATCCGGCTCACGTGTTGTTGTATTCGAATTTGAAGGACTCTTTGGTTTAGCACGTTTTTCGACTGCAGTCGATAAATTCTATATTGTGCCCAGGCCGAGTGCAAATAATGCCGATAACTACATAACAGCGCTATGTCAAATTGTACAGAAAGAGAAGCCCACTGTCTACATACCCGTTTGTGCAACAAGTCCTGCCTATTATGACGCTTTAGCTAAGCAACATTTGGAGCTATTGGGTTGCGCAAGCTTTATACCAGGTTTAAATGAGACAACCATATTGGATGATTGTTTAGAGTTTTTCAAAAAATGTACAGCACATAATATTAATATACCGCCATATACGGTACTCACATCTCTAAATGGTTTACAGCAAGTTTACGAGAGTAATTTTATAAGTAATTTTCGTAATATTCTTATGGCTGTGGGTTTTCAAGGTTTAGTTGAACGTTTCAAATATTTATTACCGAATAATCGTGAGGATTTCAAATTTTATCATGATATCAGTGAAAGTGACAAATGGATGGTGGTGCGTGATTTACCTGGTGAACATTATGTGACGTGTACAACGGTTAAAGATTCACGTGTCGTCTCGAATGTCACTTGTAAGGTGGAACATGAAACAAAGAATTTAGTACCTGTCACACCATCATTAAATGTCACCGCCTCTAAACCCAACATTATGTCAGATGAGGCACTAATTGACATTTGGTTACAAACATTCTTTGCTAAAGTACGTTTTCAACGTGGCATTAACGGTCATATGAGTTTCCGTTTAATCAAATGTCAAGGTACAACACAATTTATACCGTTGGGCGTTAGGGTAGGCGTCTCACTACCATACATCTGTTATAATCGTTCACATGCACAAATCTTATGTCGCACCATGAAATGTATACATCGTCGACAATTAAGTTTTACACGTCCGGATGAAGAATCAACATTACGTGCATTGACATCGAGTTTCCGTTGGAGTGCTGTTGAACGTTCGACAACACCATTTGCTGTGCTGGATAAGCGTGAAGCATTATTTGCTTATTGGGATCCATTGCCTTATTGTGCCTACTATCATTTCCAATTGCCACTAGAATCGGTAAAGATGTTTTTGCAAAGGCGTCATCGTTCGTCGAAAACTTTATCGCCACGCATCACAATGCCAGTTCATTGAACGCTCAACATACAAAGAAGTAAGTGTGCATTAGGGAAGCCAATTTTAAGGATTTTAACCATCCCGGAATTTTCGGGATCCCGAGATTTGGAAATTAGCTATGCTCCAACAATTTAAGCTGAAGATAGTAGAGAAATTGTTTGAAAAGCAATGTGGTCTTAAATAGTAGGGGAGCCCACTGCAAAAAACATGCATGATCGCCTACTGAAATATGACACGTATAGGTAATTTACTATACTTTCAGTACGCATGGTGCATATTTCCGTCAAAAATTTACTTTTCTTCAACCAATTACCACGATCCTGATAGGACCAGGCAAGTCGGTGGTTTGAAGCTGCCCATGGTACCAGTAAATGACCTATACGGGTCACATTTGAGTAAGCGATCATGCATGTTTTTTGCAGTAGGCTCCCGGACTAAACGTATTTAACAAATGACTTGAATTTTGTGAACTGAGCCACCTACAATTTCTTCGACGGCCATGTATTTTAATGAAAGTTGGTAGTATGGCTCACAACGATTAAACAAAAATACATATATAACAATTTTTCGAAATTCGAATTATTTTCAAAGTTATAGCTATCAACACTTTTCGAAATTCCTCACTTTTTGATGATTTTCTCATGATTGGGCAAACCGATTTTGCTAATTTTTTAAATATATATCAAAGATGGCATCTTCTACCAAACAACGATTATAATTTTTAAAATTTAAATTTAAATTTTTTTTGCAAACATTTTTCGCAATTTTCAACTTCTTCATCGTGGTCAGATGGCGCTTTTGTATGATGTTGTTGGGCATTCCATTAGTAACTATTAGCAAAACAAAAATTTTTTGGCACTCTAAGGGAGCGGAAGTTATTTACATTTTTTACCTTCATAGTACACAGCATGGTATAAATACTACAGGTAAAACCGTTAATGACACTAATGACATTTTTAAGCAATTCTCATACTCATTTATTTTTTGCCACGACGTGTCTGTTTGGTTTTTTCAATCAAATAAATTACAAATCAAAATAATTTCTTTTCATTTTTCTTCAATTTGCGATTAGAACTATTGCTAGAATTGTTAAAAATAAGGACTGTAAAAGCGGTTCACATGTGTCCCTCTAGCAGGCTAATCGACCATCTCATTTCCTGCCATTTTATAGTGTCCAAGCGTCCACCTAAACGTGCAGTGTAAATTGGAAAATATTTTTTGATTTTTTTCAAATTTTTCTTGAATTTTTTGAATATTTTTTTTTCTATTTGACTTACATACTGACACATTTTATATTGCTTAAAAACGTCAAAACAAAATCAAAAGAGAGAACGGTTTTACCCATGGTAGAAGAATATAGAGGTAGTTCTACCACTTCTTCTTGGTCGCCATTGCCCTCTTTTGACATAAACCGTGTTAGTGACGTTTCCTTTTGAAAATGAGCTACCATATTTTCATACCAAAAAAGAACCGATTTAAACTTCAAACGGAAAAAATTTTTAAGTTTATTGAAATAATTTATTAAATTTCACAATGTAGTGTGTATGTAGAAAAAAATTTTTCTAAAATGAAGCGAAAGTAAGTAAAAGCACATCTAGTTTTTGCATTTTTGCACAGATACTAATAACGCATTTATTTTTTTTTTTCATACATAGATGAGCTGCATATTTAGAAGCAGCAAAATTTCAAGGTTTAGAGCGAGATCCCAGAGCCTAAAAGCGTCATTTATTTTATAATGGATGAAACCAATACCGATCGATAGTCCTCCCCGAATCTAGAAAGAACGGGAAAATTTCAAAGCTGTACCTGGGTCAAAGTCGCCAAAAAATGACCCTAACTTCCCTTATTTTATAATGGATAGTTTCACATATTTGACGTAGATTACTACCCCGCGTCAGTATCAAGTGTTGTTAGACCCGTACCAGTGAAAAGGCTCCAGCCTGTTTTACCAATTTCACGCATTTGGGCCACTTTGGCTGCTTTTAGCTACCCAATATTTTCTCATTTTTTGTAGAATACTACCCTCAAGTAGTATCAGGCATTTTTAGACTTCGTCCCATGGCAAATACTTCAGCCAGACACCTCAAAACTCGGGAAATTTCACTACTTTTCACTGCGCTTTCACATGTTTAAGAGGGGTTTGACAAACTTTGGCTACTTTTAAATAGCAGATCTTCACACATGTGTCGTAAAATGCTATCCTTAAGTAGAATCAAGCATTTCTAGACATCATCCCATGGCAAAAACTTCAGCCAGACACCTCAAGGTTCGGAAACTTTTATTTTCCTATTAATTTGCTTTCTCTTGTTTGTCCCACTTTTACTGTTTTTAAATGACGGATCTTTCACAAGTTTCGTAGGACACTACGCTTAAGTAATTTCAATTATTTCTAGACTTCATCCCATGGCAAAAACTTCAGGCAGACATCTCAAGGCTCGGGATTTTCACTAATTTTTGAATAGGCAATATAATGAAAAGAAAAATGAAAATGAAAATGCATCCAAAAAAAAATTTTAAAAAAATTACAACATAAATACTAAAAAATGTATTTTAAGTGTTGTTATTTGGTGCTTTTGCTGATGGTAAGTTATATCCGAACTTTTTTTGTTTACAGGTGTAAGAATATATACTTGGGCCGATTTCACAATCTACGCTTAACGCAAACTGGGATTTAATTGACGTATTTTTTACGGTTACTGTCAAATTAATCGCTATTTGCATTAACCGGCTTTTCGAAAACGATCCTTAATTTCTCAACACTTAAATCGAAAGGTTTTGTCGCATTAGTACGACGTAAAAGGTTTTTAAACGTTATTTTTAGGTAAATATGGTTTCTAATACGCATTTTTGAAGCAGAGATATTTTTTGAACCATTTACAAATTTTAAAGCAGCTTTATGGATCCTATTTTGTAAGTATTTTTACTTTACAAACCATGTTTTTTCCTATATAAAAAATTCCCAAAATTTAAAAAAAAAATAGCAAAAAATTATTTGTTGAGGTGGCAGCGCTCTGTGATCAACTGGCAAAAGATACGAATGACAACTAACACAGTTTATGTCAAAGTGAAAATACCTTTATTTTTTTTATATCATGGTTTTACCTATAGTACTTATACCATGGTACACAGTACGTACACTGAACCAAAAACGTACATGTTTTTTACGAATAAAGTTTCATAGAAGTTCACGTTGGTTTTTCTTAAAATATAAGAAAAAATTTATAGAATCTAAGAAAATTTTGTTACAATTTATGAATGAATACATGCTTTCTGTGGATTTGTTTACATATTTTACGAAAAAGTACGTATATTCTAGGAAATGTTCTTAAATTTCTACGAAAAAGTTCTTTGGAGAGGTTTTAACGAACAATTCTTAAAATCTATGTACTTTTTCATTGGATACATGAACTTTTTTTGGTTCAGTGTAGAGAAAAAAAAATTTCATGAAAAATTAACTAGTCTGTAAAAAAATGTAAATAACTCCCGCTCCCTTAAAGTGCCAAAAAATTTTTTTTTTGCTAATAGTTACTAATGGAACGCCCAACAACATCATACAAAAGCGCCATCTGCCCACGATGGAGAAGTTAAAAATTGCGAAAAATGTTAGCAAAAAAAATTTGTTTGCAAAAATTTTAATCGTCGTTTGGAAGAAGATACCATCTTTTATATATATTTAAAATATTAGCAAAATCGGTTTAACCAATCGTGAGAAATTCATGAAAAAGTGAGGAGTTTCGAAAAGTGTTAATAGCTATAACTTTGAAAATAATTCGAATTTCGAAAAACTGGCCCAAACGTATTTTTTCTTCTTGTTGTGAACCATACAAAAAAGTTTCAGAAAGATAGTACAACTTCGAAAAAAAGTGGCTCACTTCACAAAATTCAAGTCAAATAATAGTGTTTTGGCATGTTTTTTTTATTTGAAACCACTGTCATTTCATTTTTAAAAAAGTTAAAAAGCTACCCAAATTTGTTTAAAAATTATAAAAGAAATTCTTCGTGGTATGCAATTTTCTAATAAAATTTTTTGTGGGGAACATGTTTTCGGAAAAAAAATTCTTACCGCTGAATTTAAATTGACATGAGAAAACGAAACTTTTATGAATCTTAAAAACCGTGTTAACACAAAAATATTTTACTACGAAAAAAAAAAATTAAGATTTTTTTGCTAAAGAAATCACAAATGAGAATTCCCGGATTATAAGAAAAAATTCACGGGATTTTCGGCACCTCGGGATCCCGGGATTTATCATCCCTAGTGTATATTATTCACGGTGCATGCTGTTTGTGCATGCATTGATTACAAAAATCAAAAAAAAAAAAAAACCAAAAAAGAGAGCTGGTGATATTTTTAATCCTCGATTGCTATAAAAATTGTTGTTCATATGTACCCATACAAGTGGCTTAACATACTTCTAATAACAAGCCATAAAGTGATAAATGGGGTCAAAATAGGTCAGGAAAACGAAAACGTTGCATGAAGTCAGGCGCCGCATAGTGGGCTCGATCGACATCCTAGGTGGACACTCGTTTGTGATTGGAGTATGAATTTTTTGAACTAAAGAAATGGTGAACTAAATCTTTTAATTGACCTAGTTTGTTCTGTGAATTGAACTAAACTTTTCGAAATATAGTTCAATAAGTTGACCGAACCTTTATTTAGTTTTTTTTTTCTTTTACCAAAAATAACATTCTCTTTGTCGAACGATAGTTGGACTTGACGTTTCGTCTAGCAGTTACATTCTAATTAGATTTCGAAATTATTTGTCAAATTTAAGTTTTGCCGTATGTAATTTATGCAAGAGCTTATAAGAATCAGTCAAGTTTTTTTAAATTTTTCTTGTATTTGAAAATTCTGGGAACATTCTTTTTGGCTGCTTGACATAAAAATTTCGGATTCTAACTAGAATGGGACTGCTAGACGAAACGTTACGACCAACTATCGTTCGTTTTGGTTATCGTTCGCCAAAGAGAATGAGGCTGTTAAGCAGACTGACAGGTTTTGACAAGCGTCCAAAGAAAAGTGGATATTAAATATAATTTACTGGAATTTCAGTTTCCTAATTAGAATGATATTCTTTTTAAATAGAACTTATGCAAATTTATAATCGTTTGTCAAACATTACTTTTAGTACTTTTGGCCACCTAATTTGGCAAACTAGCCTACTGTGCGACGCGCTGTGTGAGAAGAGAGTATCAGAGAGAGATGAAATAGACTGATGATGGTGATGGTATAAAATTTCACAGCGATTTTATGCCAGCAGCATTTTTACAAGTGCCACTTTCTCAAAATCCGAGTAGGCACCTTAACGAGCCTTATTTGAGTGATTAAGTTATCCTAAGCGGTGACCATATATATTGAGAAAATGGTGTTTAATATATGTATATATGTGCATAATTTCTACAGTAAAACTTCAATAACTTGAACTTTTAAAAATGTAACTATTTTTTAAGTCGAAATCGCTAAAATGCGAATATGAAAACATCGAATGACTAAGCGCTTTCAGATCTTGAAATTGCTTTAAGTCTTAATAGCTTTTTAGTTTTAGTGGTTAAACTGTTTTTATCATTTTTTGTTTATGTTAAATATTTAGATTTTTATTTAACATAATCATATATGCATATATATATGAGTGTGAATTCACACAAATTTATTGATTACTGTTATACTATTTATTTTTTAGCTTCTAAGTTGTATTTAGGTTATTATATATTTACATAGTGTAAGAATATTTGTTGTAAACTTAAGAAACGCATATGTAAACGGGCTGTTAATTTAATTTAATGCCAAATACAAAAAAAAATCGATATACCCAGTGACTGACTTTTTTCATTTATTCCATGGACTTCTAAAATTAAGAATTTCGTAATTTTCAACTGATTTGGAAAAAAGTTAGGACTGACACACCTAAACCAGCACCGTTATTCCTCCTCGAACCACTTAGATGACTTGATGAAGGCTATCAAGTCCTTTATGTTCAGCTCCGCGACCTGGCGTAGGCTATCCAGCCGCTTAAAGCCGGGCAGTTGCAGATGAGGTGCTCCACCGTTTCCTCCTGCTCATCGTCTTTGCAAATCCTACAGCAGGTAGGGCACACCTAGCCTTTCTGCGTGCCTACCAATAAGGCAATGCCCGGTTAAAACACCTATTAATATGGAGATTTCTCTCATTAGGGCGTGAATGCCTCTAGACTAGAGGTGGGCGCGTGCATGATTTTTGTAACGACACGTTCAGATTTTCGGAAAAACGCACTAACACGCACGGGTAAAAATTGCTAAAACACGACACGCACAAAAAAACGGTATTTTTCGGCTTTTTATTTTTTGTATATATTTGTAAATGTACTTTGTACATCCCAGTGGGAAAGTAGGTAATGCATTACTTTTTTCCATGCATGAAAAGATGTATGAATTTTGTTATAAGAAACGATCACACCAAAAGCAAGGAAGGGAGTAATGTGTCGCTCAATTTTTGATTTGTAGTTTTAAAAAAAATTGTTTTTTGTGCATGAAAAGATGTACGAATTTTGTTATAAGAGAAGATCATATCAAAAGCAAGGAAGGGAGTAATGTGTCGCGCAATCTTTGATTTGTAGTTCAAAAAAAAATGTTTTTCATACATGAAAAGATGTACGAATTTTGATGTTAGAAAAGATCATACCAAAAGCAAGGAAGGGAGTAATGTGTCGCTTTTTATTTGTAGTTTGAAAATTTGCTTCTCACAGACTTTGTAAAAAAATTCAAACTTCAAAAAAAAAAGCTACAAAACCTTAAAACAGAAACAATCAAAAATATAAATATTTAAATTAAATAATAAACCTCTGCTGGGGCCGCTGTTCTTTTTCGTGCATCTCTATCGCTTTCCCTGCTCATGTGAGGCTTTCCAGAAACCGTCTGGAGTACCTACGACGCCGTTGCCTTTTTTGTTTAGGTTTGTTTTATGTTATTTTTTTTGTGCACTCATCTTGGTTGTACGCCCACCTGGACCTATACTCAGTGAGTTTTGAAATGTCCACTTCTTCGCCATTTAAAATATATGGGAAAAAGGTTTACTTTTCAAAACTCACAGTTAGGGAATCCAGGAGCTGGTCGACATGACGAGCTGAATGGCGAGAACATTCAAAAATAGGACCTTCTCTCTTCTACCGCTGTAGAGCCTCATGGCGCTTTAATGTCCTTGTTATTCCACAAGGAAAGTTATTACAGATATGTATTCATGAAATGTTATGTACAATTTAATGTGTTCCTTGCAATGCATCTTTTCATTCTAGAAAGGTAATGCAAGATATAATGTATCCCTTGTAGTGCATCTTTTCATTCCTGAAAGGTAATACATCTTTTCATTTATAAAAAGTAATATAAAAAGTAATGTAAACATGTCGCTTCAGTTTGTAGGCGAGCGACACATTACTTTTCCTATGACATCGCTGTAGAAAAATTCATGCATGTTTTCATGTATAGTCTATAGGAGCTAAACATTACTTTATGCATTGCTATACATTACCTTTTCCACTGGGTTAGATCCCAGTGGGTAAGTAGGTAATGCATAACCTTTTTCCATGCATGAAAAGATGTATGAATTTTGTTATAAGAAAAGATCACACCAAAAGCAAGGAAGGGAGTAATGTGTCGCTCAATTTTTTGTTTTGTAGTTTAAAAAAAAATGTTTTTTGTGCATGAAAAGATGTAGGAATTTTGTTATAAGAGAAGATCATACCAAAAGCAAGGAAGGGAGTAATGTGTCGCTTTTTATTTGTAGTATGAAAATTTGCTTCTCACAGAAGCAGGCTTTGTAAAAAAATTCAAACTTCAAAAAAAAAAAAGCTACAAAACCTTAAAAAAGAAACAATCGAAAACATAAATATTTAAATTAAATAATAAACCTCTGCTGTGGCCGCTGTTCTTTTTCGTGCATCTCTATCGCTTTCCCTGCTGCTGTGAGGCTTTCCAGAAACCGTCTGGAGTACCTACGACGCCGTTGCCTTTTTTGTTTAGGTTTGTTTTATGTTATTTTTTTGTGTGCACTCATCTTGGTTGTACGCCCACCTGGACCTATACTCAGTGAGTTTTGAAATGTCCACTTCTTCGCCATTTAAAATATATGGGGAAAAGGTTTACTTTTCAAAACTCACAGTTAGGGAATCCTGGAGCTGGTCGACATGACGAGCTGAATGGCGAGAACATTCAAAAATAGGACCTTCTCTCTTCTACCGCTGTAGAGCCTCATGGCGCGTTAATGTCCTTGTTATTCCACAAGGAAAGTTATTACAGATATGTATTCATGAAATGTTATGTACAATTTAATGTGTTCCTTGCAATGCATCTTTTCATTCTAGAAAGGTAATGCAAGATATAATGTATCCCTTGTAGTGCATCTTTTCATTCCTGAAAGGTAATACATCTTTTCATTTATAAAAAGTAATATAAAAAGTAATGTAAACATGTATCTTTAGTTTTGTAGGCGAGCGACACATTACTTTTCCTATGACATCGCTGTAGAAAAATTCATGCATGTTTTCATGTATAGTCTATAGGAGCTATACATTACTTTATGCATTGCTATACATCACCTTTTCCCACTGGGTAGGGAGGATTTGAAAAATATTTTGAAGTAGAGCGACATGCCACCCAGTCGTCGATACATCCGTACGATGTTTTTTTAACAGAAAAATTAACAATTCGGACTGGACTTAAGTCCATTTTTCAAATGTATGTATGAAATGCCCATGTAGCGTTCAATTTTGCAATCCAACATTCAACTCTAAAAACTTTCACAGAAATGATTGTTTGGATATCTCCATTAGAGCGGGTCGATTTTTTTTGCATCAGGGGCCCATTGCGATTGTGGTTAATTGGATAATTTCAAGCATTTTGCCGAAGAAACTATAGGTCTAACATGAATTTCGAGCTAGCGGATTTTTCAAACGTATTTTTTTTCTTAAAAAAGTGATTCACTTGTTAAAAAGTTGTGTTGAAAACTAAAAAAATTCATTCTATATATGCATTTGGGGGTTTTTTTGAGTCGATAAACCCATTTCCGACATTAATTTTTTATTTTGACGTCCGCCAGAGGGCGTTTCCGTCCTTTTATTTTTTTATTTTTTTTTTATTTTTTTGTTTTAAGTAATTCACTCGTTGAAAAGCTGTATTGAAAACAATAAAAAAAAAAATGTAATATGTGCATCTGGGGGTTTTTAGGGTTGATAAATCCATTTCTGGTATTGATTTTTTATTTTGACGTCCGCCAACAACATTGTTCCGAAAATCTATGAAATTCGACTTTCCCATAATAATAATTTCTCATAAACTCTACGTATAACTTTTATTTTAAAAAAGCACCGTTAACCTAATACAAAACAAAAACAAAAACTAAGCAAACAAATTTTTTTTTTTGCACAAAACCAAACTATTCTTTTTAACTTCCACCATGCACTTTTTTATTATTAATAACTGTTTTAATACCTACCTTTTAGTTTTCTTAAACACTTTTTTCCTTGATTTATTGGTTGATTTTTTTGTTTGTTTATTATCAATTTCAATTGACGCGAAAACTATAGCAAACACAGTATAGAAATGAAAAGTAGCGGGATCACGTGTGTCATTTGTAATACAATGTAAATAAACAGTACCCTGCAAACCATCGGAGTTATAATTATCAATCTTGATAAAAAACCAAATATTTGTATCAAATATTTTGAATTCTGCTTAAAAAATAATAATTTGAAATTAATTTTAATAAAATGCAACTGGTTTTTTACGCAAAATTCAAAATACTTGATAAAAAAATTTGTATCTTCACAATTTAACAAGAATATAGAATCGAGGTGTTAGTCTACTTAAAAAAAAGAAATCGCATTATGGGAAAGTCGAATTTCATAGATTATCGGAACATTGTTGTTGTATTTCGGGAAAAGGTGTTAAAATTCAAAAAATGGACGGAAGCGCCCTCTGGCTGACGTCAAAATAAAATATGAATGCCAGAAATGGATTTATCAACCCTAAAAACCCCCAGATGCACATATAGAATGTTTTTATACCTTTCATGAACATGAAATGGTATTATAACTTTGGTCCGATGTTTGTAAGTATGAGAAGAAGAAGAGATAGACCCATCAATAAGTATACCGAAATGATCAGGATGACGAGATGAGTTGATTTAGCCATGTCCGTCTGTCTGTCTGTCTGTCTGTTTGAACGCAAACTAGTCCCTCAGTTTTTGAGATATTTGGCTGAAATTTTGTATGCGGCCACCATTTTCCAATATAGAAATCATTTGTCGGAACCAGCAAGATCGGACCGATATTACATATAGCTCCCGTACAACCGATTATTCCGATAAACGGATTTTGGGCTATAACTCCTGTAATTAAACACCTAGGAACGTGAAATTCTGTAAGTATTGCTATTTTTATATGTGAAATATCGATGTTGAAAATCATCGGGATGGGATAAATATTTCACATAGCTCCCATACAATCGATTGTTCCGATAAACGGATTTTCGGCTATAACTCATGTAATTAAACACCTAGGAACGTGAAATTTTGTAAGTATTGCTATTTTTATATGTGAAATATCGATGTTGAAAATCATCGGGATGGGATAAATATTTCACATAGCTCCCATACAATCGATTGTTCCGATAAACGGATTTTGGGCAATAACTCCGGTAATTAAATACCTAGGAACGTGACATTTTGGACGTATTGCTCTTTTTATATGTGAAGTATCGATGTTGAAAATCATCGAGATGGGATAAATATTTCACATAGCTCCCATACAATCGATTATTCCGATAGACGGATTTTGGGCTCTAACTCCTGTAATTAAACACCTAGGAACGTGAAATTTTGGACGTATTGCTATTTTTATATGTGAAATATCGATGTTGAAAATCATCGAGATGGGATAAATATTTCACATAGCCCCCATACAATCCATTCTTCCAATAAACGGATTTTGGTAGATAACTCCTGTAGTTTTATAGGAACGTGAAATTTCGTAACTATTGCTATTTTAGAATGTGAAATGTCGGTGTTAAAAATCAATGAGATTGGACCAATATAACACATCGCCCCCATATAATCGGTAGTTCCGATAATTTCGGTATGAGCTTAAGTTAAATTCACACAGGCTGTACTGGGATCAAACAGTGAAAATCGAGACGCTTATTCATGAAAGGTATTTAGCCTTCGGCACAGCCGAAGACAGCTTTCCTTACTTGTTTTTATTGTTTTCAATACAGCTTTTCTACAAGTGAACCGCGTAAAAATAAAGATAAAATCCAAAAAGGACGTAAGCGCCCTCTGGCGGACGTAAAAAGAAAAAACTAATGTCAGAAATGGATTTATCGACCCCAAAAACCCTCAGATGCATATATAGAATGATTTTTTTTTTTAGTTTTCAATACAGCTTTTCAACGAGTGAATTACTTAAAACAAAAAAATACAAAAAGAAAAGGACGGAAACGCCCTCTGGCGGACGTCAAAATAAAAAATGAATGTCGGAAATGGGTTTATCGACTCAAAAAACCCCCAAATGCATATATAGAATGAATTTTTTTAGTTTTCAACACAGCTTTTTAAAAAGTGAATCACTTTTTTAAGAAAAAAAAAATACGTTTGAAAAATCCGCTAGCTCGAAATTCATGTTAGACCTATAGTTTCTTCGGCAAAAATGCTTGAAATTATCCAATTAACCATAATCGCCATGGGCCCCTGTGAATTTTTTTGGGTCCATACAAATCGACCCGCTCTAATCTCCATATATTTAAAAAAAAGTCGGAATATGAATTCAATTTGGTTTAAAATTTTTTGAAT
This sequence comes from Campiglossa producta, assembly GCA_964058755.1. Classification (NCBI taxonomy): domain Eukaryota; kingdom Metazoa; phylum Arthropoda; class Insecta; order Diptera; family Tephritidae; genus Campiglossa; species Campiglossa producta. Next base: position 52,332,875 of record CAXKVI010000001.1, on the reverse strand, counting down.
ATTCAAATGTAGACATTTATTTCAAACAGCCCGGTGTTCAAATTCAAAGCAAAGCAAAGCCAATTCAATTCATTCAAATTCAATATGAATGATTCATTTGCCGTTTTGGGTGGATTCATGCAGGGGTCTAATATGTAAACACTACAGGTTATTTACTACGATTTTTCCGACTCGAGGACCCATCCCTACAGGCACTAAGACGTCGAGCCCGGGGAATCCCGATTCCGAATTTTTATTTATTTAAATAAATATAACCCCACGAAACTTCTAAAACACGTCCAAAAATGTCGGGAGAGGTATCAAACAACGCGTTTTGACTTCGATTGCAATAATCTTAGCGCGGAAACTAAAGTTTTTGTTCCAGTGAAAAATTATTGGCAAAAAACTAATAATTTTACCGGATCCGATCCCGAAATTGAAATATCTCTTTACGGAATAAAAATATGGGGGTGTAGAGAAAAAACTGTATTTTGATACCTCTCCCGACCTTTTTTGGGCGGTATCTAACATAATCTTTAAAAATCCCGGGACCTCGCGATTGTCATTTTGAAATCCCGAGATCCCGGGATTGACAAAAATCTTTGGGATTCGATGCCTTTACAGCCCCAGAGCACCCGACTGGAATCACATGAAACTTACACATTCATGCAGTCATGGTTGATATTGCATTTACAACACTGCAAAGTAATAATTCTAATTGAAAATATTTATTATGTTGTTGAAAATATTAATTTAAACCGACACGAGTTCTTTTATTTTTTGTTTTTGTTAAATTTAAATAGAATAAAATGCACCACCGCAAGCCAATATTTGGAACTCCGCCCACTTCACTTTTAATTAAAAAATCCGCCTGGGAATAATAATAATAATATTTTTATATGAAAATTGGCTAAGTCATCAGCTAAAAAGAATTTTGAAAACTAAACTTCTAAGGTCCTTTGAAATATAAAATGTTTTTGTTGTGTTTGCCACTTGCTACAAAGTTTCCATGGCAATTGTATGCACTTTAATGTTTTTTTTTTGTTGTTATTATGTTACACGTGTTTGCTGCACCACCTTTCCCAAAGGACTCTTTGTATTCGGGTATATTTAAATTTATTTAATTTACCACAAACAAACACCCTCCCGTTATGCTCCTTGAAGGTATATGTACATGAGTTAGAGATGTTGCGAATGTGGAAATTCGTCCGTCGTTAAAATTTATGAAACACCGATAAAAATAGACCTACCTACTTGGTAAAGGATAGTCGCTTCAAAGTTCAGATCGGAGGATTTGTTTTGTACGAATTTATAATATCAAACAAAATTTATTATGGGTGAAAGTGCGGATGTCGGCTGGAAAAAAAATCAGGTAACTTTCTTAGCGCCTTTATATAAGTATGCTTCCAGCCAGCAGAGCAACGTACGTTTTACACATCGTATATTTTTCCATCTTTCTTCGTATCCAAAAACGGTCCGGAAACTGTACTGCTGGGCTGATTTAAGCCCCAATTCCACTTCCATATAAAGTTTGTGGAACGTAAAGCGAAGCGAGATTTTGGCAAATGCTCAAAGCCTAGGCGCGCACCTGTCAAAGTTTCACGAAGTTTTATGTAACTCGGGCTTTACAGTTGGCTCGTTTTTTTCACAATTTTTCTTAGCGTTTTCAGATGCGTTTATGGAAACTTTGCGGGCTGGGTTATTACCTTAAATTCAACGAGCTGCAAGGTTACGTAATAGAAAAAAATCTAAAAATTCTTTCCAAAAATTTTAAGTTTTCCTGATAATTCTTCGAATTTTTCTGAGCTTTAATTTTTTCATTTTATACTTAGGTAATGCTCTGTGTCTAATTTTCGTATGCAGAAATTAAATTATTTGAAGTACAGTCAAAAGTTCTCACCAAGTCCTGTTAAAATTAGTAACGAAACTACTAGAGCCGATTTACATAAAACTTTGCCCACGCTTCGACAGATGACCGCCCCATATATTAAAAATGGTTTAACTTTTTACGGCGCTTTACGTTCCACAAACTTTTTATGGAAGTGGATCCTTTGAAGTTTTATTTAAATCGGCGAACATTCGCAGCATCTCTAATACGAATACATGCAAGGTCCGTTTGTTCATGCTTACTAGCACAGTATATATTATATTAAATTCCCAGCAATAACTTGCAGCGAATTTCAGCTCTCTCTCTCAATTAATTTTTTGTTCAAAAAACGCCTTTTCACTAAGGTAATTAATAACGTGGTAGTAAGTTATTCCGTGGTATTTTGATTTTTTCGACCAAATAAGGATTTGAAAGTTATTCTAATAAAACTGGGGGTAGCTTAAGTAAAATGCTAAGGAGTCCAATGAAAATTCTTAAGGCTGTAAAAAATCAATCGTATGCTTTTATTTAATTTTTCTTACAATTATATATTCAATGCACATTTATTAACTATTTTTTATAACCTTCAAATAAAATAAAATAATTTCTTCTACTCTAAATTTAATAATTCTGACCCACGGAATTAGGTACACTATTCGTTTTTCAATGTACTCGTACGTAATTGCGTGGGTACCACGGAATTAGGGTATTTTAATACTTTTTATTTCCTATATTCTAATAAACTTTTTATAAGAAAACCTAGTGCAATAAGTAATTTTATCACTAAATAAAGCCCCAAAGAAGATCCTGACGTAATTCCGTGGTATATTTTTGTTTACCTATTCTTCAATATTTGAGATGTAAATATCTGTGGCGCGCAATATTTTAACGCTACCACGGATTTATGTACCACGTATTTTGTACATGTTCCTTATTGCGTGGCATACCACGCATTTACAATCCAGCAGCTAAGTAGACGCAAAGCACGGTCTTTTGGTCGAGCCATTTAAAAATATATTTTTTGAAACTAAGTAAGTAATTAAATTTGCGCTCTATTTGTATCTTATTATATAAAACGTGCGTAATTTATTCTAAAGCAAATATGGGAAAAGCTGGAATTATTGGTGATGTTTGTCGTAACGCTGTAGTCGTATCCCTAACGCAACCCTATGCGATACATTTTTATCGATTATTGGTGCGGTAACCGTAAACAGCTGATTGACTGCAAAAACTCAGCTATGAACACAATCTTAATTAATATTTTCTTAAAAAATGTAAAATGATAACTCACCAAATAGCAAAAACCAATAAATTCGAAAAATTTATGCAAAACAAATAAATTAAATGAACATAAAAGGTAATCAGCTGTTTATCGTTACCGCGGAAAACTAAAAACCGATTGGTTGGCTACGATCCGGTTACGACCTTAGCGTTACGATATGGCACCAATAATCGATTGCATTAAATACCATAAGGTTGGTCGAATCAGCTGATTGGGTACGACTACAGCGTTACGACAAACATCACCAATAATTCCAGCTAAAAGCTCGCTATTCCCAAAGCCATTTGGCAGCGGCGCTTGATGATATAAAGAAGAAAAAATTAAGCATAGATAAAGCTGCCAGGTTACATAAAATACCTGAAAAAAAACAACAACAAAAAAAAGAAAACAAAAAAAATATATTGAATGAACTTTTTATATATTATTGAAGCAACTTTTTTAAATTTATTTTAAAGCTTAAAGCACATTTTTTGATTTATTTGTTATGTGGTAATGAAACCGAAAAAAGTATTTCTGAAATTATTTTTTTTATTTTTTTTAGAGCTTCATGTAATTAACAGTACTGAATTTGCTGAAAAAGATTTACTTTTAATAAAAAAAAAAAACAAAAAAAATACAAAAAAAAAGAAATTATTAAAATAAAAAAAAAACACAAAGAACAGAAAACAAAAATTTGTAGCATTGAAATATGCGTGTTTGCTTCATACCACGGAATTAGGGACAATTTCCCACGGCATTAGGTACATCATGAATTTTTTTGCCACGGAATTAGGGACATCTGAGTTAGTCACTAATTTTAAGTATTATAAATATATTATTAGTTATTTTCAAATGTCGACAATTGAAAATAAAAGAAAATCGATCAATTAAATAGGAACAATGCGATTTTCCAGGTTTCACTTTTTTGTTTCAACGTAGGAGGACCAAAAAGTCAGAAAAATCCTTAATACCACGTAATATTAGCCACTTACCTTATTAATTATTCATAATTAGCAGCCGTCGAACGGAGCTACATATATCTTTAAAAATTTACCGCAATTTTTTATGCGGATGCCCGTGGACTTGGTGCAAGGCGAATTCATACAGGTGTAGAGAAACTACGGTATTTGTGGTATAGGAGTGTAATGTGGTACAGGCCGTAATTTCTATTCTAGCAAACCTACAACGCCGGTGTATAGCTTAACATATGCTGAATTACAGGGTTGCGTGATTTCAATTAATTTTGGATTTCAAATCCACTTTCAATTCAAAGATACTTTTTATTTGTGATTTGAATCTGAACCAATTCAAAGATAATTTTTATTTGTGATTTGAACCTTTAACCAATTCAAAGATAAATTTTATTTGTGAATTGAATCTCAACCTATTCAAAGATAATTTTTTTGGTTCCCTATGTACAGTCACTTCTCAGAGCAGAAAACCCAGGACATCGCCATGGGTCTCTTCGCAGTGGAACCACCCGGGGTTTTACCTCGGCCAAGGACTGTCACTTTCAATGTAACCCTGTTTAGTATGTTTTGTCCCATTCCGAAACTATCATCCTCCCCCCTTGCAGCGGGGCTGCAAGATATTCTATTGTTACGGGCGGGCGTTGAGCCGAACCCCGGACCAAAAGAATGGATATGCAGTGTCTGTTGCAAAAAGATATATATTAAACGGTCGCATTCTGTGCAATGCTTCTCGTGTAAGAGATGGCTCCATAAATCTGGATGTTCAGGGCTTAACCTTAACATCCACAGACCCCGTACTTTCTTTAGTACTTTCGTGGCCCCTTGTTGTTTGCGCCCTCGGGCGTCCCGCGGCAAGCGCCGTTCAAGCGCACCCCTATCGCCACTTTCTAGTAGCAATACTAATAATAATAATAATAATGTCTTAACGACTAGCAGTACTTCTGCTATACCCGCCACACAAACTCCAGACTGTTGCTCGTGCCTTATGGCGTCAACATCACGCGCAGCAGCTCAACACTCTAGCTCCCACCGGAGACATGAGCAACTCCGAGCATCAGTCTCTCTGTTTCTACATCACACCCCCCTCCCGTTTAAATTCTCACGTGAGTCAGGATCAACATCTTCTCGCACCTGTCTCTACGTGTACTGCTTGTCGGCAAAGATTGTACACGCTCGCGTCATCGGTCAAATGCAATAACTGCTTAGGCCAATGTCACGTACATCTACGCTCTGGGCTCGCTAACAGGAACCTCTGGACGGATGCGTTCATCGCACCATGCTGTAACACACCTCAACCTACGACGCCAGCCAACCCGGCTACACCAGGTCCACAGCTAACTTGGCTGAGGCACAGCCTTGGTCTTAGCCTACCAACACCTGGGCGAACACATCCGTCTCTCACGCCTATGGTTAACTCGATATCGACCCCACCGGCGCACTTCCAAATCTTACAGCACAACTTTAACGGATTAACTGGTAAGATCGCAGAGATAACTAATTTGATGACGCCATATGACATAAAACTTGCCGCAGTCCAAGAAACCAAGCTCAGTCCTAGGTCGGACCTCATTACCTATGGCGGATATAACATCCACCGGAAAGACCGTCATAGAGTAACAGGAGGTCTGGGAGGTGGTCTAGCGTTCATAACGCACAACTCTGTACAGTATCATCTATTTGATACCGACATCGAAGGAACGGATGATATCTTAGAAAGCCAAGGTATTACCATCCGTACAGGAGATGTCGATCTGCAAATCATTAACATCTACATACCCCCTGTCTCAAGTTGCCCCACCGGTTATCACCCCGACATTAGCTTGCTAACGAGGAGATAACCGCATGCGCACCACGACATGTGGCACTCAAACTTGCCAGCAGACAGTAGGGGGCATGTACTTGCAGAACAAATAGATGATACGGCTTTCTGTACATTGAACGGAGACGCCCTAACGAGAGTATCGGGTAACTGCTATAGTTCGCCAGATATTTCCATCGTAAGTGCAGGACTATTGAACAACACCAATTGGCGACCCATACTCACGTTGGCGTCTGACCATCTCCCAATAGTCATTACCATCGAACGACCGACGGACTTTATTACACCTGAGCATGGTACATATATTAACTTTACCAAGGCGTACTGGGACAGTTTTCAGACATATAAGGACGAATCCTTGGCTGCTCTATCCATTCCTACGGACGTACGCAAAGGCGAACGAGACTTCCGCAACATCATTGACTTGGCCTCTAAACGCTTCATTCCTGCGGGTTGAATATCTCAAATAAGACCAAATTTCCCCGCGGAGGCAGCGGTCATGGCTAGAGAAAGATATGAAGTGCGAAGTCTCAATCCCGCAGACCCCCGTATAAGGGATCTCAACGCGGAAATTCGTAGGTTGGTCGATAAACATAAACTGGCCAAATGGAAACAACACCTAGAGCAATGCAAACTCTCTGATGGTGTTGGCAAATTATGGACTACGGTCAAAGCTCTATCTAATCCAACGCAACACAAGGATAAAGTAGATATCACTTTCGGTGACAGGGTGAAGAAGGACCCTAGGGGATGTGCGAACTCCTTCTGTAGACAATTTGTACTACACGTAGAACCATGCGACAGCCGCGTAAATATAAAAACCAAAATACGCCCATTGTCATCACTGCCTCAGAGGTCAAGGAAGCCATCAGACAGGCTAAGCCCTCAAAATCCATCTGCCCCGACGGCATTGCCATGAAGATGCTGAAACATCTAGGCCAGGAGGGACACAAATACTTAGCGGCTCTATTCAGTCTTCCACTGAACACTTTCGTCATTCCTGAAATATGGAAAAAGGCGAGAGTGGTTCCATTACTAAAACCTAGAAAACCGGCAAACATAGGCGATTCATATCGCCCTATATCACTTTTGTCGCCGGTAGTGAAGACGCTAGAGTCAATTTTGCTCCCGTATTATACTGCAAATCTGCACCTGGCTAGTCATCAACATGGCTTCCGTAAGCTGCACAGCACCACCACCGCACTCAATGCCATTACAACGCAAATAAATAGCGGCCTAAATCAAAACCAAGCAAATCACAGGACAGTGTTAGTGGCACTTGACCTGTCGAAAGCTTTTGACACAGTCAACCATGCCACTCTCATACAAGATCTGTTGGAAACACAGATACCTGATGGGTTAAAGAGATGGACCGCTAATTACTTGAATGGACGGCAGGCGTCGGTTAACTTTAGAAACGCAACATCAAAACCTAGACGTATTAGACAGGGGGTGCCACGGGGTGGTGTCCTATCCCCGACACTGTTTAATTTCTATCTATCGAAGATGCCCCCACCACCAGAGGGCGTCTCCGTCGTTTCATATGCCGACGACTGTACAATAATGGCGACGGGGAAGGGTTACCTCTGCGACTTTCCAGGTTTTTCACTGAGCGAGATCTGACGATATCTCCGACTAAATCAACGGCGACGCTTTTTACGACATGGACGCACCAGGTGAGAAATGAATTAGACATTTCCGTCGATGGCACTAAGCTACCAACTGTCAGCCACCCAACGTTATTAGGGATGACACTGGATAATACTTTGTCATTTGCTGGTCATGTGTCTGCAATGGTCTCAAAGGAACGTGGTCGCAACAAGATCCTCAAGTCACTTGCCGGCAGTACTTGAAGAAAAGACAAAGAAACGTTGCTGACTACATATAACTGACTTTGCCCTGCGGGTTAGGGGTTTAGAATATGCCCGAGGTAGGCATACCGGTCGTAAGAGGCGACTAATATGCACATAGGTAATTGACGTGCTACTCGATGGTTGATCTACGGATATGATGCCTCTCACCTCTCATTACCCATCTTCTCCTTCCTCATGGATGGAGGGATGCCATGACCTAGAAGGTTCCACTGGTCATACCAAATCGCTACCACGACAGTCGAGCAGTACCGCATCGGAGTACCGTAGCGTACCGGGGTCATATCCGGCCAAGGACTGTCAACTTCGGCATCACTCCCCAAAACCTTCGGGAGTGTTTTGCTGTTAACAACAACAACAACAACAACAAACGTTGCTGACTACATATAAGGCCATTGGCCGACCAGTCTTTGACTATGCTGTACCCATATGATTGCCTAATGTACATAACACCAACTGGACGAAGTTACAAGTCTGCCAAAATACTGCCATCAGAACTGCTACGGGATGTCTCCTCATGTCTTCCGAGTCTCACCTCCATCAGGCGGCAAAACTGCTCAATGTAAAAGAGCATGCGGAAATGCTGAGCAGGCAATTCCTTCTGAACTGCCACAAGCCAGCACATCCAAACCGTCATCTTTTGAACATAGATCCGCCCCCGAGAGACATAAGGAGACATCTCCGTAAGCATTATGATGAGATCCGGCATCATATTACCTTGCCGTTTGATCTGCAGAATCATAAGCGGGCTCTAACTGACATCCACACCGAGTCGGTAGACACTTTTGTCGGATCTCTACCTGTGAATCCCGTTCTGAACAGTCCTCCACCGGATATTGCTGAAGAAGAACGCACCTTACCAAGGGAGACAAGAGTAACCTTGGCACAGCTTAGGTCTGGATATAGTGTAAGGTTAAACTCCTACTTATCCAGACTTAATGATATAATCTTAAATACATGCCCTAAATGTGGCAGGGCCCCCCCATGATACTCTACATCTCTTCAATTGTTCATCTGAACCTACTCTTCTAACCCCCCCGGTCCCTCTGGACAAACCCTGTTGAAACTGCACGTTTCCTTGGACTCCCCTTAGAAGAGCTTGATGAAGATCTTCGGAATGATCATACACTCTAGACAGGGCAATGCATTGTTAACAACAACAACAACAACAACAAAGATAATTTTTATTTGTGAATTGAATATCAACTAATTCAAAGATACTTTTTATTTGTGATTTGAATCTGAACCAATTCAAAGATAATTTTTATTTGTGATTTGAACTTTCAACCAATTCAAAGATAAATTTTATTTGTGAATTGAATCTCAACCAATTCAAAGATAATTTTTATTTTTTGTGAATTGAATATCAAACAATTCAAAGAGAACTTTTATTTGTGATTTGAACTTTCATCCAATTCAAGGATAATTATTATTTGTGATTTGAATCCTGAAACAAATCAAAGATACTTTTGTTTGTAAGAAATTTATGACTTGATAAGTGTTACAGCTTATTCTCGTTTGCGACGTTGATGGATTTACCGAAGTACAATCGCATGTCTGGCGAACTATTCGAAAAAAAGAGTACTATAAAAGCTAATTCAAAACTGTTTGGGAAATCCTGAATTACCAAATTAGAACCTTTAAATAAATAATGCATATGTATGCCCTTGATTACTGAATACTACTTTTACTATTGTTGTTGATTTGTCTGACTTGTTTGACTATTTGACTATCATCATCATTTATTGGCGCTTAACCGCCTAAGCGATTTTGGCCGTCGCCTATCAAAGCACGCCAGTCATTCCTTTTTAGCGATAACTGACGCCAATTGGAAACCCCAAGGGAGTTCAAGTCATCCTCCACCTGTTGTTTCCATCTCAGTCGAGGCCTCCCCCTTCCTCTGCTGCCGAATTCGGGTGACTATATTTGTGCATAAAGAAATTGTACTGAATTTAATTAATATTTGGGCAATTCACAAGAGTCTCGTATTCGTCTATCGTTGTATGTTTAAATAAATTTTTTGAAAAATAGACAAATAGCACGAAATAGTAGACGTTGTAAATGTGAAATTGTTTTTAACAAAAAAAAACAATTCAATTATACTAGGAACGATAATTGCAATGTCGCTCATTATAAGTGTACATCGAACTTGCAATGAAAGAATGCTGACCGCAGTTGTTTATGTTTATGAGACCAGAGCCTTCGTCTGTGTGTCAAACTTTTCTATATATACTACTTTTCATATATTAAAATATGTTTGAATATTATGTACATGTGTCATAAATGTTGTGTTGGATATTGTTAATACAAGTTAATAAAACATATCTTATAACTTTTAACGAGCTAATGAGAGATAGTGAGCTTGATTCCAAGACTTTCCGCTTGGGTGTTGCCATTCGGATTGATACCACCTATCTCATTGTTTCTAAATATTGAGCGAGATATGCTAATATGGGTATCAAATGCAAGATATTTTCGGCGACATACCAACCAGGAAGTCCTTAAAATGAGTTTACACCTAGGACTGCCACTTAACTGCATTTTTTTCGTGTATTGGCCATTTTGGATGAAATTTTGTATGTTGAGAAGTATGCATCATTCTAAGATTTTTTAAAGGCAACACCAATGTATGCCGTTTGAGATGGTTTATTAAGTTGCCAAGTTTATGTTGAAAAGTTTATTTTGGTAAGTAAGACTATGCGACAAAATCGAAAACACCGAGAAAGCTCGGTCACCCAGGTACTTTGTTCGCTAAACATCCATGTATTTTCGCTCTCTCCCACTTTGCATGAATCAACTCAAAAATGTAGAAGTACATAGCGTTACACTAATATAGAAAGGCCCTAACTAATTTTTTATTTTCAATAAATTTTCTGATGGATTTTTATTAAAAACTTTTGAACGAAGCTTCACTAAAATCTTAGTACTATACTATATCGTAGTTAAATATTACAGGCATTAATATTTGTGTTTTCGAACAAGCCATCGTTGCTATGGTTTACTTTAAATTCAGTTTTTTTCGAGAAATTTTTCGAGCTAAGAAAATATGAGTTAGGGTCTTTCTATATTAGGATAAGGATATGAATCTTTGGTTTGGTTCAAGATTAAGTCACAAAAAAAAGGTGTCTTTGAATTGGTTTAAATTCAAATCACAAATAAAATATTGTGACGAATTCGATGATTCCTTGATTATTTTCCCTGAGTTCGATCACTGTACGTTAAATAAAACACTCCGATTCTGCTTAATAAGTAGTGTGGCGAATGTTATCAAGAATCGCTCATCTTCCAGCACTAGTGTATTTCCACCATTAGCGTCACAAATACAGCTGTTTACATACATGACGTGAGAGCGAGAGAGGGAGAGGTAGCTCACGTGTTTGCGAATGTGGCACAAAGAGGAGATGACGATAGATAAACGCTTCGAGAACACTGTTGCACGAATAAACCAGAAATGTGTAGACAATTCTAGGTTGTGAAGCTGCTGTCTGCTAGGGTATATAAACCGCGCAAAGACAACACAATTCAATCTGTTTATTTTGAAGTGTTGTACAGTGAAGGACTGAACAGTGAATTAACCCGCGATATTGTACTACGGTTTTTAGTACTGAATAAAGCGTACTACTTATTAAGCAGAATCGGAGTGTTTTATTTAACGTACAGTGATCGAACTCTGGGAAAATAATCAAGGAATCATCGAATTCGTCACAATTGGTGTCAGAAGCGGTATTGTTAAATAAATACAAGGACATTGAAAAGGATAACAAGGACATTGAAAAGGAAAACACGGACATTGAAAAGGATAACAAGGACATTGTAAAGGTAACAAGGATATGGCAAAGTTCAATGAATTGAAGATCCAGCAACTCCAAAACGAGTTGGAACGGCGTGGACTAGCAACAACAGGCAATAAGTTAGAGCTACAATCACGTTTACGAGAGGTTATGGAAGCGGCAGCAATTAACCTTGAGGATTATGAGTTCCATATTTCGGAAGAGGTAACGTCTAGAATGGAAGAGAACACAAGCACGATATTGGCGGTACAAGCACGATATTGGCGGTATTGAATCAGATCTGCACCCAACTGGAAGAATACAAAGTTTATATGTCATCTCAGCTGGATGCACAAGATGCAAAAATTGCACAGCTGCAGGATAAAATGGACGCTGAAGTAAATGCGCTGAGAAGTCGTATCCAGGAGTTGCAGCTAAGTCGTGCAACTGCTTCAAAGGGAATTCCGAACGTAAAGGCCCCATTCTTTGACGGTTCTGTTCCTTTTCAGGTGTTCAAGTTACAATTTGAGAAGACTGCATCGGTGAATAGCTGGAGCGCTGAGGACAAAGTCGCTGCGCTATTCTTAGCATTGAAAGGACCGGCAGCGGAAATCCTTCAAATTATTCCAGAAGGTGAAAGGAACAGCTATGAGGCATTGATGGGTGCAGTTGAGAGGCGTTACGGTAGCGAGCACAGGAGGCAGATATTTCAAATGGAGCTACAGAATCGCTTCCAGAAGGCTAATGAGACATTGCAGGAATTTGCATGGGACATTGAGAGGTTAGCTCATTTGGCGAACGCAGACGCACCCGTGGAATACATCGAGAGGGTAAAGATCCAAAGATTCATAAATGGAATAATGGATGTAGAGACGAAGCAAGCGGCATATGCAAACCCCAAAAGGACATTCGCAGAGACGGTATCACACGCTTTATTGCAAGAGACAGCCTCGTTTTTATGTAAACCAGATAACAAGGTTCACCATGTGGAAAAGGAGACACCAGACTTGGTCGAAAAAATCAACAAAGTTTTGGAAGCCTTGAATGGAGCACAAAAGAAAAGCGATGGTGCGATTAAATGTTTCAAGTGCGGAAAGTCTGGTCATATTGCACGTTTTTGTGGATCTGGATCCAATTATTCCAGCAATGCAGGTGAGCGTAAGGGTAACGCTGAAGGAGATGAGCAAGATGAATGCCCCATAGTTTCTGTCTCGCAGTTCGGAGGGAAAGCAAGTAATGTTACTGTTAGAGGTTTCTTGGACGGAAAAGAGCGGTTACTCACTGTGGATACTGGCGCATCCCATTCCATCATTAGAAGTGGCTTGGTCCATAAGAGAGCAAGACGATTGCAGGATGCAAAGTTGCGGACCGTAACTGGTGAAAGTAAGCTGGTTCATGGAGAAGTGCGGCGCAAAGTTGTGATTGAGAATGTGACTACATACCACAACTTCTTAGTGGCAGATATTGTGGACGAAGTCATCAAGGAGTTTCATTAGAGGTGAAACACAGGGACACTCGAAAGGCAAAGGTACCTCCTCAACCAATGGATTTGATAGACAAACGCCTGCTTGAGGAAATTCGGAGAAGTCAACATGAAGATTCAGATCTGGCATGTGTGATCCGAGGGGTTGACCGAAAAAAACGACCAGCAAGAAAAGAAATGTTAGCGGCGAGTCCAGTTGCCAAGTCATATTGGGCACAATGGAACAGTTTACGAATGGTATCCGGTTGTTTGCATCGAATATGGGAGAGTGAAGATGGTCAATGCGCTCGGAAGCTTATAGTTGTTCCAAGGAAGCGGGTGTCTGATGTTCTTAGCGAAATGCATAACGATCCAAGTGGAGGTCATCTAGGAGTCAAGAAGACCTTGGAGAGGATTAAGCAGACATTTTATTGGGTTGGTTACGGTCAGTCGGTAAAGGAGTGGATTGCCAAATGCGATGAGTGCATCAGAGCAAAGGTGCTGAGGTCCACGAGTCATGGTCGAAGGAGGCAGTGCAACTCACATGCACCGGTTGAGAGGATTACCTTGGATGAAGCTGGTCCATTCCCCAGACCTATAAGCAGAAACATGAAAACCAGGTACGACAAAGCAATGGAAACGGAAGGGTTCCTGGAAGGAGATTTAGTATTCCTATACGGGCCACAACGGAGGAAAAGTGTGTCTCCCAAAGTTCAGTGCAACTGGGAAGGACCATACAGAATTGTGAAAGGTATCAACGACGTTGTTTACCGCATACAGGCTGTTGGAATGCTACGGAACAAAATGAAAGTGGTTCCCCTGGAGAGACTAGCAACGTTCGGATCGGGAAATGTGTCTGATCGGGACGATCAGACTTAGGTGGAGGGCAGTGTGGCGAATGTTATCAAGAATCGCTCATCTTCCAGCACTAGTGTATTTCCACCATTAGCGTCACAACTACAGCTGTTTACATACATGACGTGAGAGCGAGAGAGGGAGAGGTAGCTCACGTGTTTGCGAATGTGGCACAAAGAGGAGATGACGATAGATAAACGCTTCGAGAACACTGTTGCACGAATAAACCAGAAATGTGTAGACAATTCTAGGTTGTGAAGCTGCTGTCTGCTAGGGTATATAAACCGCGCAAAGACAACACAATTCAATCAGTTTATTTTGAAGTGTTGTACAGTGAAGTACTGAACAGTGAATTAACCCGCGATATTGTACTACGTTTTTTAGTACTGAATAAAGCGTACTACTTATTAAGCAGAATCGGAGTGTTTTATTTAACGTACAGTGATCGAACTCAGGGAAAATAATCAAGGAATCATCGAATTCGTCACAGTAGTCCGCTTTATTCAGTACTAAAAACCGTAGTACAATATCGCGGGTTAATTCACTGTTCAGTACTTCACTGTACAACACTTCAAAATAAACTGATTGACGTGCGTTGTCTCTGCGCTTTTATATAACCCTTCATCACCTAGAAATGTCTACACATTTCTGGATTATTCGTGCAACAGTGTTCTCGAAGCGTTTATCTATCGTCATCTCCTCTTTGTGCCACATCCGCAAACATGCGAGCTGTCTCTCCCTCTCTCGCTCTCACGTCATGTATCTAAACAGCTGTAGTTGTGGTAGTGACGCTAGTGATGGAAATACGCTAGAGTTGGGAGATGAGCGATTCTTGAGAACATTCGCCACACTGCCCTCCACCTAAGTCTGATCGTCCCGATCAGACACATTTCCCGATCCAAACGTTGCTAGCCTCTCCAGATGAACCACCTTCATGTTGTTTCGTGGTCTTCCAACAGTTTGTATGCGGTAGACAACATCATTTATCCGCTTTATTACTTTATATGGGCCTTCCCAGTTACATTGCAGTTTTGGGTTCTATAACAGCACTAAATCTCCTTTAAAACCTTCCGAGTTGATTGCTTTGTCGTATCTGGCTTTCATCTTATCACTCATGATCTTCGTCCGTTGTCTTACAAGGTCGTGTATTTCTCTCATTTCTTCTTCCAAGATGCTAGTGGATTTCCTGGCATTTATTCTGTCATCAGCATTTATCCCAAACTTCAAGTTAGCTGGCAACCGAAGATCATTCCCAAAAATTACTTTTGCCGGAGTTTGACCCGTTGTTTCATGTATTGCCGAGCGATATGCCATCAGGAACAAGGAGATGTGCGTGTCCCAATCTTTCTGGAACTTATCCACTACTTTCCTCATGTGCTCTTCCAAGGTTCGATTGAAACGTTCCACCATGCCATCTGACTGAGGATGCAGTGCAGTTGTTCGAGGTTTCCGAATACCCAATGTCTTGCACATTTCTTGGAATACGACTGATTCGAAATTCCTGCCTTAGTCAGAATGTAACTCCATCGGTACACCAAACCTCGCTACCCAATTGTTAATGAACACCTCTACAATGGTTTCTGCCTCTTGATTTGGAATCGGGTAAACTTCTGGCCATTTACTGAAATAGTCCATAACAACTAGTACGTATTTGTTTCCGAGTTTGCTAGTAGGAAATGGACCAGCTACATCCATGGCAATCCTCTCAAACGGTGCACCTGTGTTGTACTGCTTCATCTGTCCATGGCTTCTCGACTTCGGACCCTTTGCTCTGATGCACACCTCACAGTTGGCGATCGACTGCCGGCAACCAACCCAATAGAATCTCTGCTTGACTCTCTCCAGTGTTTTTGTGACTCCTAGATGACCTCCACTTGGACCATTATGTAGTTCATACAAAACATCAGAGATTTTCTTCCTTGGGACAACTACCAGCTTCCGAGTGCATTGACCATCTTCGCTTTCCCATACTCTATGTAAGCAACCGGATACCAATTTCAAACTGTCCCACTGCGCCCAATATGACTTGGCAACAGGACTCTCTGCTGACATCTCCTCTCTTGTTGGTCGTTCATTTTGCTCGATCCCCTGCATCACACGTACCAGATCTGGATCCTCTAGCTGATACTTTCTTAGTTGATCCATATTCCATTCGTCCGTAGATGTTATAGTCATCAGCCGTACATCTATAACATCTTCCTTGGCCTCAGCTTTCGAACAATGCTTGCATTCCAGGTTACATGGTCGCCGGGACATTGCATCAGCATTACCGTGGTTGCTGCCTTTGCGATGCTCTATGGAAAAGTCATAACTTTGTAGTCGCTCTATCCACCGTGCCAATTGACCTTCCGGATTACGGAACTGCAAAAGCGATTTCAACGCTGCATGGTCTGTCCTGACGTGGAACCGCTGTCTATAGAGATTCTTGTGGAAATGTTTGATGCACTCCACCAATGCCAGTAGTTCTCTTCGTGTTACACAAGAGTTCCTTTCGGGCTTTCCAATTGTGCGGCTATAGTATGCCACTACCTTCTCCTGCCAATCGACAATCTGTGACAAAACTCCTCCAATCGCATAACCGCTCGCGTCTGTATCCAAAATAAATGTTGCGCCTGGAATTGGATACGCTAACATTGGGGCAGTGCACAGCCGTTCCTTCAAGGTTTGGAAAGCCACTTCATGTTCCTTCTTCCAATCAAATGACATAGTCTTCCTGGTCAGCTCATGAAGGCTACTGGCTACGCTGGCGAAATTTGGTACAAATCGGCGATAATACGTGCACAGTCCAAGGAAACTTCGTAACAGCTTCAATCTTTTCTTTAGCAGTGCAGATGCCCTCCGTAGTTACCTTGTGACCTAAATAACTTACTTCCTTCCTGAACAATGCACACTTTTTGGGACTCAATTTCAGACCGCCACCAGCTATCCTTTGGAAAACTTCCTCCAGGTTTTTAAGGTGTTCCTCAAAGCTTTTTTCAAGCACGATGATGTTCGCCAGGTACACCAAACATGTTTTCCAATGCAGTCCTTTCAATACTTGGTCCATGAGTCTCTCAAAAGTAGCTGGAGCGTTACATAGTCCAAAGGGCATTACCGTAAATTGCCACAGCCCCTCTCCAACGCTGAAGGCTGTCTTTTCCTTATCCTCATCTTTAACCTGCACTTGCCAATAGCCGCTTTTTAAGTCCAGTGTAGAGAACCATTTCGTTCCAGATAGTGAGTCCAGAGTATCGTCAATTCTTGGTAGTGGATAGCTGTCCTTTTTCGTTACGTCGTTCAGCTTCCGGTAGTCCACGCAGAACCGCATTTTTCCATCCTTTTTCTTCACTAGCACTACCGGTGAGCTCCATGGACTAGCTGATGGTTCGATCACACCGCTCTCACTCATTTCCTGTATAATTTCTCTGACCACTTGGCGGATTGGCCTCGCATCACCGGTATCAATTTGATGCTTCACAACATTGGTTATACCTGGCTTGGAACCATCCTTGTCAAATATGCTGGAGTAGTTTAGTAGAAGTTGTTTTGCCTTATTCTGGTGGTCTTCTCCGAGCTCTTGCGTCCACGCCGTGATATTATCTGAAAGATTAATGTTGCTGGTAGAAACATTTTCCTGGAGCTGTTCACATTTTATAACCACCTCCACCTCCTGACATTGTCCCAATATATCTCCTTTGGAAAGCTTAGTTGGAGATCTGAACTCATTTAGTGCTCTTACCGGTAAACGCCCATCTTGTTTTGTCATAGCCAGTGGTTTTCCTACTAGTATATCCGTCTTTGATTTGTTTGCTGCCTCTACCACCCACAATTTGTTTGTCCCGTAATCTCCATCAATCCTTGCCCAAACGATCGCCTCCGACTTCGGTGGAATTGGTTGGCTTTCTTCCACGAGGAGCCGCTTACTGATGTACTTGTTCTCGTAACCAAAATTTAGTGGCACATCCATGTGTGAGAGTGGAGTGTGGTTGCTAAGTGACCTTGCTCAATCCCGACTCTTGCGTCCTCGTTCGTGCACTCTGGGCAACGGGAGCTACCTAGGCTCGCGGCAGAAAGAGAGGGAGCCGCGGTGGGGCCACTCTGACATACTTGGTTTAAGGGCTCACCGAGGTTTTTGCGTAGCGTCTGTTCACCATGAGGTGCGGCTGCAAGCGGGCGTCTGTCTTGAAGCAAGCGGCTCGCTATATAAATGTGTAAATATTTTCCAAAAACCCCGAAACGGGTTGTGCGCTGGGTTTGGGACCCGCCACGTAAAAAACTTAATTCCAATGAAAATAAAATCAAAAATCAAAGCCTCGGATGAGAACCCCCTTTAATGTTGACGACCCGGCAAAACGAATAAGGCATAATGATTTGGATATTAGGGCATGTACCGGGAATGTCCGGACCCTTTCAAGGGACGGTGCCGCTGCCCGACTGGTTGATGTCCTCGTAGGCGCAAAGGCCGACATCACCGCCCTGCAGGAAATGCGATGGACGGGGCAAGGAAAGACGACCATCGGTCCTTGTGACGTATACTACAGTGGCCAGACACGCGGCAAAGCGCGTGGTGTAGGATTCGTGGTGGGAAAGAGACTTCGCCGCCAAGTATTAGCGTTCACTCCTGTTGACGAGCGTCTCGCTGCGATCCGCATCAAGTCGAGGTTTTTCAACATAACATTTATCTGCGCCTATGCGCCGACTGAGGAGACGGACGACGCAGAGAAGGACTCCTTCTACGATAAACTTGAACAGACTTATGATCGCTGCCCCCAGCATGATATCAAAATCGTGCTCGGCGACTTTAATGCCAAGGTGGGCAAGGAAGGAGTCTTTGGTCCTACAGTTGGAAAATTCAGTCTCCACGATATAACATCCCCCAACGGCACTAGGTTGATTAACTTCGCCGCTTCCCGCAATATGGTCATAAGTAGTACCAGGTTCTAGCATAAGCGAATACACCAAGCCACCTGGCTGTCCCCTCATCAAAGAACTAGAAACCAGATTGATCATGTCTTGATTGACGGCAGACATAGCTCCACCGTTCTGGACGTGAGTTATGAGTACAAAAGAATCTCGTTTGCTGTCGCTGAAACGCGTGCTTTATTGATTATCTAAAGACTGAATTCTGTACATTTATCTTAGAGCTATTTATACTATTTCTATTAGTGACCTTAAACGGTGTTTGTATTTGTCTGCCTGTTAATTATGTAGTTATTTGGAATTTGTTAATGTGTCTAGTCTATTGTTATCTTATGGCTAGTGTTAGTTATGAAACGAACAAAGAATATGTTTCTTTGTTTGTTCACTTGAAGGACAAAGGGTATGTTATCCCTTAAAGATACTTAAACTGAAAACATTTAGCAGGCATGCTATAGTATGTGTATACAGCGTCGCTAACTTGTGTGGTATATATGTATGTACGTGTGTACAGCGTCGCTAACTCTCCTCCCTCTTAAAACGGAGCGTCCTCGCACCGCTGCTGCTGTTGCTGTTGAAGACGCTTCATTTCGATTTCGTACAACTCATCAATTTGCCTTTGTCTGTTAAGCACTTTTCTATTTTCGTGGTATCGGCAGAGATTTACAATACCATAAACGATGACTACTAAGGTAAGAAATCCCATTATGATCAAGAACGTGAACTGTACTGGGTTTTCTTCAATAGGTATCAAAAATGTTGAGAGTTTTTGGATATTACTGAATTTGTAGATTGAATTTGAGGAAAGGATACGGAGTACTTCGAATTTTTCGTTGTGTTTATTGTGTATGATTTCTCTGAGTTGTTTTTGATGATTGTAGTACGTGATATTATCGATGTTTGTGGATTCATTAAAATGTATCAGTTTAGGGCCTGATATAGGTATGTTGTTCCAAGTATGCAGGTAATCTGTCAAAATATATCCATTCTCTAGGATGCGGAGTGGAGCATTATTTTCATGGATTGTTTCGCATTGGGCTGACTTATCTTCTAATATTTTCATCGTACAATTATCAGAGGGTTCTAACTTACAAATAAAGTTACTCATATAATTTTTGCATTTAGATATTCTTTGATAATTGTTACATTTTGCGATCTTAGGGTCTAAATTAATTTTACCATGCTTATGTGCTAGAGGGTATACATTAAATAGGCTACATTTAGTTTCGAGGATAGGATATTTGTATATTGTTATAATTGCTTCTTGCAGGTAACAGATATGAATGTCTGCATATTCTAATATATTAATTAATGGAAGATCCAACTTTTCATGCTTTATTAAATCATATACATCTTTTAAGTTTAGTGTGCCAGAGTAAAAATTATTAGTTTTAGCAAAATTTATAGTATTAGTTATTGATTGGAGTTCATTATAAATTTCCGATATAACAATGTTTTCGGTAATTGCCTTGGGATCAAGGGTTTCGAGTATTCTTTCGAACTGTGAATTAATTGTTCTTTGCTTATTATTATTTTCTATTAGCATATTAAGTGAAGCTTTGATTTCTACCAAATCATCGTGGTCTGGTGTGCCAGTGATGAATTTTAACATGGAGCCAAGAAAATTGAGTGACTTTTCAGAGATTCTATTTTGTTCACTAATATTTGAGTTTCAGGTTGGTTTTCTAGATTGTATGATGATTTCATTATACTTTCGTACGGCGCGATTATTTTTGAAAGGTTTGATATGTGATACAAGAAAGCTGTGTCCTGATATATATAAACAGGATCTGTTTCTACAAGTACATATTTTCTATTGGTTAAATCAATTATGCTATCGCAAAGTACGATAGAGAAAAGTGAAATAAATACTATTCCGTGCATGCTTTTACCCTGATATTATCCTTATGTATAATTACTCTTTTAGTGGTCGTTATCGTTTTCCCGTTATCTTCCTTAACTATGTGTTTTGCGTATTTTTTTACGTTTTTATTCCTTCTGTGCGTCTTGGAGTATATAACGTCTCCCTCTTTGTAGGTTAGTTGTTTGCGATTGCGGTTATGGGATCGCAAAACTCTTTCTTGGTTTTGTTGGAGACGTTCCTTGATGTTAGGATACCCCCTTTGATTGAAGAACACGTCCTCGGGTTTCTCGTTTGTTACCGAATGGATTGTCTTGTTGTATTGTCGGACTGCTTCGAATATCTGTTCATCAGGTGCCGAACTGTGTTGATGTGCTAAAACTTTCGCGAGTTCAATAATCGTGCTATGCGTCCGTTCAACTTGACCGTTTGTTGTCGAATGGTAGGCTGGAGTTTTTGTATGCGTTATTTGTAGTCGCTTGTATATTTGTTGTGCACATATGCCAGTAAATGTAGACTCGTTATCAGTCATTACATACTTTGCGTTTGGGTATATTTGCGATAGTATCTCGTCAATGTATTTGAATGTGTCCTTTTTTGAGGGTATTTGTCTCAAATGGCAGAATTTTGAGTATTTGTCAGTTGAACTAATGTACATATTATTGCTCATAAAAAATAAGTCTAAGTGTATATATTCGCCTACCTGTTTCGGTATTGGTGCTGAACCTATTGGTTGTTTATTTGGCCGGCGTTCGTATTTGTTGGAAAGACATATTTCACAGTCTTGTACTTCTTTCTTACAAGCGTCACGTATGTTTGGCCAGTAGTATCTAAGCGAAATTTCCTGAGCATTATTTTTGTAGTTTCTATGAGCACGTCTGTGTGTGTTTTGTATGATTTGCTGTTGTTGCTCGTTATCGGTGACATCGTCCGTAATTTTTTGTGCTAAAACAATTGATACAGTCGGAAATTTGTTGATAATGTCGTTTTCGACGTAAAATAGTATTTGTTCGTCTATATGAAGTGCGTTAGTGACCTTTGGCCGAATTATATTTTTTAGTCTGTCTAGCAATTCGGGTTTGGTGTTGAAAAAAAGCGTATGTCTGCAATTAGAAAATATATTTTGTGAGGATGTTTCGACGAGGTTTTCATCTGATTTTTTTATAATAATTTGATTCCTAAAGAAGTTTAATGGCTGCTTTACTCGTTTGAGTTTTTGCGTTGGGGAGCTTTGAGCCGAATGTTGGGAGTCATCAGAATTCGTTGTGTTATTTATTTGCTGGCGAGAAAGTGCATCAGCGACAACATTCTGATGTCCCGGTTTGTAAACAAGCTTTGCACCGTATTCTTCAATGAAATTTTTCCATCTTTTTAGTTTTGTATTGGGGTTTTTTTCTGATATGGAGAAGATTAAGGATTGGTGGTCAGTATAAATGGTTAAATCTGCTATACCATATAAGTAATTCCGCAGTTTCTGTAGTGACCATACAATTGCTAGTAACTCTTTCTCATTCGTGGAGTAATTTTTTTCTGTTTCGCTGAGTGTTCGTGAAATAAATGATATGGGTTTTTGGTTTTGAGATAATACGGCTCCTATAGCGTAATTGCTAGCATCTGTGGTTAATTCGAAGGGTTTGGTAAAATTTGGTTGGAAGAGTTCAACCTGGGCTTGTAGTTCTTCTTTTATTCTGTTCAATGCTTCTAGTGCACGTTCGTCTAAGCTGATTTTTATTTTTGCACTTTGATTCTTGGATATGCCGCCGTTCTCTCCTCTGAGGAACGTGGTAAGTGGCTTGACTATGGCTGCGAAGTTCTGTATAAATTTTCGATAATAACTCGCAAGGCCTAGGAAGGATCTAAGTTCCTTAAGCGTTGTGGGAATAGGGAAATCTTTAATGGTTTGTATTTTTGAAGGATCAACTGTGATCCTGTTATATTTAATTATATGACCTAAATATTCTACTGAGTCCTGGAAGAAGTGAGATTTCTCGTTGGAGATCTTCATGTTGGCCTGGTGAAGTGCGTTTATGATTATGCGGATGTGTTCGATATGTTCTTCGTGAGAGGAAGAGTAGATGAGAACGTCGTCTATATATACGTATGCGAACTTGCCGATATAGGGTCTCAAAATATCATCTACGCATCTTTGAAAAATTGATGGAGCATTTTTCAAGCCGAACGGCATACGTAGGAATTCGTATTTAGCTCCATTTACACTAAAGGCGGTTTTTTCCCTGTCGGATTCTTTAATAAGGATCTGATGGAAGCCAGACTCTAAATCTAAAGTTGTAAATACCTTTGCATTACCTAAATTCTGTATGGTCATAGCCACATCAGGTATTGGGTATCTATCTGTGATAGTTTGAGCGTTTAGCTTCTGAAAGTCTACAACCATTCTGCGCTTGGGTTTCCCTTCTTCATCGGTACCTTTTTTAGCGACTGTCCAAATGGGTGAGTTGTATGGACTTTTACTGGGCTGAATTATGTTATTTTCTAAGAGTTGATTAATTTCTTTATTAATAAAGTCGTTATCTGACATAGGGTACGGATATTGCTTGGTCCAAATAGGATCTTCGGATTTCGTCCTAATGGTAGCTTGTATCGCTGTAGTATAGGGGAGCACTTCATTTGTACTTTCATTTTTTTGCATAATTTCTTCGATTTCTGCTTTATGCTTTTCACTATTTACCGTATAATTTATTTTTTGCGCAGATTCACTTTCTTTCTTGGCCCTATATTTATAACTGAGCTTGTACTCGAAAAGATTGATCTCTGCTTTAATTTTCCTAAGTCCCTGTTCACCCAGAAGCATATCAAATTCTTCTAATGCATCCGTTTCAAAAAATGTGAGATTATGCTCTAATAATGTAATAATTTTTTTTGATTTGGTTATTGAGTAACCATGGAGGGTTTTCACTTTTACTGGCTTAATTTTAATTGGCTTACCTATATTGCATCTTGTGCTAATATAATTGTTCGTTGCTCCGGTATCAATAAGAATGTTGATAAGTTTACCTGTATCCCTGCAGTGGCGTTGCAGACACGGTAAATCGTTCATACGCCTAAAAAAACGCTGCCTGTTTCGTATTCCTCATTTTCATATTCTGCCGCAAGCGATGTTAATTCTTCGTCGCGTGTTTGGTTGACACGTTGTACTTTCTGTGGCACATTTCTGGATGAAGGATTTCTTTCCCTTTTCTGTGGATCCCCGCGAAATGGGTTGTTTGGAGGTAGTCCTTGTATTTGGCGGTCATAACTTTTTTGTTGTGGTGCGGAATGATACCTGTTGTAATTTGCGGATCTCATGTATTGCTGTGATGAATCTACATCCATTGGTTCGTATTGTTGGCTAGGTGCGGTTTGATTGTATTGCACCTGCACGTTAGGTTTGTACCTTTGTCGTTCGTTGCGATATCTTTCACTTGAGTTTTGGTACTGCGATGTAGTATACTGTTTGTATTGTGGGCCATCGAATTTTAGGTTCACATTGTCGTGATAAATCGTGCTTGCGATGGCGTAAGCTGTTTCCAGGTCCTTTGGATTGTGGGTATAGAGGGTGCCCTTGGTATATTTGCTGTTCAGACCGTGAATGAATGTCCGTACAGCCTCTTGGTTTGCGTACTCTTTCATTGTTGACGGATCCCCTGGGCTATTCATTTCAATTTTGGTCAGAGCAAGATTAAGCGATTTACTAACTTCGCTATGGAACTCCGTCAATGTCCTTTTCCCCTGTGTTATTCTTTTCATTGCTTCGAGCAGCACATACAGAGGTCTCTGGTCCGCATATGTGCAATCGAGACGGTTAATCATGGAGTAAAAATTAAACTTTGTATCGTGATTAACTAATATATCGGCCGCCTCTCCTTGAATTCTCGAATGCACAATCGAGAGTGCCGTGTAATATGCGGGTGTTGTAGCGTAATTTTTTATATTCTCCATGTGAGTCCAGGCACGTTTCCTCCATGACCTATAGTGGTTTATGTTGCCTGTGAACACTGGAAGTGCCTTGAATATTTCTAGGTTAATCTGTGATGCATCAGTGATATTTGGAACACAGTCCGGATATTGGTTGGTGGTTGTGACGTTGGGTGTTTGCAGAGTTGCGATGGAACTCACCATCTGTTGTTGTTGGATGAGTACAGAATCGAGTTGTGCTCTCATAGTGGCGATCTCCTGTGCGTTCATTTCTGTGTCCGATGACAAACGTGTTAAATCGAAGGAGTTTTGTCGCTTTTTTTTGTGAAACCAGTTTAATATTATTCCGATTTTTTCAGGAATTTTGTTGCCGAATTTTAAGCACTTTTTCAAAAATCTAGTGCTGGAAGTCTTTATTCCCGTGAATTCAGTTTTCTCTTTACATTAATTTTTTAAACACTTTTTCCAAATGCTAGTGTTGGAAATCTTATTTCCCGTGGAATTTGCTTTTTCTATAATTTTCGCATTTAATTATAGAAGTGGCTTTAAAACGGTTGAGCCCCCAGTTATGAGTACAAAAGAATCTCGTTTGCTGTCGCTGAAACGCGTGCTTTATTGATTATCTAAAGACTGAATTCTGTACATTTATCTTAGAGCTATTTATACTATTTCTATTAGTGACCTTAAACGGTGTTTGTATTTGTCTGCCTGTTAATTATGTAGTTATTTGGAATTTGTTAATGTGTCTAGTCTATTGTTATCTTATGGCTAGTGTTAGTTATGAAACGAACAAAGAATATGTTTCTTTGTTTGTTCACTTGAAGGACAAAGGGTATGTTATCCCTTAAAGATACTTAAACTGAAAACATTTAGCAGGCATGCTATAGTATGTGTATACAGCGTCGCTAACTTGTGTGGTATATATGTATGTACGTGTGTACAGCGTCGCTAACTCGTGCGTACACTGCGTGGTCCCAATATTGACTCTGACCATTATCTTGTCGCAGCCAAGATACGCACACGCCTCTGTGCAACGAAGAAAGTGCGCACAGTAACGGAAGGAAAGTTTGACGTCGTTTCAGTCGAGGCCTCCCCCTTCCTCTGCTGCCGAATTCAGGCGACGATAGGAAAACCTTCTGTGCTGGAGCTTCTTTGTCCATTCGCATAACATGACCCAGCCAGCGGAGTCTTTGGGCTTTAATTCGCTGGACTATGGTCAGATCTGCGTAGAGCTCGTACAGCTCATCATTAAATTTCCTTCGATACTCGCCGTTGGCATCACGGGAAGGACCATAAATCTTGCCATACATCAGGACAGGTATGAGAGACTTATAGAGCGTGCTCTTTGTTCTTCGAGAGAGGACTTTACTTCTCAATTGCCTACTCAGTCCAAAGTAGCACTTGTTGGCAAGAGTGATTCTCCGCTGGATTTCTAGACTGATATTATTTTCGGTGTTGATACTAGTTCCCAAATAGACGAAGTCCCTCACAGTTTCAAATTTGTAACTATCAACAGTGACATGGCTGCCAAGGCGCAGGTGCGCCGATTCTTTCTTTGATGACAGCAAATACTTCGTCTTGTCCTCGTTCACTGCAAGACCCACTTTTTTCGCTTCCTTATCCAGTCCAGAGAAGGCAGCGCTTACGGCGCGGTTGTTAAGGCCAATGATATCAATATCATCGGCATACGCCAGCAATTGCACGCTCTTGTAAAAGATTGTACCATTGCGGTTTAGCTCTGCTGCTCGAATTATCTTCTCCAGCATCAGATTGAAGAAATCGCACGAAAGGGAGTCGCTCTGTCTGAAGCCTCGTTTGGTTTCAAATGACTGAGAGAGGTCCTTCCCGATTCTGACGGAGCTGTTGGTATTGCTCAACGTCATTTGGCAAAGCCGTATAAGCTTTGCAGGGAAGTCAAATTCAGACATGGCGGCATACAGGCAACTCCTTTTTACGCTGTCAAAAGCGGCTTTAAAATCGACAAAGAGATGGTGAATGTCGATTCTCTTATGATGGGTCTTCTCCAGGATTTGGCGTATCGTGAAAATCTGGTCGATGGTAGACTTACCAGGTCTAAAGCCACACTGATAAGGTCCAATCAGTTTGCCTACGATGGGCTTCAGCCTTTCACACAACACGCTAGAAAGAACCTTATATGCGATATTAAGAAGACTAATTCCGCGGTAGTTGGTGCGGTTAGCGGGATCGCCTTTCTTGTGATTGTAGCTCTGCTTTATTGCCCGTTGTTGACAATCCACGTCGTTCCAACTCGTTTTTGAGTTGCTGGATCTTCAACTCATTCAACTTTGCCATGTCCTTGTTATCCTTTTCAATGTCCTTGTTATCCTTTTCAATGTCCCTGTTATCCTTTTCAATGTCCTTGTTATCCTTTTCAATGTCCTTGAATTTATTTAACAATACCGCTTCTGACACAAATTGTGACGAATTCGATGATTCCTTGATTATTTTCCCTGAGTTCGATCACTGTACGTTAAATAAAACACTTCGATTCTGCTTAATAAGTAGTACGCTTTATTCAGTACTAAAAACCGTAGTACAATATCGCGGGTTAATTCACTGTTCAGTACTTCACTGTACAACACTTCAAAATAAACTGATTGACGTGCGTTGTCTCTGCGCTTTTATATACCCTAGTAGACTGCGGCTTCATCACCTAGAAATGTCTGGATTATTCGTGCAACAGTGTTCTCGAAGCGTTTATCTATCGTCATCTCCTCTTTGTGCCACATCCGCAAACATGCGAGCTGTCTCTCCCTCTCTCGCTCTCACGTCATGTATCTAAACAGCTGTAGTTGTGGTAGTGACGCTAGTGATGGAAATACGCCAGAGTTGGGAGATGAGCGATTCTTGAGAACATTCGCCACAATATATTGTGACTACGGTATTGTGACGAATTCGATGATTCCTTGATTATTTTCCCTGAGTTCGATCACTGTACGTTAAATAAAACACTCCGATTCTGCTTAATAAGTGGTACGCTTTATTCAGTACTAAAAACCGTAGTACAATATCGCGGGTTAATTCACTGTTCAGTACTTCACTGTACAACACTTCAAAATAAACTGATTGATTTGTGTTGTCTTTGCGCGGTTTATATACCCTAGCAGACAGCAGCTTCACAACCTAGAAATGTCTACACATTTCTGGTTTATTCGTGCAACAGTGTTCTCGAAGCGCTTATCTATCGCCATCTCCTCTTTGTGCCACATTCGCAAACACGTGAGCTACCTCTCCCTCTCTCGCTCTCACGTCATGTATGTATGTAAACAGCTGTAGTTGTGGTAGTGACGCTAGTGGTGGAAATACACTAGTGCTGGAAGATGAACGATTCTTGATAACATTCGACACAATATCTTTGTATTGGTTGAAAGTTCAAATCACAAATAAAAATTATCTTTGAATTGTTTGAAAGTTCAATTCACAAATAAAAATTATCTTTGGATCCGTGATTCAAGCAATTCAAAATCACGCAACCCTGCTGAATTAAATAAAAAACATTCTTGTAATCCAGATATTAACTGAAACTTTTGTGTTTTTATTATTCGTACCATGCCAAAAATTGCATGTTTAAAATTTTCAGATACAAAAAAACTCGTTTTCATGTGTAAATCTCAACAACTGAAATATGCTTATTTTATCTTCACAAGTACACGGATATTAAGAACTTACATCAAAGTCAAAATAATAAAAAACAGCATTTCTGTTTAGTAATAGCAGTTTTATTATACTCCATCCATGATTACATGTTTAATAAAGACAGTTTTCTTCTGTGTTTCCTGGTGAAAACATCCAAAACTTCATCAGCCTCCATTTGTGCCGCAATATCTCCATGGATATGCATTAAAGCCAATCCATTCAAATGTACTTATACTAAGGACCTCATTATGTATGACGAACGATAGCTCAGACGAACGATTCGTCTGCTCACAATAACGCCTACCCATCGCATTTTCTTTCATTTTTCTTCTCTATATCAAAGAAAATAACGATAATGATAGATAATGCGATGATTTTGTGAGCAGACGAATCGTTCTTCTGAGCTATCGTTCGTCATACATAATGAGGCCCTAAAACGTTGCTTTTCTTGCAGGCTAGTTCTTTTGAAGTTTTCAAAAATTTATGTTTTCTTGACTGACAAGTGCTCCACAACAAAAAAAACTAGAGCAGAAATTTGTGATCTGGATCTTGAGCATACTCATAAAACAAAAGATAGAGCAACCTAGAGCAAGAAAAGTGTTCATGGAACATAATGTTGTAAAATATCTCAACCTGGCGTAAGCTAGAGCAGCTCATAAACAAACCTTTTATTTCAACAATGCAGGAATAATTTCAATGGAAGATTTCATATTTGCATGTTTTATTTTATTTTAATTAACAATTAAAGATAAAGATACAAAAAAATATTGAATAAAAGGTATGGTTGCCAGATTGTGAAGTGGAAAAAGAAGGACATTTCTATTTCGATAGAAAAAAAAGAAGGGCAAACGTAAAAAAAGAAGGACAGTTTTCTTAGGGGGATTGCACGAAATGTATGAATCCTATGCCAAAATATGCAAGACTACGAGATCACTGAGTTTGCTGTAACATCGATAACAAACGTCAAAAACTGAACAAATTTTTACTTTTTTTCTGAAAAAAGTTGGCGCTGACAATTACTTTAACTTTTTGTGAGAAAAATGAGATGATTGAGCGAAATACGGGGTTGCCGTCTTATTTCCTACAATTCTTGCACTAAAATACATAGGTTAGAGCTTTATATAAATTGCACGGATTGCATATATTTTTTTGCGTGTATTTTGTTGTTGTGACTTTACAATCCGTACAATCCGTGCACCTTTTACAATACTTGGCGAATCCCCCTATTGTTTTAAATTAACAAAAAGCGAACATACGTTTATACCAATATTTGAGATCGTTTTTAAACATATTTTAGGTACAAACAAACAAGGTAATCTAGCCCAACAAACATCGAGCACAAAAAACTCAAACGTTTGAGAAAACATCTATTCTCAACTTTTTCTCAAATGTTGTTTATATAACAGGTATATTTGTTGAACTATATTACTTAAAAAAGTATTAACTAAAACTTAACTGCATAAATGGAAACTCGCTTTTTATTAAAATGGCTATTAGTTTTGCATGATTGGCATCTCTGAATAAATATTTCATAAGAGCATATGGATTCCATTTCGATCCACTCCGCTCAGTTTGAGAAACGTTTGAAAGTTTGAGAATCAGGGAAAATCCCATATTAAATGAAAGGCTTATTATCGGCTGTGCATACAGACCTAATCGTGGAGTTAACTTCTCTGGTTTTATTGATTTTCTTGAACCTCTACACTGAACCAAAAAGGTACATATTTTCTACGAAAAAGTACGTATATTTTACAAATTTCGTTCATTAAAAGCTCTCCAAAGAACGTTTGGATATTCATGTCAAACTAAATTTTAAAAATCTCTATATATTAATAGGCTAACACTCTCCCCATACAAACAGACGCAACCCAATTTCGTATAGTATTTAAGGATAGATCTCTATAAAATTTATAGTGGAAACTTAGAAAGGACTAATCTGGTGTCTCACCAAAAAAAAATTTTGAAAATTATTTTTAGTTTATTTGTTATTAAAGAAAAAATAGGTCTCCAAACTCTCCAGCTATTTTGTTATCTCCATATTCTGTTATACCCGAACTATACATCACTATTCAGCACTCTTATAAAACTCCCAAAGACACACCTACCGCTCATTCCCTTACACACACACGTAGATACATATCTATGCAATGATCCAGCAGCTGCCACTTGCTTTTATTTTTGAGCCAAAAAACAACAAAAATGTACCAAATTATATCATCTTCGGCATCTAAACACCATTTGTAAGCTAAGAAGTCCAGCTTCACTTCTGGCTTTATATATTTAACTTTTTGCCTATTGGTTAAAGTTTATTTTTTTTAACGATATGATTTTGTAAGAAAATTCCACAATGTTAAGATCGAAATTTAAATATCGTACGGACTTTAACTAAAGAACAATTTTACATGACACTAATGCTGATTTCGTTGAACATGCTTATACCCTTGCACAGAATACTGTAAAAGTGTGATAAAAGTGTACCCGTTCTACATGAAACTGCTATATCGATAAAACAAACAAAAAACATTGCCCGTTTGCTATGCTATGTGCATGAATAATTAGTTTTCGCTTATCAACCATATTCAATTGTTATTGCAAAATCCAATTTTTTCACCAAATTTATCTGTCAAATAAAATTTTCGTCAGCTGATTTTCAGTGCAACCAACTACCCTGTCAAAGCTTCAGAGGGTAAAAAGTGTGAGTTTTTTAGGAAATGAAAGCATATTCTTTTTGACGTTATACCTTCATTTTGCAAACGAAAACGGAAAATTGAAGAGTGTAAAAAATACGCATTTTTTGATGAAACGAAATCACCATAACTCTACTTTTTTTACGAAAACATATTTTTGGGTATTTGTTTCCTTTAAAAACAGGTTTTGGCCTCAGGATAACGAGTCCGGAAGCGCGTTTTTAATTTTTTGTTTCTATGGAAAGTTATGGTCGAAAAATTACCCACGGCACGCATTTTTTCGCACGTTTTTAGGTACAGCCTAATAAAATTACAACAACCACATGAAAACTTGCCACTTTGATTGCAAATATCTCTTCAGAGAAGCAAAATATTAAAAAGCGCTTCCAGATTCGTGATCCTGAGGCCAAACCCCGTCTTTTGAGCTATCTCCCATAATTTTAGCTAATTTATTAGCAGTTGACACCTAAAGGAAACAAATACCCATTTTTACTTTGATTATTTGATGTTCTAAGCTTTTCTCGATTTTTTTATTCACTTATGAAATTTTTAGGGGTTAAATATTTGAAAAGTATATTTTCTAAGCAGAAAATATATTTTTCATATAGTTGAAGATTGCCCAGAAAAATATCCCCAATCGTCTCATTTAATGCAAAGCTGTAATTAGACGCTGGCAAGTATAAGTCTGTGGTCATAAGCATAAACAGCCTACGTCGACTTAAGAAATTAGACCAGATGCAATTTTTGCTGGCGAATTTTTGTAACAAACCTGTTTTATAACTAAGGCAAACGTATTGGATTTAATTGTTTGTAAAGAAAGTAAAAAAAGACCAATGAAAGTCTTGAAAAATGTCTCGATGTTGCTATTCAAAATCACCAGCAAAAATTTCAACTGGTTTAATTTCTTAAGTCGACTTAGGCTGTTATTGCTTATGACCACAGAAGTATAATTGACAGAACTCTGATTTTTTTTTAATTTTCCTTGCTTAAAAAATAAAATAAAAACGAAAAATTAAAAAAAAGAAACAGTTTTCAATTTTTGCTTCCACCGAGAATCGAATATATGTAGGTGTCCTGCAAGTAGTAAACATTCTGGTATGAAAAGGGTACAATTAGTCTCTTCATAGGACATGCTCGAACAAATGTGACCAATTTATTCAATCTAAAAGAGACTAAAAAAAGTAGTAGTCTACTTTTCCTCTGGATTGATCCCGGACTAATCGTATTTTTTGCAGGGAAATACCATACGAACTTTTACTAATGCACCTTTTTACATAAGTAACTCCACTTTTTTTGTATGAAACCACATTTTTTACTTTGATAATTTAATGTGCTAAGCTTTTTCGATTTTTAAATAGTTTTTTTACTTATGAAATTTTTAGAGAAATAAAATATTGGAAAAGTATATCTTCTAAGCAGAAAATGTATTTTTCATACAAAAAAGTGAAGTTAGTTATATAGAATTAAAAATTTTGTTCGCAACACCAGAATTGTAATTTTCAAAAAAAAGCTTTAAAAAAAATTGTTTAAAAGAAAAAACATTTAAATATGCTGCACCACCCTAATGTGCGGATTCGTTGCATGGTATTACTCAAATCAAATGTTTAAATTCCGAAACATCATATATATATATATATGTATGCGTGAAGCAAGAATAAAAAACGGTACCTTGCAAATTGCACAATCATCGAAACTCCGACAAACACTCCCCGCAAAAACTCTGCGCTTCGAAAACCGCTCTCACCCTTTTTCGCGCTCCTTACTCTCACATGAGCGCACATAAGTATACAGCGATCCAGGCAGCTGCCACTTGCCTTCATTTTTGTGCCAAAAAAAAAAAAAACAAAGTGTAGAAAATCAAATAAATATCATTGCATCCTCGCCATCTTCACACCATCATCATTCACATAATCACATAATTCACATAATCCAAGGTTTTTCGCAGAGCCCTTCTTTATTTAGTTTTTTGTCCATTAAAAAGTTTATATTTTTAACGATAAGGTTTTTTTTTAAAGTAAACTTCCACAAGGTTACGATAAAAAAAGTACCATTATATATTGAAATATTATAAGCCCATTTGTGCAATTTAAATTAATTATTTTATTCTCTTTGCTTTTATTTCCTTCTCTTCCCTTTTATTTCCTTTCCTTATCTTCTCCTTTCTTTTCCATTTCTTTCCTTTTCTCTTCTTTCCTTTTCTTTCCTTTTCTCTTCTTTCATTTCATTTTATTTCCCTTCTTTCTTTCTTTCTTTTTTGTTCTTTTTTGTTCTTCTCTGTTCTTTTTCTTTCTTTTCGTTTCTTTTATATTCTTACCTGATCCTTCTTTCCATTTCCATTACATTCCTTTTTTCCTTTTATTTTCTTTTTCTTTCCTTTTCTTTCATTTCCGTTGCTTTAGTTTCCTTTCATTTTATTCATTTTTTTTTTCATTTCATTTCTTTTCTTTTATTTTTTTCTTACCTTTACTTTCTTTCACTTTTTTTCTTAAATTTCCCTTCCTGTCATTTCGTTTCCTTACCTTTCCTTTCCTACCGTTTCCTTATTTTCTTTTGTTCCTTTCCGCAACTCCTTTGCTTTCCTTTTTCTTTCATTCATTTCTTTAACTTATTTTCTTTAGCTTTTCATTACCTTTCTTTCCTTTATTTTTCTTTCTTTTTATTTTCATTTATGTTCCATACCTTCTTCCTCGCTACCTTTTCTTTCCCTTCGTTTTTTTCTTCTTTCCTTTCTTTGTCTTTCTCCTTTTGCTTCTCTTTTCCACTGCTTTACCTACATTACATTTCCTTTCTTCCCTTCCTTTTTTCTTTTCCATTCCTTTCCTTTCCTTTCCCTTTGATTTTTCTGTCATATTTTCCGTTCCTTACCTTAACTTACCTTAATTTTCCTTTTATCCATCCCTTTCCTTTCCTATTATTTTCTTTATTTAATACTTTTATTTATACCATTTTGTTTCATTTTTATTTATTTTATATTATTCCCTTTCCTTTCATTTCCAACAAATTTTATTTTTTTACTTTCAATCACTTTTCTATTTCTGATTTTACTTTTTTTTTAATTTTATCAATTTTCCATTTTATTTTATTTCACTAAGTCTAGCCACGAAGGGCCTTGTGCATGATCTAGCTTATTTGTGCTTTTTTTCAAAAGCATTTGCTTCTCTGAATCCCTACGCACAGATTTTGTTTTTGTAAACACTGTTTGTACCTAAGCTCAATAAAGTTGACGCGCTGGCTCATGTTATCTTATTGCTGCCAACAAAACTACTCACCCTACTGCAATGAATGCAAACACAACAATATATAATAGATTTGTAATAGTAAGTGTCTGCTGTACCTTAGACATAAACAAATAAATAAAAAAATAAAAAATCCGTTGTAGATATATCCTAATGTTTTGTCGTCAGCTTTTCTGTTGTACTGCTTTGCTGCACCACCCTAATGTGAAGATTGTTTGTATGGTATCACTTAATCCAAATTTGCATTTGTCACGAGGGAGTCACTTACTTGGTTTTGTTGCGAACGGGGAATATGTACATATATTAAGAGAGAGTTGAAGAAAATTTCAGATGGTCGAATTTCGACCACGGGCGATCCTAGTAACATTGTGTATCAATACAAAGTGTAAACTCTTCTGCATAGACGTCAAAATTCCAAAATGAGTTTAACACCTGTTTGAGATTGTGGTTAATAACAAGTGTGATATCATAATTCTTAGAATAGATATGTCAATCGATTGTTTAATTATACGAACCCATTCGTAGAATGTATGAATAATATCTTAAATTGTACGAAGTCATTCTTAGAATATGTCAAACCATTCATAAATTATACGAACTCATTCTTACAATGTATGAATCCGTCCTTAAATTTTAGGAACTAATTCATAGAATTTACGAACCCATCAAAAAAATTAAAAAATTAAAATTTATTGAAATGAAATTTATTTATACATAATTGTAATTTATTATTTACAAAATGTGGAATTTAAAATTAAGAAACATTATAATGTATTAGTTTATTAATTTCTATATTATTATAAATGGTATACATATATTTATAAGATTATTTGCAAAATAATTGTATCTTAGGCGCGGTTTCCTCGGATGGGACGAGCTAATTGCATATATAGCGCATAAGTTGGTATCTTTTAAAAGTATCACTAAATATGCCTCACAGCTTCTTGCAGAGCACCAATAGCACCGATTTCACGAACTTAACTCTGGCAATGTGCGGATGAGTAATTCAGTTGACTTCTTATTACGGCGAATTTCACGTAAAGCTTATGTAGCAGGGTGATAATGATGTGGCTTTTTCACACCTCTGGTTGAGGGAGCCGATTTACAAGCTGCCTTTGTTTCAAGTTTTTTACGTGGGGCCTTTCCATGGTTCAATTATACCAGGTTAGCTTTTCGATGACAGATTCTGTCAGTTGCAGCCATCTTGCTCCCTGAAAAATTGTCATTCACATTCTGGGTAGCCTTTTAGCAAAATCATGTAAAAAAAGTAGTTAGAAAAGTAGTTTAAAATAGTAGTAGTTAGAAAAATAGTAGAGGTTGGCTTTGGAAAATTGATGAATTTATCATTAATAACTGACTTTAAAGATTTTCCTTCTGTGATTAGGGTATGTTATTTTCATTCTTAATCATCAGCCAAGTGTGCATGAAAGAGTTGGAGGTAAATTTATTGGAACTGGTTAAATTTGGTTAGTAAAATGGTAATACTATCCCTTTGGCACACTTTTTCCGATAGTATTTATGACCCGAAAACCTTTCAAGGAACTTTCAGTAAAAATTTAGGTTAAGACTGCTTTAGACCTCTAGAATTTAATGTTAAGATCTGTAATTTTTACAGTAATATTTTTTCACCTTTCTGAAAAATAAAATCAATATAATTTTTGAAAAAAAAAAAACAAACTTTTTTTTGGCCCCGTCGAATGTGTTAGTTTACTTTGCAATTTTTTATTTGCATTACAATTTATATCCTCCTTTTTCGATTTTTCTACTACTATTTCCTTGACGAAAGAAAAAATAACATTCCTACTTTTTTATTCGCAAACGAAACCCGTACACATTTTCATATTGGGAGTGTCAATAATAAACGTCAAGGGAAGAGCAAACCTTCTTATAATTGAACCATGGGGCCTTTCCACTTTCTTGATAAATTATTAAGTTGTGTATCTTTTTGATATTTCCCAAAATATTTTTTATTTGATTACATTTTTCTTTTTCACGTGTCAACGTTTGGTTAAACAATAAAAAAAGTCTTAAATTGTAAGAAAAATATTCTTAGATTATATGAACACATTCATACGCAAAGAAAACATATAAAAAAGTTCTTAAAATCTAAGAAACAAGTTCTATATAATACGAAAAAGTTCTTATGATCATAGTAAACAAATTGTATGTTTCTTAAAATTTAAGAACAAGTTCTTACCATCTAAGAACTAATACAGCCAAAACATTTTATGAATTTTAGTTCTTAAATTTTAAGAACGGAGTTCTGACATAAATAGAGTTTAACGTATTTTTACATACGTAATAAGAAACTCTTCTTAAATTATATGTAATTTTTCTTAAATTCTAAGAAAAAATCAGCGTGAACTTCTATGAAACTTTGTTCGTAAAAAACATGTACGTATTTGGTTCAGTGTACTTTTGTGCTATGATAATATCATCATCGCTGGGGATTTCAACTCCAACCTTCTCTTCGACTCCAATCTAAAGTTAAGCAGCTATTCTTTAGAAGTCGATTTAAGATATCGGGATGGGAAAATCTAAATGTGACATCTCTTTCCTCTCTGATGTAGTCGTCAACGAGATAAATATAAATTTTGTAAATCTGCAACCTCTACTGATAATATATGTGCTGATAATTATTGTACTCGTGCTAATGCTATGGGGTTTGATGGTATATGTCCGAAATTTTTAAAAATTATTCTTCCTAAAATCCTTCCCTACTTAACCTACTTGGCCAACTCTGTGTTGACGACCTGTGTTTTTCCCAAACGTTGGAAAGCTGCTAAGGTAATCCCTATCCCCAAGCAAAACAATGAGTATAGGCCTATAGCCATTCTGCCTTTCCTCTCCAAGGTCATCGAACGAATTTTGCAATACCAGATAAATACATATGTCCAGAATAATAAACTTCTCACAGATTCCCAGTCTGGATTCAGGTCGAATCGCAGCTGTAAAACAGCGCTCCTATCGGTGATAGAGGATTTGCGAGAACAAGTTGATATAAATCCTAATCCTAACTCTTCTCGACCACTCGAAAGCGTTTGATTCTGTCAACCACACGATTCTCTGTAAAAAGCTGGACAACCTTTTTAATTTTTCCAATTGCGCAACAGCCCTCATCAGATCCTATTTGGCCGAGCGAACCCAGCAGTAAGTGTGGGTCGCAGAATGTCTGACTTCGTAAGTGTTGTAAGAGGTGTCCCACAAGGCTCAATGCTTGGTCCCCTGTTATATGTTTTGTACATAAATGACTTGCCTTGTGTTCTTATGTATTGTAATATTCACGTTTATGCTGACGACGTACAATTGTATATGTGCTGTTCTAGTGATCGTACCAGTTCGTGTATTAATAACTTAAATTATGATTTGTGTCAAATTGGTTCGTGGGCTTCTATGAACGGCTTATGTCTTAACCCTAAGAAGTCAAAATGTATAGTAATCTACAGAAAGTCCCTTGATAAAAGTGGCTTGGAAAATTTAATTTTGAACAACACTATTATAGAATACGTCAACACGGCTAAAAATCTAGGTGTAGTTTCCAACAATACTTTGACATTGAAAGATCACATTCTCCGCACGGTGGGAAAAGTGTATGGGATGCTTCGTACACTCTGGCTAACACAATACTTTACTCCCTTACATATCCGACCACTAATAGCAAAAGCGTACTTGATACCTACGCTCCTTTATGGCTGTGAGATTTACTCTCACAATGTATGCAAAAGGAAACTTATACCAGTATTCTGTAATTTTGTCTCATATCAAGTCACTAATACCATCATTCAGTAATTTTGTCTCATATCAAGTCACTAAATTTGAGATATTTCATTAGATACAGTTTTTGTGACTTGAGATGATTGCGGTATTCTATAAAAGAAAGTCACAAGAAATCGCTCATTTTAAGGTGTGGTGAATACAAAAATTGCATACATTTTAAGTAACGCATTTGACACTAGCCCTATAGATGTCGATGTAGCCCAGGCGTTAAGCGTCTGGACTGTCACGCGGGAGGTCGCAGGTTCAAGTGCCGATCCGCGACTGTAAATTTTTATTTTTTTATTTAATGTTTTTAAGTTATATATAAATACTAAATTCACAGTTTTTATAATTTTTTTAATTTTTTTATCCAATATTCTTTAATTAATTTCGTTTGTTACCTGCCTACAAGCATATCACAAATTAGTGACTCTTTATTGAGACTAGAGATGTGAGGCAGCTTACTGAATACCAACTTGTATCAAAAATGAAATAGACCACGAAATGTCTCTATTAGTGACTAGATACAGCTTACAGAATTCCACCATTAATGTTGCATATAACAACATTGCTAGATACGTTTACGGGCTGGAAAGACTTGACCACGTGTCTCAATACGCTAAAAAGTTGCTAAACATTTCTTTCGATAACCTCATAAAAGTAAGAACGGTCACCACTCTCCACAAACTAATATATACGAAGGAACCTGAATATCTATATCGGAGGCTTAATTTTCTTCACACTTCTCGATCGGTGCTTCTCACCCACTTCAGATATCGAATGCTAATATCTGATCGCCAGTTCTTCATAACTGC
This sequence comes from Campiglossa producta, assembly GCA_964058755.1. Classification (NCBI taxonomy): domain Eukaryota; kingdom Metazoa; phylum Arthropoda; class Insecta; order Diptera; family Tephritidae; genus Campiglossa; species Campiglossa producta. The sequence goes on along the minus strand of CAXKVI010000001.1, from coordinate 52,294,197 downwards.
CATTCGTCTTTGCAACTCACTCCCTGCTAGACTAAGAGTTATAAGCAATGCACTGCACTTCAATAAAGAATTAGCAAGTTTCTATAACTACCAAGACAATTAAGATGTTAATTTATGATAATTTTATGTATTTCTATTTACTTTTATCCTCTCTCTTCTTTCTACATGAGGACCTTCAAGCCAAAGCGCAACATGTGTGCACCTATCCAGTGTACACTTGTTGCGTTTTGGTTTGGAGCTCCTCATACCTATCTATCTTTCATCTCTCTATCTATCGATCTATGTGTGTCCTTTTCTATCTACTTGGTTCTATGTATTGTGATAATATTCAATATTTTTAGTCATACTTTTTATTTTTTTTTTTAGCATTAAGTGTAAAATGTTTCTATTTTTATGACGTTACCGACTAGCACTATAAAATAATTTTATCAAATTTTTGTGCCAGGATAAATTTACCAAATAAATACAAATACAAATAGAAATGAGCCTTTTAGGTTGAGAACGCATCTCAAATTGAGATTAGCTAAACATGTTTGTTGGGAGGATACCAACCCAACTGCATTTGAGAACCAATCATATTCTCAAATCTCAAACATTCGTTTTCAATTTGATTCGAAATAACCGCTGATAGCGTTCTCAACCTAAGGGCCACTTGCATAAAAGACGATAACGACTAATCGGTGGTTATAATATTGATCATATAATGATAATTTATCATGTAGAATATCAATAAACAAAAATTTTAGTAACCAAAAGAAAGACCAACCACCAAAAAAAAGACGGAAATATGATTTTTTTTAATTTAATACTAAACAAGTTTTGAAAAAGTAACAAAAAAAGTTATTTTACCTTTTTTGTAGCCCACTCAGTTTCCTTTAAGAATCTGTATATATCTTTGTTGTACATGGATATTTGCATTTTTGACAATTTTTGAAAGAATAAATGGGAAGTCGAAAAAATATGCTAATTTTTGAGGGTAGAATACTAGAAAACGGCTAGTCTGAGAAAATTTTGGTCAATGCAAATTTTGTAAATATGTTCAGGTAAATGGTGTTTTACAACAATGGTTTGTCATTTTTATACCAAATATGAGGTAAAGGCTGTAAAATCTAAACTAGCGATGATAGACCTCAAGACTTTAATTTAAAAATCTGAAAATATAACAGTAATTTTTTCACCTTTCGTAAAAAGAAAATCAATATAATTTTTGAAAAAAAAAGAAATTTTTTATTTTTGGCCCAGTCTAATATATACATACATTTGGCACGTATTCAGATTTAAATGCAAAGAAACAAAAAATTAATGCATAGATAATACCATTGTTCAATTATATAAGGTTAAGCAGATTTTGACATTTGTCAAGGCAAAGCTTCCTTAATAGAGTTGCATTTACGAAGGATGCAAAAAAGGGTAAAAAAATGCCCCTTTAGGAAAATTGTAGTAGAAAGGGAGGGAAGGCCGTTCGCAAAATTTCAGGATTTTTTCCGGAAATCTGTCTTTTCAAGATTTATTTTTTTTAAATTATTAGGAACTTAACTGTAAAAAGCATGCCCTTTTTTTTGAGCAGCAGTAACATGTACGAAATAAGCTTATAAAACGTCAATGTTTATAATTGGATCTTTTTTAATAACTTTCGTCAATCGCCGGTATAAAATCCAATCTCTTGACATCTGTGGCAGCGGTCTCACGAATTGGCCTCTGAGATGCAAAGGAGAAAAAAGCAAAGGGAGCGACCGCGATGGCAACTACGGGTCCGGACTCCCAGGAGACATCTCCCCTCTGCTCTGTGTACTTGACAAAACGATTGGCCTCAAGGACCCTGAAATAATGTGAGAGAGTCCATCAGGAAACGCTGTTGCCGAGTTCCAGGAATTGGTGCAATCTCTGATACCGGATTTCCAAACCGCTTATGTGTCAAAGAGGGTAAACGGAAACCCTTTGGAGTTAAAACCTCACCCCGGAGTGGGAAAACCAAGCTTTGCCGAAGTAACTAAGGACAGGATCCTTATAGGCATTCCTGACCGAGGCAACGACCGTTCGGCCGTCCCCAAAGACCAGTGGCGACACGTCCTTAATGAACTCGCTAACGCTCTTATTGACGATTATTTGAAGACTACGGGTGGTACAGCGGCGGTCACGGATGCGGGTTGGCACCAGGGATTAAAATAGTCGCGCGTGACGACGTATGAACTGTGGCACTGTACAAAGCAGCAGCTGACGCAGGACTGAAGTGTCACTCTGGTCGGGGATGCTGTAGGGCCTGATAGACTAGTGGTCATCATGAATAAGGAGGCACTCGAGCTTCTTAAAAGTTACAATGGACTAGCCCATTAGAGTGTAGGTCAGATCTTTATCCACGTAAACCGTGGCCAAGCGCGCTGCCATCTCCGCTGCAACGGGGGACTCGGATATCGAAGAACTGCAAGAGGAAACGGAGGAGTCCGACGCGAAAAGCATGTTATCTGCCACAGCACTTTCGCAAAAAGACGTGAACAGCTCGGAGATGGAAGACAGCTTGCTGGACGGGGAGCAACCAATCCTGAGCGCATTATCTCTGATGCTTCAGTCAGCAAGGCTCCCTTTACGCCAACTCGTCATTGAGAGACAACCTCAGGGATGGGCAGATCTTGAACGATATGGGTACGTCAGGGAAGTCTGTTGGTGCTCTCATGTTGGTGGTGCTTCAGATAAATCTGCCAAATCCAAAGTATTATCGGCTTTCTAGTGCGACATGGATGTGGTCCTCATCCAAGAACCCTAGGTCAACAGCTTGAGGATCTGCGGATTGGGGACTATTGGTTTCAAGCTCATTCGAGCTAGCGGGGAAGGTCAGAATCTGCATTTTGGTGAAATGTGAGCTTCTTGTAAGAATGCACACAAGCTTCTTGATTCGAATTCAGCTTCAAACGATGAGGTAACGTATTTGTATGCTGTAAAGGCTGCAGAACAGGAAAAAATTGCTATTATTTAGTTAAAATAATAAATTTTCATAAAAAAGAATATTGGTTTTTACTACCATTTTCATACGATTTTGAAAAGAAGTAGCACTGTCAATCAGAGAAAGAAGCATGAAGCCGAGAATTGTCAAAAACGTCTCGGACTGCTTAACCTTATATTATTAAACAATGGATAATACAACACTAACCTCCATATTCATAAAAAATAAAATTGGTTTATAAAGCTTTTTAAAATGACATTTTCATACAAATTTTGAATAATAAGAGCTTAATAAATTTTTTTTATGAATAAGGGGGTAAAAATTTCTATAATTTTTCATGAAGATATAGATGAAAATACATTAAAATTTTGCACTTAAAACTTTGTGCAAAATTCCGAAAAATTCGCGAAACTCGACGAATCTCATCAAAAAAAAAATTTAGATTTTTTCGGGTATGCAGTTTTGTAGCTCATTTAATTATATCATAACTAGATACTAATCTCAAGCTCCTAGCAAAAAAAAAAAAAAAACGGAAAAATAAGGACATAAGCAGATGCTCCGAAGGTTCCCAACTAGCACAATTAGTAGTAGAATGGGAGTGTCGACCATTGTGTATCAATACCAAGTGTAAACTCTTCTGCATAGACGTCAAAATTCCAAAATGAGTTTAACACCTGTTTGAGATTGTGGTTAATAACAAGTGTGATGTTATAGACATAGGCTGTGTGCTAATTGAAAACATTTTTCGTCAGAGTAAAATGAGGTGGACAAATTTCCTATGGTGAACGAATATTTGCCATTTTGCTGTGCCAAACGAAACGTTAAATTATGACAGTAGTAAATTTTGACGTATGGAAAAAGCACGTGCAAAAGCAGATGCTTTGTGAATCAATTCTCATTTTACGTGTTTTTCATGCATTTATATTGCGTATTATTCGCATTATATTATATTTTAGTGTTAAATAACGCATCTGAACATAAATTTATGTGAAATAATATGAATGTTAACAGCACATGCATCCCTATGCTCACATTATTGATTGTCAAAATTTGACCTAGCCCCCAGGGCTAGGGCAAATTCTGACGTTCATATTCACCACGATAACTGTCAGAATTTAACATCGTTCTGTCAAAATTAGCTTTTTTAAACCGTTTGGCACACAGCCATAGCGTGAAAACTTCAAAGTGAGTTTAGTCACCTGTTTTTACTTTCCTTTTTTGTCTCACTTCTTTCCATCTTCCCATCTCTTTCTACCATTAGGTAAAAGATAGGAGACCGCCATGTTGATGTGTGCAGGATGTTAAACAACGCCATTGCTTTTCTGTTATTCGGTTCTGGCGACATTTTAATATGTGCAGGATGTAAACAACCCTGCAAAAATCGTTGGATTATGTGTTCCAATTTTTTGATATTGGAGTACTCCAATAGTAAACCTTTGTATACCTCATCGGACCACCTTCAGCTTTTTGAAAGCCAATCATTACTCGCGCCTTATCGACGAAAATCACGACACTATCGCTCTTACAGTATATACTCCAAGGAGTAATAACATTGGAGTAGTTTGCAAGGTGCTCTGACAGTAGATACTCCAAGGAGTAACAACATTGCAGTACTCTATGGAGTAGCAGAAACAAAGCGAAGGTTGGAGTAGGTGATCCAGTCCTAGGACATCGCAGTGTTAATTGGAGCACAATTTTTATATGAAAAAGGATTACATTTGGAGTACTCTGATGCTCCAATTGGAGTACTCTTTAGATAGGAAATAGAGTACTCTCGATTTTTGCAGGAAAACCGACATTTTAATGTGTGTTGTCAAAAGAAGAGTTCACACTTGGTATTGATACACTATGGTGTCGACTTATGTTGTGACTTAAAAGTGGTTTGCTACGACTAATGGGTACGTATTAGATACATGTTCATCACGTTCCACCAATCAAAATGGGGAATAACCTAAACGTTCCAGCGACGTTTCTGCGTGAAACCAGGCTACGTATAGCGGACGTGGTATTGTGGTAGACGCGACTTTTGCCGAACTGTGCACCTATACCAATCTCTGTTGTTGTTGTTGTAACGAGGTGTAGCCCTGCCTAAATGTCAGACAGGGTCACCTCGAGTGTATTGCTCTTGGCCGGGTCGATATAAGAAAACGGCCCGGGTCGTTTCGGCACGATGGGTACAGCACAAGTACTGGTACCGTTCTCGTAGATCCGGCAATACAAGAAACTAAACTAGCCGTGCAGGCTATGTAGGTCATTTAGCGTTACCCAGGGTGCACCAACTGGGAGGCGACCTACTTTAATATGAAATTATAAAACTTCAGGCCGATTCTAAACAATTTCTCACTTTGCGGATTTTCTCACCGTCATATAATTTGTGAGCAAAAATGTATAAACATGTGAACATGTGCTATGACATTCAGTCAGCTGATATTTACATACATCACGATTTTCTACCACGTTTTCAAAGGCAAGAATATAAAGCTGACTGAATGTCACAGCGCTGTCTAGCAGGGTCGTATTTTTTAATAAAATGTTTATTGTACCTTTCAAGGTTATACTTATGTTGATTTAAAAAAAGTGGATAATTTTTCCAAAAGTCAATCAAAATATTACAAATTACTCGAATATTTTCGTTCTAAAGCTAAGGGTGCACCTAGCGACACTACGCGACGCGACACGACGCGACCAAATATTCTTTGCATGTGTTCTTATGGAGCAGAGTACACCTAGCGACAGCAGCAGCACGACGCGAAACAACATAGTTGGTCAAGTAGGCAACTATTTGGTCGCGTCGCTTCCTGACGCTACCCTGAAAAAATTAAGAGTACTCTATTTCCTATCCAAAGAGTACTCCAATTGGAGCATCAGAGTAGTCCAAATGTAAACCTTTTTCATATAAAAATTGTGCTCCAATCAACATTGCGATGTCCTAGGACTGGACCACCTACTCCAACCTTCGCTTTGTTTCTACTACTCCATGGAGTACCTACAGCCAGAGTACTTTGCAATCTACTCCAATGTTGCCAGAGCGATAGTGTCGTGGTTTTCGTCGATTAGGCACGAGCAATGATCGACTTTTAAAAAGCTGAAGGTGGTCCAATAAAGTATACAAGGGATTAGTATTGGAGTACTCCAATATCAAAAAATTGGAACACATAATCCAACGATTTTTGCAGGGTAGGTGTGCCCGTACCTTAAGCAGTAGATTTTGTTTTATGCCCCCAAAAATGTAGTAGATCGATTTCAGTAAAGTCGAACCCCCACAATCACGCACCGCTAAAATTGTGTTTCGCCCTTTAGGCGATTACTTCTAAGCCCTCACTGATAGCAAAAGAACGCACCTATCGATTGAACCCGTTTTAGAATATATTTTGGAAAAGAATTGTTAAGTTGTTAATTGTTATGCCACCGTTATTTAATCTAATGTTATTGTATATAAAAACGGATAGAATAGACGATCGATTTGCGCAATGAATAACAATAGCAATACTCCAGCAAGTGTCGCATCCTCAACATTGGAAACAAGTGAATTTGGAGACAACAACAACGCAACCATTAACTCGATCGAAGTTCATGGCTTGCAACAGCAGCAGCAGATACCGACCCAACACACACTATTGGTACAACAAATATTAGATAATACAACAGCAAACATCAATATTGACGGAAATCCAAGTGATTTAAATAATTCCAATTTTGAAAGGAATGTAATACCACATAACCGTGAGAATATAATGGAGCAATATGCTCGATATTTGCGTCAACAAGTAGCTGAAGTAACAAGAGGTGGATTGAGTAACATTATTGCCTCATCAAGGAATCGACAGAATGCAGGCTATACCCCAACAACAAGATCGGATAGTTTTAACCGACGTATACGGTACATGCCAGCTCCACTTGCTGGAGGAGATGTCTTAAATAGAGTACTCAACGCAGAGAGTCGTCTTTTAGTACCTTCACAACAACAACATTCTAATGAAAATCCTGCTAGCAATAATCAAGTAATGATCACATTAGCGGCGGAGCATGATGCAGGCGATATTTCGTCTAGAATTGCTATGCCAAGTCGACTGATAACAGCTAGAATTGCAGGTGAAAATCAGGTATCATATTTTCACAATAATTCACAGCAGGATAACATTAGTACGCCAACAACTTCAACAAATGCATTAAATCAAACAATTGCAAATAGAGTCCGACTTTTAGAGGATAGTGTTGGAGGAGGAGGTGTACACAGATCATTACTTGAACGCGCTTCATCACTGGCTAATGCAAATGTCTCAAGTCAAGATACTACGAATGCAACAAGAGGCAGTAACACCGAGGTGTCTGCTGCGTCTACAGCAGACGCAAATGATTTGTATAATAACGTTTATTCAGATATATTTATTAATGCTATACGACAATGCCTTCACTATATTCCTTTTGCTTGTATATTGCTAATGAAGTTTATATATGATCATTTTACCGGATTAATGGATATAATGCTTTTACAATTTGTTATGTATTATGTTAACAAATCATTACAAGCTCAAGTCGCAAGAATTGAAGAGAAAAAGAATTCTATATTGTTACGAGATCTCTCGCTTGCAATGGCTACTATTACATTACGCTTGTTGATTGCTTCATCTTCACCTGATCTATTTGGTCTATTGATAGCACCAAGTATAGATGAACGTAATATTGCTCACCAAATCTCATTTAATTTTAACCAAGATAACAGCAACAACATCAACAATAATCTTCCAGCATTCTCACAAAACAACAAATTTTCATCCACGGCACAAACAGTTATCGATGCGACTGCTGGAACAACATCAGCGGCAACTACAACAATTTTTATACCAAAAGTTATATCGTTAGTTGCATTAATTTACTACATAGCTGTCAATGATCTTATACTTAAGTTGATTACTATTTCAATTAAGTTGATTATCACTTTGTTACCTCTACGAACCATACGCCACAAGTCAAGGGTAAGGGAATTATGTAACAAAAAAATCAAAAATTATATATATTTTTATTTTCTTTAATTCTCGTTTATGTTTAATTGCAGGCTCGTCTATATGTGTTCCTTGAGTTTTTCTCGCAGTTCTATCGTTCACTGGTGCCCATTCGTCAGTGGTTGTTATTCCTCTTCGAATCATATTCGGGCCTACATGCAGTAAGTCAATTTTTATAAATACTTGTGTTATTTCATAGCAGCGAACAGAAACCGGGGTAGTAAATAAGCGTAACGTGTCTTTCACGTTGACAATAATGATGCATATTTTAAGAGTGTCTTTGCATTGGAAAATCCCAGTTGTGTGCGAGGTGCCACGCCCATTTTTCCCATATCTCACATTATTCCTTGACATATTAGAGACTAACCTTTATAACCCCTTCTAATATAAACACTTCCTTTTAACATATCCCACAATTTCGTTAATCTGTAAGAGAGAATAGCCTCATACATCCCCTTTATTATTCTAACGTTAACACTTCCATAGAATTACATAGAAAAATACCGTTAGTATGGTAGGTGCCCCGTCCCCATTAGTATGCCAACTAATCTAACTTCATTCCCCACCAGAGTTATTGGTTTAGAGATGCCACACCTCTCAATAAACTGGAAAAGAAGTATCCTATATTTTAAGTTAAACAAAGTTGAACAAAAATCGTCTTAATATTTTCGGAGTCCATCGTACCGAAACGACCCGGGTCGTTTTTTTTTGTTATCGACCCTGCAGGGCTACTCCTCGTTACAACAACAACGGTTTTTTTTAATATCTCGACTCCGGCGCCACCTACCGGAATAACTTTTTGTAGCAGAGTTCTTTCTTAAATAACAAGCGCACGTAGTAGAAAGTTGCAAAATGAACCATAAATAAGCGTTTTCTCAACATCTCGACTCCAGCGTCACTTATCGGCTTAATTTTTTGCAATTTTGATGAGAAAAGCAACATATAGAGCTTCTGTCGGCCAGTTACTGTTCTATTCTAGAGTATTACTCTTTGGTTTGGTTTTTTTGCCTCTACTGAAAAATATTTTTTTGGTCGCTGGCAGGTTTACACTCTTAGCCGACGATATATATCGCTCACTTGCTGCAACATCGTCATAACTAAAAAAAACCCAAATTTTTGGTTAACATCACTAATATATCGGAAATAATATGTTTGATCAACTGACAAAGTGTTATATCCGAGTTTTTAACATTTCACGCAGCATCGCGATAGAATTAATTACTTATCCTATATAAAAAATACATCAATTCAAAAACTAAAAATGCGTTTTCTGTAATATAAAATTTGTTAGTTATGACGATGTTGCAGCAAGTGAGGATATGTAGGTAATGGATTTATAACTAATAATCTTGCATCAGATTTCAGGGGTGATGTTTTCTTCAGCTTACATAGTACTCAAAGGATGTGAATTAGCAGATCGTGGCAAATCCCTTAAGAAATCGTTTTATAATTTATTGAAAGATGTGGTAAGAAATTCTATAACATTTTTGTTACTAAAACAAATTAACAAAATATATTTATACCCCCGAATTAGGATAAATCAAGAAAACCAGTAGAAAATGATTTTGATGCAGCCGATGAGGTGTGTGCTATTTGTCAGGACTCGTATGTCGCACCAGTGGTATTGGAGTGTGGACACATCTTTTGTGATAATTGTGTAACTACGTGGTTTAAGCGAGAGCAAACATGTCCAATGTGTCGTGCCAAAGTTGGGGATAATCTTGCTTGGCATGATGGTGCTACAACATTTTTCTATCAGCTTTATTAACTATAGTTCGGGTAGATGTACCTACATATCGCACACTAACTAAAAAAAGAGTCATAACTCAAAATCAGAGTAAAGGGGCTGATACATTAGCGCAGATCCGGAATTAACTGCGATTTTGGAAATTAACTTGAGCACAATCTTAATCTTCATTCAGCACTCTTCAGATAAATAAAAAAAAAAAACAGCAAGAAATACCACCAAAATGAAATACAATAAATAAAGAATTATCGGCGACATTTAACTTTAAACCGCAGAAATACAACCAAAATGACGCTAGATGGCGCCGAGATGGTGGATTGTTAATCTTCAATGTTGTGTGTATCAGGGTAAAATTTGGATCTGATAAAAGAAGATTTACATATACGCGATAACCTCCGTGTGTATCCATAACTTTCAGTTAATTGCTTCTAGATCGCACAAAGTCATTTGATTTTTAAAAACTTGGCATCACTGTGCTCTTTAAAGGGTAACGATAATAGTCAAAAAGAAAAAACTTTATTAAGCAATCTATGCCCAGAAAGCGACGTAAAAAAATGTTGAGTTCGGTTTTGGATTCAGAGTGCGATATGTATGTTTATACATAATCTATCAGAATGTGTCATTGTATAATAGGTATACTAGGGTGGCAAAAGACCCATTTTTGTTTTTTTTTTCGACTTGCATACGAAAAATATGATTTCATGATTTTATGATATGACCTCAAAGTAGAAGCAAGGTTAAAATTTGGCAAACTCTCAAATTTTGCTTGCTTTGCTCGCTTTGACAATCAGATGTTGATGACTCTGCTTTAATTAAAGAATAAAAAGTTTGTGGAAATAACAATTAATTCATTTATTCTCTATTAAATTAAGAAATTGACCAAAACACTCTGAATGCAAAGAAATAAATAACGAAAACAAATGTATAAAAGAGAAGCGTCAAGGCGTTCATTGTAGCATACCTCTGAAGTTGGACGCAAAGTTTTGAGGTAGCAAATGTCAGGCGAGGTTAACAAAGCTTTATGTATTTGACCCTTAAAGCATACCTTGTAAAAACTAGTTTATGTATGTATGTACATGTAAAACATACAAATTTATTTAAATAAAGTACCTATAGTAAATTATATATTCTTCTGTTTAAGGATCTTGCAAAGGCAATTTTAATGATTACATCTATGTAAATTATTTTTTGCTTTCAATTTCCCCTTTTCAATACCCCAATTGTGTTTTTTTGAAAAACTGCTCCATCCGTTTGTGTAGCTAAATTGTTAATTTTTGCATGCTGTTCTTTGGTAACGATTTCTTCCATGACTTCACCGTCACCTCTGATCAGGCGCGTCCGTCCAGTACTAGGATCCACAACGCGTCGCATTTGTTTTTGCCGCTGTTGATATTCCTCTGGTGTTAAAGGTGTGTGTGACTTGGTGTTCATTAATTCCAATGGTATTTCGAAACCGCTTTCATCATGGGCAAATTCTTCTGCTACATTATTGGGTTTAGTTTCTTTGCTTGATTCTTTTGCATGTTTTTTATGTTTACTTTTACTTTTTTTATGCTTATGTTTATGTTTTTTCGATTTTTGCTCACGCTTTTTATCTTTTCCCATTTTGCAAAGTCTCCACTTTGGTATATTTATAAAGTCTCCACTGAAATAGGTCTGTTCGTAAAATGTTGAAAATTGCATTTACTGCCTTTACACGCGGAAAGAAGTTGCTAGCAATATATCTTTTTCAATCGGACACATTGCCGTGACAATCATTTGAGGCACCACTCAAGGGTTAATTACATAAAGCTTTGTTAACCTCGCCTGACATTTGCAACCTCAAAACTCAGAGGTATGTACAATGAACGCTTTGACGCTTCTTCAAGGGTCAGTTACATAAAGCTTTATTTTGACTTTACCTCAAACTTTGACTTTGACACAAAAGTTCAGTATACGTATTTAAGCGAAGCATGGCGAATTGGAGTGCTTAAAGTTGAAGCAAGGTTAAAATTTGGCAACTCTCAAATTTCGCTTGCTTTGCTTGCTTTGACAATCAAATGTTGATGACTTTGCTTTAATTAAAGAATACAAAGTTGGAGGAAATAATAAAGGGTGAAATACATAAAGCTTTGTTAACCTCGCCTGACATTTGCTACCTCAAAACTTTGCTTCGAACTTCAGAGGTATGCTACAATGAACGCCTTGACGCTTCTCTTTTATACATTTGTTTTCGTTATATATTTCCTTGCATTCAGAGTGTTTTGGTTAATTTATTAATTTAATAGAGAAAAAATGAATTAATTATTATTTTTTCCAACTTTTTATTCTTTAATTAAAGCAAACTCATCAACATCTGATTGTCAAAGCAAGCAAAGCAAGCAAAATTTGAGAGTTTGCCAAATTTGAACCTTGCTTCAACTTTGAGGTCTCCAATTTGCCATGCTTCGTTTAAATACCTACACTGAACTTTTCTGTCAAAGTCAAAGTTTGAGGTAAAGCCAAAATAAAGCTTTATGTAACTGACCCATAATTAATTAATTTTTTCTCTACTAAATTAATTAATTAACCAAAATACTCTGAATGCAAAGAAATAAAAAATGAAAAGAAATGTATAAAAGAGAAGCGTCAAGGCGTTCATTGTAGCATACCTCTGAAGTTGGGCGCAAAGTTTTGAGGTATCAAATGTCAGGCGAGGTTAACAAAGCATTATATATTTGACCCTTTGAGCTGATGACCCAATGTACGCTTGCTTTGCTTGCCTTGCTTACCTATGCTTACCTTGCTTTTCTTTTAAAGCTTCTATGGCCCAATATAAGCTACAAAAGTTGTCAAAATTACAGGATGCGACAAACAAGACAAACAGCGAAGCGTGTAAAGCGCTATCAAATAGAGATTTGGGCTATTCGACGCTTTGAAGTGTTTCAAGCAAGCAAGGTAAGGCTGCCACTGGGCCAACTTTCATACATTTCAGTAGAGTTCGAAAGAATATTGACATTTCTCGAGGCAAAGCCAGCAAAGCAAGCGTGCTTTGGGCCATCACCTTTAGGTATTACCCTGGGTCTCATGATATGATATCGAGATGGAGGGTTTCGACAGGACTCAGATGCCAAGGTTATGCAGACGACATAGTAATCATAGCAAGGGGCAAATTTGAGAGCACCCTATGCGATATAGTGCAGAGAGCATTAAATCTAACAAAGGAGTGGTGTGCTGGAGTGGGCCTTAACGTAAACGCCAGCAAAACATCTATAATTCCCTTTACAAAGAGAAGATCTCTTCCGAGACTGAGGACCATTACACTAGGTGCGGAACACCTGGTGGCAGTACTTGGGCGTGACATTCGACTCCAAGCTACTGTGGAGGAAACATGTCGATAACACGACTTCCAAGGCCACCAGGGCAATTATGGTGTGCAGAAGAATCGCGGGTAAATCATGGGGATGCAGCCCCAAGGTGCTGACGTGGATGTACACCATGATAATTAGACCCATAATAGTGTAGCGATGCACTTTTTTTGTTCACAACAAAAGTGCTGCTTAACAACAAACATTTAAATTTTTAATTCGACAAATTTTCATTGCTTAACTTGTTTTCAGTTTGTCATAATTTTTCATTGTGTGAAAATAAAAACAATTTTAAATTTCAATAGGAAATACATATTTATCTCTTATTTCCTATATTGGTGACCCCGACGTGATATTAACTTTCGACCGCGTTTTTGTTTCCGACGCGTTATAAACTTTCGATCGGGGAATAGGAAATACATATTTATCTCTTATTTCCTATAATAATATACGGAGCGGTGGCATGGGCACCCAGATCAGCCTTAGGCACGGTGCGGAAGTCACTCACTAAACTCCACCATTTGGCCTGCATATGTATAACGGGAGCCACATGAGCGTACATGCCCTACTGCGGTATTGGAGGTGCTGCTCGATCTGAGTCCCCTGCACATAGTGATCGAACAGGTGGCCAAACGTCCCATGCTGAATATAGCAAGGGAAGAAACTGGCAGAGGAAAACTAATCTCGTCCGCTGGAGCAGACAGACTGATAACTCCCTAGGGACGACATCGCGAAAACCATGAGATTCGAAAAAAAGATTCAGGATAGAACTGGGTCAAGATCACCTGGGACGCTTCCAAAGTGGAAAGATTCCACCAGGACAGGGCACTGGTATGGTACACAGACGAGTCAAAGACTCCCGCAGGGATCGGAGCCGGTATAACAGGCCCCCACTGCAACGTGTCCATATCCCTTGAAGAATGCCCGAGCATATTTCAGGCGGAGGTAGCTGCGATAAGCATATTCGCAGACATAAATCTGCAGCGTGGTTACTTCCATGAGAACATAACAATACTAAGCGATAGTCAGGCGGCACTGAATGCCATCTCGGCATGTGAAATAAGATCTCTTCTGGTACTGGAGTGTGTGGACAGACTAAATAATCTGGCATCTCGCATCAGGGTCCGACTAGCCTGGGTCCCGGGCCATGTCGGGGTGGAAGGCAATGAACGAGCCGACAAGCTTGCTCGTGCGGCGGCAGCAACGAAGTAGGTCCAGAACCTTTTCTGGGCATCGGCCCCCATACCATAAAAGAGAGACTTAGGGTAGAGGAGTCAACTCTGAGAGAAGTACACGGGCGTCAAACCACTGGGCTGCGTCAGGCGAAGGCAATGATGGGCGGTTACAATACCAATAGATTCGAAAGTGTAATCGGTCTATCCAAGAAGAACCTTAGAATCATCACAGGAGTTCTCACAGGTCACTACAGGCTGAAGGCCCACATGTACAGAATGGGCATCCAGCAGTCGTGCGACGCTATCGCTAGAAGTAGGCTAATGATCCTTGGTTCCACGAGTCTAGAGAGCAGGCACATACACCAGTTAGGGCCGACCCTGATTCTGGATTTCCTGAAAGCGATCGGCTTGGAAAATGTGCTATGAGTATATGAGGGCACAATTGATCTTAAGGTAGCAGTGCTACACCTCAAGTTTATTATTATTATTTATTAAGGTTAAAATTTGGCAAACTCTCAAATTTATCTTGCTTTGACAATCAGATGTTGATGACTTTGCTTTAATCGAAGAATAAAAAGTTGGAGGAAGTAATAACTAATTCATTTTTTATCTATTAAATTAATAAATTAACCAAAACACTCTGAATGCAAACAAATAAATAACGAAAACAAAAGTATAAAAGAGAAGCGTCAAAGCATTCATTGTAGCATAAGTTTATGTATTCGAACCTTTAGAAAAGCTACTGAAAAATTTGGCAGCCCTAATTGAAAATTTTCAAAATAGCAACCCTGCGTTAGACAAGGATGACAATCGAATCAAACTTAACTATAGTGACTTCACTTGAGCTTATGTTGAAAAATAGTGTGGCAAAGTTTGTTCGACGCGACACAAAAGACGGGGTTTTACAATTAAATAGTTGAAAAGAACGCTGAAAATTGGTAATTTACTTAAATATAATAATGCAGTAATGTGATATTTATTTAATTATGTGATTAATGAGAAAAACTTATGCGGCCACGTCATATACATAGAAGTGAATTTGTGTAGTTATAACTTGGAAAAGATTAATGGGATTGGTGTGCGAGCGATGCTGCAAATGGAAGAGTAATAAAAATGGCTATTTTCACTTTAACAGATTTAAGAAAAAATTTTCTCCACCATCATGATTTGTGTGCTATGTGGCTATTTGTGATGTTTAATATGTATTTTAATACGTGTTAGGTTTTGTATTGCACTCTCTTATGTATGCACATATATAAAATAGTTAATTTAAAACGTTTTTTGTTGCATTTTGCCAAATTTCATTCACAATTTCAATGGAAATTATCAAATGCAGCCCTGTCTTGGAGAGCGCTTTTCACTTTACCCTCACTATCATTTTTTTTCCTTTGTGTGTATGTTTCTTTTTGCTCACACTTCTTTCACCCTCTTTTGTTTTAACTTTATAGCAAAGAGGATATCTATCCTCTTTGTTTATAGATGCAAAGTGTGTGCGAGTAAGCGTGATGGTATGATGATTTACCCGGTTTGCAAATTTTGCTTCGTTTCATTTTTCTGCGAGTCCGTGCCTCTCATTCCTGTTCCTGTCATCGTAATTCATTCTCGTTGATTTCGTTCCATATTAAAAAGTTTTTCCTGCAGATTTTAAAGCCGCTGACTGTTTTCTTGGGTTAAAAAGTTCTTGCTTGGAGGTAGGGGACTCAATAAAATTGTAAGTAAAAGTACATACAATTGTTAAAATTAATTTTATCAAGCTTAACAATTGCGCTCGTGTATTTTACCAAGCTTATATTGATGGAGCCCCATGTCTCGTGTGCAGCTGAGATATTTATGAACATGGGTTGCGGCTTGGCGTGTTCGCTTGATGTGTGTTGTGCATGTTCAAGCTATAATGGTCACTCACTACTACTACGTGGTCTATGATCATTTTGGTAAGCACATGCAGATCAGCCAAGGCATAATATGATAGCAAAATTTCTAAAAAAAAAGGCAGTTGTATTAACATTACAAAGGTTATTGTAAATATATAGTTTGTATGTTGTGCGTGAACACTACCTACCGCCGCCAGAACAGCAGATGAATGCAGCAAGAACTTTTATACCGGCAGCACTATCCACAACTTTTGGATGTGCCTTACAATTAACAACTCACAATTTGAATTGATTAGGTCCGGTTAACGCTAACCGGCAGTATAACTCGGTAATCTGTTACTGTTGTTGGTCAGCTCATCCATTCATGAAATGTAATGACGGATCAAACAGGGTTGTGTTGACGCAAAGTCTATGCTCTCACCATTGCTGGGCTTGATCTACCGACGGCAGAGGGAGCGTAGACCCTGCGTGTTAAGGGTTAGAGTATGCTCGATATAGGCATACCGCTCGTAAGAAGTCACTAATACGCAAAACTTAAAGACGTGCAAATCGATGGTTGATCTACGGGTTTTCAGTGTTATTTAAAACTACAGACAAAGTTGACTATTAGAGTTTATCCCTGCCAAAACTAGCATAGAAGGGTGAAAATAGTAAACAATTGGTATAAGTTGGGGCAGTCGGAACTCTGTTGAGACTTGACATAACAACACACAGCCTCGTTATGGAAATGTACACCAGAGAATGCTTTTATACAGGCCTAGCACCACTTCTAGCAAGAACACATTCTTGCTATGGATACACGAGTCACTTTGGTTCAACTACGATACAATCATTTTATAAGACTGAATATTGGTCTACAAAAGATACAAAGTTTGCACCATCATTCTGGCCCAACTGCAATTTGTATAGAGTAAACTTTTAAGTGCGTCCGTTCACGATACCAACGATCTGTTAAACTGTTACAGGAGCAAAATATTCTAAGACCACCTTCATTCCGTTAGAAAATATTAGGGGCACTATAACGTAAGGAGCGTGACGACTAGGTAGGATAAACATACAAAGCTTTATTAAGCGAAAACCTGGCTAGTCATCAACATGGCTTCCGTAAACTGCACAGCACCACCACCGCACTCAATGCCATTACAACGCAAATAAATAGCGGCCTAAATCAAAACCAACCAAATCACAGGACTGTGTTAGTGGCACTTGACCTGTCGAAAGCTTTTGACACAGTCAACCATGCCACTCTCATACAAGATCTGTTTGAGACACAGATACCTGATGGTTTAAAGAGATGGACCCCTAATTATTTGAATGGACGGCAGGCGTCGGTTAACTTTAGAAACGCAACATCAAAACCTAGACGTATTAGACAGAGGGTGCCACAGGGTGGTGTCCTATCCCCGACACTGTTTAATTTCTATCTATCGAAGATGCCCCCACCACCAGAGGGCGTCTCCGGCGTTTCATATGCCGACGACTGTACAATAATGGCGACGGGGAAGGGCCCCTATACTGATGAACTCTGTACGAGAATCAACGGTTACCTCTGCGACCTTTCCAGGTTTTTCACTGAGCGAGATCTGACAATATCTCCGACTAAATCAACGGCGACGCTTTTTACGACATGGACGCACCAGGTGAGAAATGAATTAGGCATTTTCGTTGATGGCACTAAGCTACCAACTGTCAGCCACCCAAAGTTATTAGGGATGACACTGGATAATACTTTCTCATTTGCTGGTCATGTGTCTGCAATGGTCTCAAAGGTACGTGGTCGCAACAAGATCCTCAAGTCACTTGCCGGCAGTACTTGGGGAAAAGACAAAGAAACGTTGCTGACTACATATAAGGCCATTGGCCGACCAGTCTTTGACTATGCTGCACCCATATGGTCGCCTAATGTACATAACACCAACTGGACGAAGTTACAAGTCTGCCAAAATACTGCCATCAGAACTGCTACGGGATGTCTCCTCATGTCTTCCGAGTCTCACCTCCATCAGGAGGCAAAACTGCTCAATGTAAAAGAGCATGCGGAAATGCTGAGCAGGCAATTCCTTCTGAACTGCCACAAGCCAGCACATCCAAACCGTCATCCTTTGGACATAGATCCGCCCCGAGAGACATAAGGAGACATCTCCGTAAGCATTATGATGAGAACCGGCGTCATATTACCTTGCCGTTTGATCTGCAGAATCATAGGCGGGCTCTAACCGACATCCACACCGAGTCGGTAGACACTTTTGTCTTTTGACACTTGGTAAGGTGCATTCTTCTTCAGCAATATCCGGTGAAGGACTGTTCAGAACGGGATTCACAGGTAGAGATCCGACAAAAGTGTTGTTGTTGTTGTTGTTGTAGCGAGGTGTAGCGCAGCCTAAATGTCAGACAGGGTCACCCCGAGTGTATTGCTCTTGGCCGGGTCGATATAAGAAAACGGCCCGGGGCGTTTCGGCACGATGGGTACAGCACAAGTACTGGTACCGTTCTCGTAGAACCGGCAATACAAGAAACTAGCCGTGAAGGCTATGTAGGTCATTTAGCGTTACCCAGGGTGCACCAACTGGGAGGCGACCTACTTTTACACCCCGCAATAGCAACGTCGTCAGCATATGCTACTACCTTAACCCCGTTTTTGTTTAGCTCGAGAAGTATATCGTTCAGTGCGACCACCCACAGTAGTGGAGAGAGAACACCTCCTTGAGGTGTACCCCTGCTCACTGTTCTAGTTATTGTGGCTGATCCCATGTTCGCTTCTATCTGTCTGTTCTCTAGCATCGATTGCGTCCATCCACAAATATTGCTGTCTATTCCAGCCTTTTGGAGGGATTTGACAATTGCGCCTGTTTCTATGTTGTTGAACGCCCCTTCTATATATAAGAAGGCTGCCAAAGTGTATTGTTTGTAGTGAAGCGATCTTTCAACTGTGCCTATGGTTTCGTGAAGCGCAGTCTCCGTTGACTTGCCTTTCATGTACGCATGCTGCGCGACGGAGAGGATAGGCCCAGTTATTACTGATCTTATGTGGAGATCCAGAAGTCGTTCCAGAGTCTTCAACATGAAGGATGTGAGTCTTATGGGTCTGTAGTCGTTGGCATTTTCATGCGAACGTCTACCCGTTTTGGGGAGGAATATGACGTGAACTCTCCTCCAGCTCCGCGGGATGTAGGTCAGAGTGATACTCGCCCTGAATACCCTGGCCAACCAGCGGACAATTTTATCTCCTAGCTTCTGAAGCATCACTGGAGTGACGCCGTCGGGTCCAGGAGATTTGTATGGGGAGAAGCTGTTTTTTTTTTTTAATTAATTGCGTGTCTAATCTTTTCTCTGTCCAACAACGTTGCCAGTAATTCCTCGCGGGGCTCGGAGACCCCGCCCTGGGGTACATGTACTGGCGTGTGGTCGCTGGAGGGGAAGTGTTTATTCATTAGGGTTGCTAGGGATCCCTCCGCTGAGTCTGCCCAAGAACCATCTTCCTTTCTCACGAAAAGATTATTTACATGCTCTTTGGACAGGATCTTGCTCAGTCTGGAGGCTTCCCGGGTGTTTTCTATTGTAGAGCAGAAGGTTTGCCAGGATTGAGCCTTCGCCTTCCTTACTGCTTTCTTGTAGGTTTTGAGCGTTTCCCTATATGACCGCCAATCTTTGGTATTGTAACATACGTTGAATGTTTTTCTTACTGCTGTTCTCAGATTCCTAAGCTCACCGTTCCACCACGGAGGAGATTTCTTCTTAAGAATGCTGACAGGGGTAGATTTGTTATACGATATTGCTAGAGTGTGCTCCAGTTTGTCCACTGCATCATCCAGCTCTTGCGGGCTGGTGATGTCAGGGTAGGGCTCTCTTAGCGTTAAGGATTTCTCGGAGAGTTTGTCCCATCTAGTTCTTCGTGGGTTCCGGTACCGAAGAGGCCGACCCGGACCATACCCTATGTCGAAGAAGGTCAAGCGATGGTCAGATAGGGAGGCTTTGTCTGAAACCTCCCAGTTATTTACCAGCGCTGAACCATTATCCGTAGACAGGGTAAGATCGAGGACCTCCTCCCAGCCCTGGAATCTATCCGAACTCGGGAAAAAGAGAGTTGGCTTAGAACCCCTATTGCAGATGCCCAGGTTCGAGTTAAGAATATAGTGTAAAAGGGACTCACCTCTATCTTTGATTGAAGTACTGCCCCACATAGTGTCTTGCATTTGCGTCGCTGCCGATAACGACGTTTTGGTTTTTGTTGTGATCCAGGAAGTGTTTGAGTTCGGTAGGTGGGGCCGGCCTGTCATGAGCCATGTAGGCTGAAATGACGAAGACCGGCTGCATATCGTCACCTTCCAACTTTACCACCGTTACGTCTGATGTACTGTAATTTGAACATAGGAAAGCCTTTATACTTTTTTTGATTAAAATTCATGATCTTGGCTTACCTACATCTGTTTTGTAGAACAGATTGTGAGTGCTGATGTTTAACCCCATGATCCTCTCTTTGTTGATCCAGGGTTCTTGTATGAAGCTGATGTCTACGTCCTCCTGTGCTAGAAGGACCTTCAGATTATCCATAGCACTTATTGAGTGCTGCAGATTAATCTGGACGCATTTATTGTTGTTGGTTGTGCTCCCCATCTTGGATGTGGACACACTGCAGCAGCTGACCTGCATCATCTACTTCCTCAGGGTCATCCTCATACGGGGTGGTGTCGCCGCGGAATACCTTAACCTTGGCCATACGAATGGCAAAGGCTACCTTGTGGTCCGCCTTCGCCAGAGCCTCCAAGGTCTCTTCGCATATTGCGACCAGAATTAACAACATAAAGTTCAGCTGTACAGACACAAAAAAAATCTTTTTTCGTTTTAATGGAATTTTTTCTTTTGTTCATTATTACTGTTATCAGCAGTAAAAGCACCAAAGATTATGATTATTATTAAAAATTATAATACTAAATTTTAAATTATTATAAATTTGTTCCCTTTTCAGATTCCAAAAATACGTCTCAAACTTGTTTTCTACTTAACTGATATATATTCCACTTCTATCGTCCGGCAAACTATTTTCTAACGTCTTTTGCCATATGAAAGAACTACTGAGATATATTATTTTATGATATTATACCAGAAACAACGCGCATTGGAAAAAACATAATTATATGTGTGTTGTAGTTGTTGAATCAAATTCAAAACAATAGTCCAAGAATACAGAAGCATTATGGAAAAAAACAATACACTCCAATAGAGTAAATAGAAATGATTTTTATAAAGAAAATTATATATAATATATACATAGAGTGAAGAACCCGAAAAACAAACTAAAAAAGCACTAAGCCAAATAAAGACCTGAACATCTTTTTGACCCACATTTACTTAGTAAGCGATTCCTTTTATTTAAGGTCATCTTCTTAATTAGAAGGAATTGTTAAAGATAAAGGCAAACAGTGAAAAGTGTTGGTACAAATTATTAATTTCAAATAAATGGTTGTATGCTCGGCTACGTTCGAGATACTTAGTACACAGAACTTGTATGAATGATTGCGCACAATTTGAAGGCAATGTTAAAACTATACACTCAAAAAAAGTATCAAGCAACAAAGGTGATATCGAACAGTCGCATGCACGTATTGAATAAAAATCTCGTTATTATCGATTACAAATAGCCATTAAATATTAAAAATCCCCAACTGCATATATTTATTCCTGTGATCATAACAATCGCACTTGTTAAAGTAGTGAAAAAGGAAATTTAAAAAAAAGGATAAATATTGGAGTTAATATAACCACAGACGTTAAATATAAATAAACATTTACCAAATGTATATGATGGACGAGTCACAACCGAAAACGTTGTACGTTGGAAATTTGGACCAATCAGTATCAGAGGAGTTACTGATTGCATTATTTAGTCAAATGGGTCCCGTCAAAAACTGTAAGATAATCAGAGAGCCGGGTAATGATCCATATGCATTCATTGAATACTCAACATACCAAGCGGCTACCACTGCACTTACTGCTATGAATAAACGCTTGTTTCTTGATAAAGAAATAAAGGTATGTACATAAAAACATAGTAAAAAGTAACTATAATTAAATTGTATATGGATATTAGGGCGATTAAAGGAAATTATTTTGGATCCTGCGGGAAACAGGTTCAAAAGCTAGGTTTAGATCTAAAAATACGGCTTTAAAAATACTTAGTAGTGTCATACGAACAATTTCTTCAAAAAAGGTCTGGTGAAGTTTTTCGATTTATAAACTCAGTCAAAAGTTATTCAAGGCCAAATCAAATTTCTCCGCTTATAAAGCTTTTTTAAAATGACATTTCCACACAAATGATGAATTATAGGAGCTTATTAAACCTTTTATATTTTTTATGAATATGGGGCAGAGCTGGGAAGTAATCATTACTTTAGGAATTAAATTACTCCCAATTCCCCATTACATGTAATTGAGAAAAGTAATCAATTCCTTTCCTGAAAAGAAAAGGTATTGATTACATTTCAATTCCTAAAAAAAAAAATACTAAAAGTATTTCATCGTTTTGAGGCTCAAGTACAAAATGTAATTGCCGCGCCATTACTTTTGAAAGGAATTGAAATTGTAATTGATATTTTTCAATTACATTACAAGGAATGGAAAATGTACTTTAGAATTTCCCATTCCTCAAAGTAATTGCAAAAGTAATTGAACTTCATTACATTTTCAATTACTTTTGCAATTCATTTTGGGGTCATATAGGGATCATATTGAGATCATTTTGAGGTCGGTTTGAAGTCATATTGGGATCATTTTGGTGTCAATTCTTGGGTCAGCCTTGGTCCACCTAATGGTCAATATCTTGGAAATGGGTTCACAGATTAACCTGAAAGCCGCTCCTTGTGAAAACTCTCACCAATACCTTTAATTTGGAACCCATTCTTGGGTCATCCTTGGTCCACCTAATGGTCAATATCTTAGAAATGGATTCACAGATGAACCTGAAAACCGCTCCTTGTGATAACTCTCATCAACACCTTTAATTTGAACCCATTCTTGGGTCAGCCTTGGTCCACCTAATGGTCAATATCTTGGAAATGGGTTCACAGGTGAACCTGAAAGCCGCTCCTTGTGAAAACTCTCACCAACATCTTTAATTTGAACCCATTCTTCGGTCATCCTTGGTCCACCTAATGGTCAATATCTTAGAAATGGGTTCACAGATGAACCTGAAAACCGCTCCTTGTGAAAAGTCTCATCAACACCTTTAATTTGAACCCATTCTTGGGTCAGCCTTGGTCCACCTAATGGTCAATATCTTGGAAATGGGTTCACAGATGAACCTGAAAGCCACTCCTTGTGAAAACTCTCACCAACATCTTTAATTTGAACCCATTCTTGGGTCATCCTTGGTCCACCTAATGGTCAATATCTTAGAAATGGGTTCACAGATGAACCTGAAAACCGCTCCTTGTGATAAGTCTCATCAACACCTTTAATTTGAACCCATTCTTGGGTCAGCCTTGGTCCACCTAATGGTCAATATCTTGGAAATGGGTTCACAGATGAACCTGAAAGCCGCTCCATGTGAAAACTCTCACCAACATCTTTAATTTGAACCCATTCTTGGGTCATCCTTAGTCCACCTAATGGTCAATATCTTAGAAATGGGTTCACAGATGAACCTGAAAACCGCTCCTTGTGATAACTCTCATCAACACCTTTAATTTAAACCCATTCTTGGGCCAGCCTTGGTCCACCTAATGGTCAATATCTTGGAAACGGGTTCACAGATGAACTTGAAACCGCTCCTTGTGAAAATTCTCATCAACACCTTTAACTTGAACCCATTCTTGGGTCAGCCTTGGTCCACCTCATGTTCAATATCTTGGAAATGGGTTCATAGATGAACCTGAAAACCGCTCCTTGCGAAAACTCTCATCAACACATTTTATTTGATACCCATATCGTATAACCACATTCTGGGTCACCCGTGGTCCACATTTTGGTCAATATCCTAGGACTCCACAAAATTATTTTACTTTTTCTTTCATTAGGACCTTCTCCTGGCAAAAGCAAATAGGGAAATGGGCATTCATTTATATGTATATATATATATATATATATATATATAGAATAACATTTAGCATTTCAATTACTTTTCCAATTCCTTTAAGGAATGGAATGGGAAATTCTCAAGTACATTTTCCATTCCTTGTAATGTAATTGAAAAAATTTAACATTCCTTTTTTGAAAGTCGACATGAGTTAAGAAATTAGTTTGGCCCAAGGCGAATTCGGTTCATGGTTCATGTATTATTGTATAGAATACAAGCAGATGTCAACGACTTTTTCAGCGAAATTTATAAAAACCGTCCAAAAATACGCTTTTATTTAAATATCTGGATTCCATATCTGTGAGATATCGAACATAAAAGTGAAATCAAACAAATTTTTTTATAAATACGGATTTTGCAAATATAGCGACTCCAGTGCCATCTAGTGGGGAAATTTAGCATATTACTTCATTAGGTCAAATTTTGACAAATTCTATCGACTTTATCGAAATAAGCTACCAAATCTCGATAAATTCGACGAAAATTTGACAACATTTGACCTAATGAAAACCAGCCTTTTGAATAAAGTAAACAATTTGCAAAAAGACAGGGTAACTTTTGATCCAATTCGTCGCACAAAAACATCCTAGGGCTTCACATACATATACCGAAAATGCATAAAAGCTTCGGAAAAAGTTCTAAATATTTAGGACGATCTTTAAATCGATATAAAGGCACTCACCATAGTGTGGAAACTGCATTTTTCGTGTCGAAATATAGTATATCAAGCAGGAAGAGAGATTTTTTTTCCAGGAAGATGTTGAGATGAGCTATCAAGTGATCTTCATTGAACGGGACATTTCCCCAAATATCCCAACACAAAATCTTCAAGACAACTACCTTTTTTAAGTATCTGTGTTCGTTGTTGAGATTCATCAAGTGATCTTCTTCATTGACCGGGACTATTTCCCCGAATATCCCATCACAAAATCTTCAAGGCCTTTTTTATACCTTTCATGAACATGAAATGGTATTATAACTTTGGTCTGATGTTTGTAAGTATGAGAAGAAGAAGAGATGGACCCATCAATAAGTATACCGAAATGATCAGAATGACGAGATGAGTTGATTTAGCCATGTCCGTCTGTCTGTCTGTTTGAACGCAAACTAGTCCCTCAGTTTTTGAAATATTTGGCTGAAATTTTGTATGCGGCCACCATTTTCTAATATAGGAATCATTTGTCGGAACCAGCAATATCGGACCGATATTACATATAGCTCCCATACAATCGATTGTTGCGATAAACGGATTTTGGGCTATAACTCCTGTAATTAAAGAGGTAGGAACGTGTAATTTTCCAAGAATAGCTATTTTTATATGTGAAATATCGATGTTGAAAATCATGGAGATGGGATAGATATTTCACACAGCTCCCATACAATCGATGTTTCCGATAAACGGATTTTGGCCTATAACTCCTGTAATTAAACACCTAGGAACGTGAAATTTTGTAAGAATTGCTAGTTTTATATGTGAAATATCGATGTTGAAAATCATCGAGATGGGATAAATATTTCACATAGCCGCCATACAATCGATTATTCCGATAAACGGATTTAGTAGATAACTACTGTAATTACGTATATAGGTAGGAACGTCAAATTTCGTAACCATTGCTCTTTTAGAATGAGAAATGTCGATGGTAAAAATCAATGAGATTGGACCAATATAACACATCGCCACCATATAATCGATAGTTCCGAGCGGTATGAGCTTAAGTTAAATTCACACAGGCTGTACTGGGGATCGAACAGGAAAATCGTGACGGCTATGCCGAAGACAGCTTTCCTTACTTGTTTAGCTATCTCTTCGTTCTTGAGATTCTACATTTTGTCACTCAAAAAAGGCAATTTTCACACTGCCGTGGATTTAACAGGGTTCCCTACATATTGTATACAGTAGAATCGCGAAAAAGTTAACCAATCCGTCCCAAGGGTGTTTTACTATTCCGAAATATTAGCTTTTCCAAAGGGTTTTCGAATTTGGAAAAACCACGGAAATAAACCTAGTTCTGATGATATAGTACATTCAATTTATAAGCATGGCTAACTTTTACTGATTTGCCATGATATTTTCTGCTTTGTTGACATTTTATAACTCACAAGTTCAAATGCCCATGATAAACTACATAAGTATTTACCTCAAGACCCCGACAATAGCTTTTTACTTGGAAATTCGGGGCATACATAGAAATAAGGGGAATATCCAAGCTTGTTTTCTCTTGCAAAACATACGGTTGAGTTTGAAAAAATAGTTAAGCTCGAAAAAGTTAACCAAAAAGGTTAGGTTTTAGAGGGGTACGTGACCGTCGAAAACGGTCAACTTAGCCGAAGGTTTTAAAGGTCGATTACATAAAGCTTTGTTAACCTCGCCTGACATTTGCAACCTCAAAACTTTGCGCTCAAATTCAGACGATTCTCTTTTGTACATTTGTTTTCATTATTATTCCCTTGTATTCAGAAAACAGAAATTTATTAATTTAACAGAGATAAAATTAATTAATTATTATTTCCTCCAAATTTTAATTCTTAAATTAAAGCAAAGTCATCAACATCTGATTGTCAAAGCAAGCAAAATTTGAGAGTTTCTATTTGAGGTTTTCTATTTGCCTTGTTTCGTTGAAACACGTATATTGAACTTATCTGTCAAAGTCAAAGTCCGAGGTCAAGTTGAAATAAAGTTTTAAGTAATTGAGGCTCGCGACTGGCTTTTTCGCGATTCTACTGTATTTAAATATATAATAATTTTATTTCTCTCTTTATTTAGGTTAATTGGGCCACTAGTCCTGGGAACCAGCCAAAAACAGACATTAGTTCACATCATCATATATTTGTTGGTGATCTTAGTCCAGAAATTGAAACAGAGACATTACGCGAGGCATTCGCGCCGTTTGGTGAAATCTCGAATTGTCGCATTGTACGTGATCCACAAACAATGAAATCAAAAGGTTATGCCTTTGTTTCGTTTGTAAAGAAAGCCGAAGCGGAAAATGCGATACAAGCCATGAATGGCCAATGGATTGGTTCACGTTCCATACGAACAAATTGGTCAACAAGAAAGTTACCACCACCACGTGAATCTACAAAATCAGCTAGTGGTATGGGTATGAAAAATAATATACGACATACCTTTGAAGAGGTATACAATCAATCAAGCCCAACAAATACCACCGTCTATTGTGGTGGCTTCCCGCCGAATGTTATCAGTGATGAGCTAATGCATAAACATTTCATACAATTCGGACTCATACAAGATGTACGCGTTTTCAAAGATAAAGGTTATGCTTTTATTAAATTTGTAACAAAAGAATCAGCAGCTCGTGCCATTGAGCATACGCATAATTCCGAGGTGCATGGTAATCAAGTGAAATGTTTTTGGGGTAAAGAGAATGGTGGTGATAATTCAATGAATAATGTAGCGGCAGCGAATGCGGGCATAGCAGCAGCAACCGCCGCAGCAGCCGCTGCCGCTGGTACTATAATGTCGCCTGGGTTGCCAACTACGCCACAACAAGCGGCAGCATCCGCTGCATTAGCTAATGCAGCTGCGGCAGGAGCGGGTTTGCCAGCACAAATGATGACACAACAACAATTGGCTGCAGCTGCGCAATATCCATATGCGGCAGCATACCAACAAATGGGTTATTGGTACCCGCCTACTACAGTAAGCAACAATAATAACACCCAATATAAAACTTTAACATAAAAAACGATTTAATTTTTATAATTTGTTCAGTTATTTACACAGCTGCAGGGCTATCCAGCCGCTCAAATGCAGACACAATATATGCAACAAGGATATTATCCATATACTTATGCTAGTGCTCAACAAGCTGGAGGTATGCATATTGATAACATTAGTATATGTAGTATCGAAAATTGGTATAGCACTTTTGTTTAGCAATGTCCAATTGGCTGCTATTGACTGAGAAACCAAGTTTGACATTTGTATCACACTGTTTCGGTGTTAAAAGAACTGGACAATATTGAAATTACGACTTTCCTTTTTTTACGTACTAACCTAGCATTAAGTGGGCCACTTTTTAATAATGATATTTTAACATCAGATTCTTTTTTTTATTCAACATTTCTTGAGTTTCCATTTGGCTTACATGAAAAATTCGTTTATTTTTAATCTCAGCTCTCATATGCCAGACTAGCAGATGTTCCAGACCTTGTCTACGCAACTTAAAAAGCGGATCATTAATACAGCTTTTTTAATATCTCGACTCTAGCACCATCTAGTGGTTTTAAGTTTAGCAAAAGTTTTTCGTTACTTATCAAACGAAAAGAAGTGCATCATAATTACAGATTCTGCAATTATTGCGATTTCAGCTACATCTAGCTCTAAAAATATAGCCTGAGCCTTTTCGCCACACAACGACGCTTGGTGGAAAGGTCACCCTATTTAAAATCATTTTCAAAAAACGCCCCATATCTGAATTTTTTTCAGAATTTGGTTGAAGACCTATTTTGGAATATTTTTTAACAACACCCTATTACAAAATTTGATTCAAAAAAGCCCTATCTCAGCTGAAAATGTATTGCATTTTCGTTTAGATGGGGTGTTTTTGAAACTCATTCTGAGAGGGCGTTCTTGAACCACAGTTTGAAATATGATTAACTTGTTTAGAAGCTATCAGGTGCCCGCGACTTTATCTGCGAAACCTTAAAAAGCGAATCATACATATGGATTTTCTCAATATCTTCACTCCAGCGCCACCTATCTGGTTTTAGGATCATTTGCAAATATAGCGTCTCCAGTGCCATTTAGCAGGGAAAATGTAGCAACCCTGCGGGTTAGGGGTTTAGAATATGCCCGAGATAGGCATACCGGTCGTTAGAGGCGACTAATATGCACACAGGTAATGGCGTGCTAACTCGATGGTTGATCTACGTATATGAACCTCTCACCTCTCATTACCCATCTTCTCCTTCCTTACGGATGGAGGGATGACATGACCTAGAAGGTTCCACTGGTCATATCAAATCGCTCCCGAGACAGTCGGGCAGTACCCCAAGGGAGTACCGGAGCGTACCTGGTTCATATCCGGCAAAGGACACTGCCAATTTCGACATCACTCCCCAAAACCTTCGAGGAGTATTTTCGTCGTTAAAAAACAACAACAACAACAATCAAGGAAAATGTAGCCTATGGTTCAAATTTGACCCAATTTCTTACAAAAAAGGCCCTACAATTTTATATACATACATATACATAAGTTAAAAAACAATCAGTCTTTTTTGTAAACAAAAATTACCCATTTCCGAAATTTGTAGACATATTTTTCAGTGCAACAATTATATCATGATTAATAGGTCTGTTTACAGAACAAAAAAAGTTCAGAGCAGGTTAGAGCAGAGCAGAGAAGGGCAACTGTCAAAATAGAAATAGAGCTGAGAATCTCGATAGTTTCTTTTTATTTGGGTTTTTTGTTTAAATTCTCAAAATTAATGCAAATGCACGTATACTAAAGCGTTGATTTTCTTGCAGGCTAGCTTTTTTGCAGTTTTCAAAAATTAATTTTTTCTTGACTGGCAATTTCTTCTCTGCTCTAACTTACTCCACAAAAAAGCTAGAGCAGAAATTTGTGATCTGAATTGCTCTAGTTTTGTTTTGAGCATACTCATGAAACTGAAACAAAAGATTGAGCAACCTAGAGCAAGAAAAGTGTTCACGAAACACAAATTTGTGAAATATCTCTAGAAGCAGCTCAGTAAAGAAACCTAATAACACTATACAGCAAAATCAACTTTTTTTCTTGGTATGGGATCTAACAAAAGTTTTTGAAGAGAAACTAAACACTTCCCACACAGCATTTGAATTACTGAATTTTGAAAATATCTTAAGTTGAATACATTTTGACTATGAAATCAAACAGGAAAAATAATCAAATATGTTTACTTTACGTGAACAAAAACTGAAAATAAGTTTTAAACAAATTTTTGAATTATTTTTGATTATTTTTTGGTGACTCAAAATCATATTTCTACCTTTTAATTTTGTACTTTACTTTCAAAATTTAATTCTGAGCCTATATTCACTTTTTTCATATCATAAAAATCAGAAAAAATGCAGACTTTTGTTGTAAATGAGAAACATTTTTTATGAATTCTATAAATCTTCTCTGCCAGATATGTAGTACATATATGTTATATGATACATCGCTGGCTCACAACTGAAGGTGTCCAGCATGTTGGTACCCTTTTCCTTGGCTCGCCTAAAAATACCATGTAAGTGGAAGTCCGAGGCGTATAGCAGCATTTTCCAACGGTTCTACCGAATTTCGTGATCTATACCGACTTAATCGACAGCCCGTCGGATTTGCTAATAGACCTCAGAGACTTGACCGACCTGCGTAGACTTCTGCACAAGACTTCAAAAACCAACATCAGTTTAAAAAAAAGAAATCGAATTATGATCATAAAAGCATATAAAATATGATCAATATATGATTTCAAAAAGGATTCAATAGTATATAAAAAAACTGAACAAATTTTATTCAAAAATTGTGCCGTTAACTAATCAAATTCAATCATAAAATGATAACAAAATTGAATCGAAAAGAAGTCAAATGTTATCAGAAAATAAACAAAATATGAGCTTCAATTGATATCAAATTTGATCAAAAGCTGTTTAAAAATGTTAAAAAATATTAATCAGAAATGATTATTTATGAATAATCATATTTATCCGACACTTCTCCCGACGATACGTTAAAATTCTAATAGAAAATGTTTTTAATTGAACGTTTTTAATCATCTGGAGAGTGATATTTGAATATTTTTTGTTCAAAATTTTCAAAAAATGCTGGCTGGGTTTTCTTTTTGTACACTCTTTATTTTTTAAGTTTATGTAACAACGTTAAACGTGGTCAAAAGTTAGATCTTCGAAAAAATTAAAAACCGCATATTTGAAAATTTTTTCATCTGATTTCGAAAAACTTGTAAAAAAAGTATACCAATCTAACAAGGAAGTCGAGCAGACCACGGCCACATTTTCAATTTTTTAAATACAGCTTTTGGAAAAGCAAAATTAAAAGGGTCTAATTTCGAACTTCGAAAGACATAACTAAATTTTGGAGGCTAATATGGCGTTCACATTGGTCCATAAACTCGAGTTAAAGGGGCATTTTTTAAGTTTATTCATATTGTTGTTGTCAATAAACTCGAGGTTATTATCAACGTGCCTTGTAACTTCGAAAAACAGGGTACGTAGTATTTTTATGTATGGCTCAATCTCTTCAAAAAAGTTGGCTAGATCCCATAGGCAGCCGGCTGCTGTACAGTACTACAGTGTAATATGTTGTATTTATTTTTTTCTTTTCATTTTTGGTGTAGCAGCTGGTTATCGCATGGTACAGCCGAACGTTGCCTGGGGTGTCCCTGGTGCTGTTATGCCCGGTGTAACAGCTGCCACAGCTGCTGCTGCAGCCAATGGCTCTCTAGGACCGCAAATGATGTATAGCGCTGCCATGCCACAATACCAGGGCCAATGAAGCTGATATGCCCGTCATAATTGTTGCAACAAATTGGTGATACGGAGGGTTAATTTATTAAAAGGCATTAAAAGAACATGAAGCGTTTATACATGAGACAATGTCCAAAAATAGATTTAAAAAATGTAAGAGTGCTATAAATAATTTAAACAATTTTGATACTAATTTGTTGTTCTCTCTTACATCTTTTGTTTTAGTCAAGGCCAACATTATTATTCGCATAATAATATTTATATAAAGCTAACCCCCATACAACTGCAACAATCGTAAATGTAACTAAAGTGACGCTAAACAAAACAAAAAACTGTATCGAAGCCATCTATGTCTTTAATATTGGATTGATGATTGATTGATTGACTGCGTAAAATAAACGTAAACTAAAAACAAAAAATGTTAGGATAAAATAGGAATTTAAAGATGACATAAACAACAAAAAGGGGAAATACTGCAGCGTAAATATTAAGTATGAAAGCAGAGCATTTCAACCAAAATTGTTGTTCATCTCCGAATGTGTGAACTAGTTTCTAATAACGAATATACAGAGAAACAACAACATTTACAACGTGAAAATTAAACTTGTAATATTCGCAAAAATCTCAAAAAGAAGGCAAAATAAGAAAAACAAAGAACATAATATAAAGAGGTTAGTAACTAGGTCGTTGTTAAATAGATTATATTTAAAATAAAGAGAACTTAATTATATTATATGATCGAAGATATAGTATGTATGTAACTATGAAAAGTTGAAAGGACAGTGCAGCAACAAAAAACACTCACTTGCTATTAACTTAAGATTTGTAAGCAATTTTACTTAAACAATAGCGAGACATTTTTTTACTTTTCAATAAATCAGAAACACAGAAAGGTACAGCGAGCGAGAAGGCACATCATTTCGAAACAATTTTGAAAGCAATGTAACATAGAGAGCCCCATCAATCAAGATACCAACAAAAAAGAAGAAATTCTGTTGTCAGAAGCTACTGCAAGTGGAACTAGGCGGGGCGGGTAGAGTAAATGATTAAAACCATTCTACATTTAAATTAAACAAGTTAGGATATTTAATAATATAAATAAAAAATAAATATGGCATGTGACAAGCTTTATAAGAAGTAAGTCCATTTTGCTACACAATAGTATATACATATTTTGCGTAGTTGTAAGGCGCAAGATAGTAGGTATCTAAACAAACAAACAAAAAAAAAAAAACATAGTAAATAAGTAAGAAGAGGTGATGAATATACGTTGAATGGATGCAACCGTAAAACAAAAAGAATGAAATAAAATTATTTCAGCAACAAAAGTGAATGCGATGATATACATATGTACATGCAGAGAATATTGAAAACAAAAATAAAATAAAATCATGCAACAAATGTGTAAGCATTTATTTGGCAATTGAACTGAAACTTGCTGCAGCCAACTCTAAGCACTCTACATGGCGTAGTTCGAATAACAACGATAGCGGTAAGAAATTTTCAGCTATATAATAAATAACAATGTTGATCGGATTATTCAAAAGTGGAATTTAAAATTTGATAAACTGTCGCATGCCTGCCGTTTGGCTTTCATGTGTGTTCTGCTCAATCCAGAAGTTATCTAAAATGATCGATATTCAAAAGATGCATTACATATGAGGAATGAGATCCGAACAAAACTTGCGAAAACAAATACAAATTTCAATTCAAGCATATATTTGAGTGGCTCAGTGCCATCCTTGCCTAACCCTCGAAATTTTTTATATGGAGTTATTATGGTATACTACTTAGAAATACTCCAAAGAGAGAGAATAGAGAGAATAGATTCTTTAAATATTGTATTTTTCGCATAGTAAATATTGTGAGGGTTAGGCATTTCTGGCCTTAGGCTGTTTAATTTTTAGTTACCTATTAACTTTGTCACTAATTATTAGGAAATTACTAAATTGAGGGTTAGGCAAGGATGGCACCGAGCCACTCATTTATCAATTGAAGTGGTTCGTCAAAATCTTGCTTCAGCTTACTCGAAGTACGAATAACGACGATAGCGACAAGACCTTTTCAATTTTATTATTAAATATATAATGTTGCCGGATTACTCAAAAGTGGAATCTTGAAATTTATAAACTGCTGCACGTCTGCCGCATGTAATTTATGTGTGCTCTGCTCAAATCAGAAGTTATCTAAAAAAATCGATATTGAAAGACGCATACCAACTTCACAAGAGAATTCTTTAGCACTGAAGCCCATCAAAAACAATGTGTAACGACCTTTTCAATTGTATTATTAAAATACTATTGCAATCCGAGGCATCCGGAAATGGAATATACCTTAATCTTGATAAACAGCTCCTCGCCGGCGTACTTGAAAAGCTCATCAGGCAATCAAGCAACGCCCTCGTTGTTGTCGGATTGTGCGTAGTCTTTGGGGTTTTCTTCAATTTCTTCCTTTGATAAGATAGATAGATAAATGATACATAAATAATCTTAGTAACTAATTTCTACAGGAGTTTGGGTTTTAAGCCATCCTCCCTCATAGGGAGCTTGAAATCCTGAAGTTTGTTTAACCTTAACAAAAACATAATCACATTCGTAAAGAGATTTTGGAACAAAACTCACCTCTTTGTTATAGTGTAATATTTTTGTTCTAACTCAAGAAAAATTCTCTCGTAGACTTTTAAGAGTATCATGTGTAGAATTTTGCAAATCCTCTTTAACAGCAGTACGTAATCCTAACAATTGATTGGTAAAACTTCCGACCAGTGAATGGAATCACCTGAAGCCGTTATTGAAGTTTTGAGTTGGCGATGAAATCTTTCTATCATACCGTTGGCTTGAGGACGATAAACAGATGTTTGAATTTTGTGTGAACCAAGAATTTGAGTGAGCTCATTAAATAATTGAGAAGAAAACTGTGCACCTTGATCAACTGTAATTTTGAGAGGAACACCAAATCTATAAATATATTTTTGAACGAAAGTTTTTGCTACTGTTTGAGCAGTTATATTTCGAAGATGATAGGCTTCTGGCCATCTTGAATGTCTATCAATAATTGTCAAAACATATCGATATCCATCAGATGGTGGAAGTGGTCCAACCAAATCCATATGAATATGTTCAAATCTGTCTTTTGGTATTTCAATTTTTTGTAAAGGAGGTTTTAGATATCTTAAAATTTTGTTTGTTGACAAGATATACAATTTGAAGCCGATTCATTTATATTGCGCCGCATATTAGGCCAAAAATATTTAGATTGAATTAAACGCCTGGTTGCACGAACTCCAGGATGTGATAAAGAGTGTAATTTTGAAAAAATTATCTCTCTCATGGAACTCGGAACATAAGGACGTGGTGTTGAGCCAGAAACGTCACACCAAATTTTAAAATTATACATTGAGCAAAAAATTTGTTTTAAGTTTTTTTTGGACGTAGTACAATTTACTAAACTTTTAAGAGTTTCATCAGATTTTTGTTCTGCAAATAATGTTTGAAAACGTCTAGATATGCAAACAAAAAATTTAAACCGGAAAGTGCTTCATTAATAAAGCGTTGGAAAGTTTCAGCACTATTCCTTAAACCAAAAGGCACACGAATAAATTCAAATAAACCAAAAGGTGTTGTAATAGCAGTTTTATGTACATCTTCAATTGGAATTTGATGATAAGCACGAACTAAATCTAACTTGGAAAATATGTTTTTATTCTTGAAGTCTATACTCAAATCGTGAATATGTGAAAGAGGATAACGATCTGGAACTGTAATACAATTAAGTCTTCTGTAATCCCCACAGGGTCGCCAATCATTGGCTTCTTTTTTTAGGAACCAAATGTAAAGGTGAAGCAATGGAAGAACATGAAGGTCTATAAACGCCAATTTTAACTAAATATTCAAATTCTGTTTTAGCTACTTTAAGTTTAACTGGATCTAAGCGGCGAGGTTTTGAAAATGGTAAAATCCCTTTAGTTTCTATTCTATGAACCGTACTAACTTCAGGAAATTGTTTAATTAAAATTAAAAAAAGGCCTTTTCATTAAATCTCATTTTTCTACCGATTATAATCAGGAAAGTGTCAAAATGTTCACGAAGCAATAGGCTACGAACGAAGTGTCAAACCTAGAGGATATTAGACATTTTGTAAAAAAAATGACAAAAAAGTATAAAAATTTCGAAAAAAAAATAAAATCCGGATGAAAAAAACTTTTGGTTGGTCATAACTCAGTCAGTTTAACGTCAATTTTAATAATTTTGAATATGGTCGAAAGGGTATTTCATCCTCTTAAATCGAAATGAAAAATCATAAAAATCGAGATAGCAGTGGCGGAGATATTGACAGATTAGTTATGATACTTTTTTTTCTATCTCAAAAATTGAAATTTAAAAATATCTCGAAAACTGTTCTACTTTTAAAACAAATGTTTACATATTTGGAATCAAATGTCGAGGATATTTTTTGCTGTCGGGTGGTGTTATAGGATAAATGAATACTTAATAAATTAAATTTAATCCTTATAAAACTAAGATAGTTTGATGTGTAATTTATTTAAAAATTGCTCCAATTACATTCAATTAAATTTCAAAATCAGAATGAAAATTATTTAACATTTTTTGAAATATATAAATCACAAAATTGATTGTTTAGATAAAAAAGTTAACAAAATTCTACCACAGCTACAAAATCGGCCTCTATATTATATGCCCATTGTACTAATGGGATAAATCGACGTGCCATACGAAAACTAACACCAACAATTTTGTGTCTGACGAAAAGTAACACTTTGATTTTTTCTCTGAATAAAATGTACTACCAAAAATTGCTAGTTTTCGTCAAGCACAAATTCAAAGTGTTAGTTTTCGCCAGACACAAAATAAAAGTGTTAGTTTTCTTACAGAATTTTAAGTGTTACTTTTCGTAAAAATTTGAAAAAGTGTCAGTTTTCGTATGGCACGTGGAAATGGTCTTGCAGAAGGAAAATTCCTTCTTTGTTTCCATCCAATTCAATACCACACCAGGGATTATTTATTCTTGTTATTAATATATACACCCCTATTGTGAGTGTCGACCAGTGTTCGGACTTCTACCGCTTTAGTGCTAGATCTACCACTTTTCTGAGTGTCTACCACTTCTACCACGGATGCTTAAAAATTTACCACCTTTTTATAGCTATAAAAACTTAAATTGCGCACAAAAAAGTATCCAAGCATCATATTAGTCAAAGAAAAGTCAAACAGTTTGAAGAAAGTTTTTGGTAGTACATACATACTTTTCTCACAAACTTTGTTTGGTACCATTTTACAAGATAGCAAATTTTCTTCGAAAATTGTCGAGATTGCTGTCACAAGACGAATCTTGGCCTCAGGTCCAGCGCTTCAATAAGGGACTCCTCATCTTTGTCTGATATTAAAACTTTGTCTACCTTTTGCTGAAAAGTTTTATGTATCCCTTTTTATTTTCCTCACAGAAATTAAATTTTTAATTTTCGGATTATTGAAACTGGGGGTTTTAGACACCAAACTTGACAAATTTTGATGAGAATTAGGCAGTCTTGAAAAATGGTACCCTTTGTTTAATAAGTGCAGATTCTAGGCAATTGAAATAAAATCATTATTATTGAATAAATAGCAGTATTTTAGTTAAATGAAAATCTACCACATTTTGTTTAATCTACCACTTTATTTTGAAAATTCTACCACCAAATGAAATATTCAAGTCCGAACACTGATGTCGACCGCAATAGATTCGACTATTAAGCTATTAGCGACCATCGAGCGGTAATCAATCATCTTTCTACACTGTAGAATCGACAGCTATTTTTCAGTCGTTGGCGTGTCGATTGGTTTGCAAAGTGGAAATAAAATGGATCACGAATAACGATAAGTGTCAATTTTTTCAAAACCGGTTTTATTGCATATTGCCTTGGTGCAGTGAAATAACGCCTTTTCAGAAGGGAAATAACACCCGCCAAAAAAAGGAAATAGCGCCCGCGGGCATTATTTCCTTTTTTTTGGAAATAACGCCCGCTTTCAAAAGTAAATAGCCCCGTGTGGAAATTTCAATCAAACCGTACATTTAGAATCGCATATATTTTCCAAACTACTCAGTTGAGTTTTAAAAACAACCCTGTAGTGGAATTCAGTAACTTTAAACAATACTATGAAACGGGTTGTTAGCTTAACAATTTCGTTGTTTGCACTATCGATTCGGTGATTCAGTAGCTCTTCCTTAACAATTAAAAATAGGCGATTGTCTCAGGTGCATTATAGTACAATAGGTGATTGTCTCAGGTGAATTATAGCAAAAAGTAGATGATTCTTAGCTAAGCATAGAACCAATATTCCTTAACAACTACCAATAGGTGATTGTCTCAGTTAAACATAGCAAAACGTAGCAGATTCTCAGCTAAGCATAGAAACAAAAGGTGATTGTCTCAGATAACACAAAGCAAAACATAGAAGTGTCTGAGCTAAAATATATAAGAAAAGTACCTTTTGGCTGTTTTAACAAACAACGCCAAATTATAGGTCGACAATTATTTCGCGTTAACAATAACAGCTGACATTTCGTTAACAAATGTTGTCAAATAAACTTGTAGTGAATAGCGAAATCGTTAAAATTGTTGTTAAGTCAACGTTACAATGACAACTCTTGTTAAAATAGCGTACTGAATTTCACTACTGGGCTACGGCATGCCAAGTCCGGGTGGTTGCCTGAAACGAAACTAATGTATTTTTGCCTATAAATTTTGAACGGATAAACATAATTAATTTCCGCTTTCGGATTCTTAATCTACTCGTGAATACACGTGTTTTGATGCCCCACTTTCGGAGGGCACCCTAAACTGCACTACTACCAAAATAAGTATGCGTAACTTACATAGTATACATATCACCTTTAAACATCAAATATTTTACGGGCTAGGATTACAAACTGCATATCAAATGAAAGGTAATTTTACTACCTATAAAATGAAAACAAAAAATTCTGAAAATCGGTTCGATACTTAAAGGGAAATTTATATTAAAAAAAAAAAATTAAATTTTTCATATGAGCTTTGACCCTTAATAACTCCTGTTATTGTAATTGTCACAAAAAAAAAATTATGTTGTTATACTCACCTTGATCATGTCTATCAATCGTCATACTTCTTTTTTTCATTTTAGAATTGTTCGTATACTGCATTTAACCCGCCTTCGGCCGCGCTTATAAAAAATAACCCTGGGCTACGCCATGCCAAGTCCGGGTATGTGCCAAAACTACTGCCACGGTAGGCAGCCTTCGGTCGCTCTTCAAAAAAATAATCCTGGGCTACGCAATCCCATGTTCCGGCTGCGTGGTATAAATTTATATTATTTTATTACTCGAGAACTTAAAATTTCCACTCGACGTTATCTTCTTTTGTCAACACGGGCCACAAAAGGAAACAAGGCCCGTGTCTTTATTTCCCTTTTTGAAAAGGAAATTAAACCCGCGGGCGTTATTTCCAATTAAAAGGAAATAACCCCGCGGGCGTTATTCGAATAATAATAGAAAATATTGAAAAAAACATTAAAAATTTGTAGTTTTTGTTGGATCAAGTTACACAAAACCAAAGTAAAATACGATCGACTCAATCGAAAAAAATTGTTCTACTGCAAATCGACAATCGGGGTGATAGAGAACAATTTAGGGGGAATTAGCGATATTTGCATTTCGTAGCAATCATGTTATACAATGTCTAGAAGCATACTAAGTTGTAATGGAATTTAGTTAGTTGATTTGGCCTTCTTACTGCCAACTTCTTGTTCTCTAGTCGAATTTTAATGTCATTCTCTAATTGGATTCTAATGTGACTTGTGTTTTTGCCAGTTCTCTAACCTATCTTTAATGGAGAACAGTTAGAGAATTACCCTCGTTATCCAACGTGAAGACGAACCCTTCTCCAACGTTAGAGACTGAGGGCTTATATATACAAACCTTCTGAAGCGTCCGTTGCCACTAAACGCCTAGATCGATATTGATGAAAATTTTTCTGTATACCCAACAGTGGGCCCGAGATAGGACAAAAATAAAATGTTTTGAGTAGCAAGACGATAAGAAAGGGGAGATCAGGAGAAAAATATTTTATTCAAGATATGGTATTTTTTTGTGGGGGAAACGTATACCGAGCCCTATAGTTCTAAATATAAATGGACAGCAGCCGAATAATAGGCTCCCTGACGTCGTATCCTCAAATTGATTGAGGTTTTCAAGATTCAAATTGTTATCCCCTCACCATAAAGCTCCTCACACCAGATGGCTGCTCTTCGTAAAAAAAAAAACAACCGTGCCATTTCAGATAGCGTACAGCTTTTATCGCTTGCTATTTTCTTGACCATGTGATTTCATTTCACCTCCTTGCTTAAAAATTATAGAGCGATCATGACCGCTTCAATAAAAGATTTTCAAGATTGTTTTTATTTTATTAAATGTTATTTATTGTATAATAAGCATGTATCTCGCAATCTTATTTAGCGTTATTTAACACTAACCCCCGAATTCTGTAAGCTCTCTAGTCACTAATAGAGACAATTCGTGTTCCAATTCCATGTGGTCCAATTACAAACCTCAAATGACAGATCTCAATTTTGTGACTGAGATGAGACAAAATTACAGAATTCCGGGGTAAGTATCACTCCAAAAATCTTTCGTATTCAAGGGTATTCCCAAAATATACTGCAGTGGAAGATGGTTTAAATATTGGTATTAAACAAATAAAAACGCATTATTACAATTTCAATATGTTTAGTAGCTTTTTCAGTTTTCATAGATATTCAAAATAGATATCCCAAAATCTGTATGGGTATACCAACAAAAAATATTCTTTAATACAGTGCAAATATGTAGTATTGATTTCTAATTCTAAGCGCACAGTTGCATTGTAAATAATATCGAAACAATTAACATTAACCCTGGAATTCTGTAATCTTGTCTCATCTCAAGTCACAAAATTGAGATCTGTCATTTGAGGTTTGTAATTGGACAACATGGAATTGGAACACGAATTGTCTCTATTAGTGACTATTGTCTCTATTAGTGACTAGAGACAGCTTACAGAATTCGGGGGTAAGCATATAGTCCATATACATAGATATTTATACATACATGAATATAATTAAAATAATCGTTTTTACATAGGTAAAGTTTTGTTTTATAAAAAAAAAATAATAATATTACGCTAGACGAGGAATGTGACAATAGAGATTATTTGTTATTTTTTTGTTATTACTTATACATAAATAGATGCCAAGGGAATATCCATAAATATCTATTTGCAAATATTTAAGTTAAATTTGAATATTTGTGCAATTTGAACAAAAATGCAGTTAAGAGTTCTTAATAATTGTTAGTAGATCAAGGTATTTATGAAATAATGGGCTAAAATTCTATGGCGTACACAGTTTGCATGATTAAACGTTTTTGTTCTATGAAACCATGAGTAACGTAAGCACCCGAAATGATTGAGGGAGACAGCGACTAGAGTTGGAAAAGTAGTTACGATAATATCGATATATTTATCTATCGATAGCCATAATTATCGACTTGTACATAAATTAAAACATATACTTATCGATAGCCCAAACTAATGATACTTATCGATAAACGAAACTGTCAGTAGTCATCGACATCCAAAAAGTATCTACCATCTCCCATCGCGAAACTAATCTTCATTTAGAGGGTTTAATTTTAAAACAAATGGATCTGACATACAGACTTAAGTTTGAAAAATATATAGCTCCATTCTCTAACCACACTTGAGAGACATGATGTTCTCAAACAAAACGGGACATAATTCTCAAATCGACAAAATTATATCTAGTTCTCCAAGGGAGTTCTAATGTCATTCTCTGATGGGATTCTAATGTGATCGAAAATTCGACCAATAAAATCTTTAGGGGGTCGTGGGGTAGCTAGCCCCGTACCCCCATCCATAAATTTCGGGACGCCCCTGAAAATATACCGCCTATACCTCAGTTTTTTCAATTTCCTTTCTATCGGTGCATATTTCATTTAAATCGGTGAAACGGTTCGCTCACAGGAGGTTCCTAAAGTTTTTCATGTGGCGTATTTATATATCGTTACCTTAATTCACAAAGGCCCTAAAGGATGATATACACGGGTCGATTTTTCTAACCTTTTTTTCAATCGACCGTGTAAACAGCAATTCGATCGATTTTCACCTTGTATTTGAGTGGCTCAGTGCCATCCTTGCCTAAGCGTCAATTTAGTCATTTCCTAATAATTATTGACAAAGCTAATAGGTAATTAAAAATTAAACAGCCTAAGACCAGAAATGCCTAACCTTCACAATCTTTATTATGCGAAAAAACAATGTTTAAAGAATTAGAATAGTTTGGAGTATTTCTAAGTAGTATAGCATAATAACTTTTTCGAGGGTTAGGCAAGGATGGTACTGAGCCACTCCTTTAAGGGTTGAACACAAGTGGTTTGTTAAAAATCGACCCGTGTAAATGAGCCTTAACTGACATAAAAAATTTTTACAGGAGAAGCAAACAACAACAAAATTTTACATTGAACGCATGCAAAGATAGCTTTGTAAGTTAGGGCCTTTGTGATATACATAGATTACGTGATTCACGTTCCGACGGAAAAGCTGATTGACCCCTGTGTTGTTTAGTTTTGAGATAGTGTCTACACTTGTAAATTTTTCTTGAAGCCAATTATGAGACAAAATATGGGCGTAAAAGGAGGAGTGAAAGAGATAGCAAGAAAAACTTGAAACGAGTTAACGGCACGATTTCAAGTGTACTCTTCCCCTCTCTTCTCACCGCCTTCGCCAATTTCGCGGCAGAGTTGAATTCAATAATTGGCTGATGTAAAAGGGCACACACGAAACCAAAACTGGAATGGAAACACGATATCGGAACGATATTATGTGAAATTTGGTTTTTCGTAGGGATGTGATCAAAGCTGTATATTTATCAGATTATTAACAGAGCTGGGTAAAATCAATTCCATTACTAAACAATTACATTCCTCAGTAATTGAAAAAT
Source organism: Campiglossa producta (assembly GCA_964058755.1). Lineage (NCBI taxonomy): Eukaryota > Metazoa > Arthropoda > Insecta > Diptera > Tephritidae > Campiglossa > Campiglossa producta. Next base: position 52,251,565 of record CAXKVI010000001.1, on the reverse strand, counting down.
GTAATCAATTCCTTTCATGAAAAAAATACCAAAAGTATTTCATCGTTTTGAGGCTCAAGCAGAGCTGTTAATTTTGATTAGTAATTAGTAATTGATTGATTAGAAGGCTTTTTTAATTAGTAATGATTATTTTAATTGCTTTCAAGAAAAGCAATTACTAATTGATTACGATTAGAAAAAATCAAAAAAAAATTAAAAAATCAAGAAAAAATCAAAAAAACCAAAAATAATCAAAAGTAATCAAAAACGGCTTTTTTGATTATTTTTGATTTTTTCTTAATTTTTTTTTATTTTTTTTTTATTATTTTAAAGTTTTGTTGTTAAAAGTGTAAACATGTGTGTATCTTTGTATGCAAATATATACACCTACTTACACTTTGGGGCTCATGGATTTCTAGAATGAACCTTGATCGCTAAGTATATGTACATATGAGAAAAAATGCCAGGTTTAATGGTTATATTGGTTGGAGTGAAGATAACACTAGTTTACAAATAAGTAATTTAAAAAAATACCAAGATATTCATGTATATGGGTGAATTGGCACTGATATGCCAAGCACAAGACATATTTTTTAAATTTTTTGTATGGGTAGGTTTTCGAGTTTTTTCAGGTATCACTTTATTCAAAATTTCTTTTTGCCAATGTTGCAAAAGCGATACCTCGTTCGAAAGGAAATTAAAATACGCTTCTAACGACTTATAAAATGTAAGGGTGGGTCAAACCATCGCTGAGCAATAGATGGCCAAAGTCGAAATTTTGTCGAATTTTTACGATTTTTGAAAAAAAAAAATTGATTTTAAAAACGTATTTTTTGGCGATTTTTTTGTAACTTTCAACATCTCTACTTTTAATAGAATTGTAAAAGGTCGATGTCTGAGTATTGTAGATATTCAAAAAAATATTCATAGTATTAGTCATTACTAAGCCAATAAAGTCCAAATCAACCATTTTTAGAATTTTTGTCGGTCTGTCTGTAAACTAGTGTAATTTGTCCTTTTATATGTAAACGGCTAGTATCGGACATTTCTCGTTTGATACCCTACGGGTACGGTCGGATAGTTCTATTTGAACACTTATAAGGCTAGGCTCACACTACAACCTACTTCGGCCGTCCGGCAACAATCACACATCCACACACATGTGTTTTAAATGAGCTCCTCGATTTCATCCGATTTCGCCCGATAAAATAGAACGCGTTCGAATTTCTCTGATGAGACCGGATGAAAAAGTCGGTTGCAGTGTGAGCGTAGCCTAAGTATGCTACACAAATTAGAACATAGGCATACCAACTACGTCCAAAAGAGACTTGTAATGATCAATTGATCAAAAATTAAGCGGTTATTATCCATAGAGACATGTCCCGGATTAATAAATTTCGTCCAAAATGGGCGACGTAGTCATTTATGGGCATTTGACATTTGATTTACTATCGTACAGTACTATTAACAAGTTGTAAATTACACCGCTACATTCCATATTTTTCATATTAATATTTTATCATCATTATCATTCCATATTGCATATACCTTTTTAAAAATAATAGACTGAATGTGCAAAAGCACCAGTCTTCTGTTTAGGTTGTAGTTCGACCACTTTATGAGAACTAGTACGAAAGATCTCGAGATTTTTCCTCCAGGGATATTTATGTGCATGAATACATGCATTTATATAAAAGAACTTCTTGCTTGACCTATACATTTGTATGTTTGTGCAAGTGAATATTTATGTATGTACATATTTTTCTACAACAGTACTGTAAAAAAATCAAAAAAAAAAAATCAAAAGTAACCAAAAGTAATCATTACTTTTGATTATTTTTGATTACTTTTGAATTTTTGATTTTTTTTGGATTTTTTTAATTTTTTTATTTTTATTTTTATTTTTTTTTAATCAATTGAAAAATAATCATTAAAAAGTGAAAGTATGTAATTGGTAATCAATCATTAGGTGGCTTCTCAAAAAATAATCAATGAAATGCTAATCATTACCGATTACTAATCATTTATTAAGAGGTCTGGGCTCAAGTAAAAAATGTAATTGCCGCGCCATTATTTTTGAATTCAATTACATTACAAGGAATGGAAAATGTACTTGAGAATTTCCCATTCCATTCCTTAAAGGAATTGGAAAAGTAATTGAAATGCTAAATGTTAATTGGTGTATAAAAACGTATTGCGATTAATGTAAATGGAATTTGCGGGCCATGCTCACTAGGGTGGATCGACAAAAAAAGTTTTTCCAATCCACCTCTAGGATTAAAGATATTTTGAAGGCGATCGCAAAAAAATCTTTTTTTTGCCACGCCCCACAATTATTGCATCGTTTTGAAAGGAATTGAAATTGTAATTGAATTTTTGTGGGATCGCCTTCAAAATATCTTTAATCCTAGGGGTGGACTGGAAAAACTTTTTTTTTGTATGGGGACCGATCCGCACTAATGCTCACTATTGAGATCATTTTGTGGTGATATTGGGCTCGTTTTGGGTTCAACTTGGGGTCACTTTGGGATAATTTTGGGACCATTTTTGTATCATTTTCGGGTAAATTTGGGATCATTTTAGGGTCTTTTGAGATCATTTCGCCACTACATTGCGATCAAAATGATCCCAATATGACTTCAAACCGACCTCAAAATGATCCCAAAATGACCCAAAAATTAATTGCCAAAGTAAAGAACGGGAAATTCTGAAGTACATTTTCCATTCCTTAAAATGTAATTGAAAAAAATTCAAAAGCAATTTCAATTCCTTTCAAAAGTAATGGCGCGGCTATAACATTTTGTACTTGCCTCAAAACGATGCAATAATTTTGATATTTTTTTTTTTTTTGGAATTGAAATGTAATCAATTCTTTTTCTTTTTGAAATGTAAATAATACTTTTCCCAATTACATGTAATGGGGAATTGGGAGTAATTAATTCCTAAAGTAATGATTACTACCCACCTCTGATTATTAATAGCTTCGTTCGTTTGCTGCTAATTATGTATAATCATACCTGAAAAGCCTTTTTTGAATAAAATTGCAACGAATTCAGCAGCTTTTTGAAATTGAATTAAGGTATGCAATTCGCTGCAAAACAGCTGCAAGTTTCCACTGATTCCTGTTCGACAAAAAATGAGCAAGCTTGAAGTTTTGAGAGATTTTTACAAAACTATTGCTGATATTTCTTTGCAAATTTTTCAATTTTTTCGTTTTCAGTATCAAGTTTTGGAAAAAAAATCATTGAGTTTATGATTATTTAAAAAATTCGATTGATAGGTAAATTAATCGTTTTAATTAATCGATAATAATAATGGTTAATTCATTTATCAAGTTTAGGTTAACGATTTATTAAAGTGTAATTTCATCGATTATGATTATTTTTAGTTGATTAATAAAATTAGTTAGCTCATGATTAATCAAAATATGATTTATCAGTAAATTAATTGTTTCGATTAATCGATATTGAATATTTTGTGACTAATAAATTAATCAAGTTAAGGTAAAGTGGCAGTTTAATTAGTGACTAGTCGCACATCCCAGATAAAAAAAATTATAGTCGCATAGCACTCAGTCGAAAACTTTCACCCTTTTTTCAAATCTTTTTTATGCAAGTGTAAATTATAATAATATTAATCTAGATATTGCCACACCTAAAACTAAAGAAAACTAAGTGTGTGAATTTTAAACACCAACTGTTACTTACAAGCGATAAGACGATAGCACCGTTACAAACTAAGAAAGTACTCGGAAAAAATATAACTTCGTGAATGACCGCTGCTTAGATTTAGGTGTGCGATATGTCGAACATCTCCAAACATAAACCTAAATCAACTAACAATAATAAACATATAATTTAGTAAAAGAAAAATAACTTAACAAAGACTTGGATAGCATAAGCAATTCAAAATATTGCTTTAACAGCAACAATATCGCATTCAATTTAGTTTGCAAACATATCATAGGGCGGGACAACGTTTGTTGTGTAATTAGACACATTTCTGAGTAGTACTTTAACAAAAATAATCACAAGCTTTAGTAATCGAATTGCAAGAAACAATGAGCATATGTACGATTTCTCTGTTTATTTGCGAGCCTATAACGTTATCTGGTATACGATTTGTGAGGAGAGTGGGAATCGATTCGTGCCTAAGCTGTCGCGGATTTGAATTTAAAAAATTAAGAAAGCGTTTTCATCTAATTCTTTTAAATTCATTTGCTTACAGGCTGGCGGTTATTTGTCAAAAAAGACTCATGCACATACAACTTGCATACATAAAACTCGATTTCTAATTTTATTTCGGTTAGAAGCAAAAAAGTCGTTCATGTTCGTGCGGCAAACGTACGCTATGCCAATTAATTACAAAAAAAATCGTATGAACACATTTTATGCTGAGATGTGACATTTTTTTAAACAAATTCTGAAATAGGGCTTTGTAGAAAAAAAAATTCTGAGATCATTCCTTTAAATGAGTGGCTCAGTGCCATCCTTGCCTAACCCTCGAAATTTTTTATATGGAGTTATTATGCTATACTACTTAGAAATACTCCAAACTATTCTCATTCTTTAAATATTGTTTTTTTCGCATAATAAATATTGTTAGGGGTAGGCATTTCTGGCCTTAGGCTGTTTAATTTTTAATTACCTATTAACTTTGTCACTAATTATTAGAAAATTACTAAATTGAGGGTTAGGCAAGGATGGCACCGAGCCACTCAAATATCGATGCCTAACTGAAAGATCATCCTATTTCAAAATATTTATCAGTAAAGATCTATTTCAAAACTTGAATAAAGAAGCATTATTGAAATAAATACTTAAATAGGGAGTTTTTGAAAAATATTTTTAAATAGGGTGATCTTCTACTCAGACAGAATGATATTTCACTGAGCCGCGATTTATAAAACCTATTTCTATTTGACTTTCTCCCGCAAAGCATTCATCGTATACCATAATGTGCATGAATATCTCCACTCTCCATGAACGGACTGCGCAGACACAGTATTGTTACATCTTTCAGCACATTTCAGTATCCTACTAAGTGTTTTTTACAGCTCGCTTACCAAAGAAGTCGGTTATGTCCCTCATATTCTTGCTCATATTGTCCCTAAAATTTATAGTAATTTTGAACATATATGTTCAGTTGGCTGCTATCTTTTGTTGAACAGTATATGCAACTTGTTTAAAATCTACAGTTCTTAAATGTGTGTTTGTATGTATGTGTTATCATAAAGTGTGTACTTAAATTGTTATATCGCCATATTCTTGTGACCATTTCTCATATGAATTTAAACTTTGCGACGCAACAGAACGTCTTATACGTTTTAATGAATTGTGAAAATCATTCTCTGTTATCGGACGCATCGCACTAATATCTAAACATTTGACTTGTTCCATATTAAGTTCACGTATTGGTTCAAGTGCAGCATCTTTTGCTAACGCCGTTAGATCTGAACCAGAATAGCCATCTGTTAATTTTGCCAAGCGTTTTAAAGCATCCGTACCAAGTGGACTACCTTGTTTTTCAAGTAAGCGACTTAACAATAGTTCGCGTGTATCAATGTCTGGCAGTGAGACATATACACGTTTTGTAAAACGTCGCAAAGCAGCTTCATCCAATTCTTGTGGTCTATTTGTAGCGGCTAAAACAACAATACGATCACCCTCTGGATTGCCTGGCAAGCCATCAAATTCAACTAAAAATTCGGTTTTTAAGCGACGTGAAGCCTCATGTTCGTTACTGCTACGCTCTGATAGTAGCGAATCCACTTCATCAATAAATATAATAGATGGTTGCATTTCACGTGCAACAGCAAATAATGCACGTACCAATTTTTCACCATCTCCTACATATTTGCTGGTAAGTGAAGCTGCAGAAATATTTAAAAATGTTGCACTGCATTCAGTTGCAACGGCGCGGGCCAACAGGGTTTTTCCATTACCCGGTGGTCCAAAGAGTAGAAGGCCTTTAGCTGGTGCACGTAAGCCTGAAAAGAAAAATGCCAATTAAAAGCAAAGTATGTACTAGAAGTAAGCACTTGGCTATAACGTATAACAATATCCACTTCTGATTATTGGAAAGTGTTGTATTTGCTTCATTTATGTATATACCTGTGAATAGTTCAGGACGCACCGATGGTAGTATAACCATTTCCTGTAATGCTTGCTTAGCCACCTCCTGTCCAGCTATATCAGTCCATTCGACTTTAGCACCGCCTTCTACAATTTCATCTAAAATGATTTGCACCAATTTTTGTTCTACGCCTTTAACAGTTACAGTGGTCGAATTGCTACTGCTATTTTGAGCACCATAATTAGAACTTGAATTAATTGGAGTGCGTGCTCGTTGTGGAGGCGGCGTATTACGGCCAGATGACTGGAAAAGTAAAAAAAAAAAAAAATTGTTGAGCGAATGCAACCGTACATACCTATATTCACGGTAGGCAGGAAGGGACGACGGGTGTGAAAAAATACCGACGAAAACTGTGAATGAGGCTTTATTATGTAATGATCCTAGCTGCTCCTTTTCGAAAGATATCGACATTTTTATATTTTTGAAAAGAGCAAGTAGGGAATAATAGAAAATAGAAAAAGAGAGTGCATGTATTTGGAGGTGAAAGGGTTAAACTGTATGAAACTGAACTGTAACTTACTTTGAACCTATTTAAATTTTTTTTTGGTTTTTTATCGATCTCTCACTTAAATTTGTTATTTTTTATTTTTTTTAATCTTATTTTTCGGTTTATTTTTTATTTTATTTTAATTTGTTTGTTTTGTTTTCCTTTTTTAATTATACCCAGCTGTACTTGTACACAGGGTATTATAACTTTGTTAGGATAACGGTTGGTTGTACAGGTATAAAGGAATCGAGATAGATATAGACTTCCATATATCAATATGATCAGGATCGAAAAAAAATTTGATTGAGCCATGTCCGTCCGTCTGTCCGTTAACACGATAACTTGAGCAAATAATGAGATATCTTCACCAAATTTGGCATGCGTACTTATTTGGGTTCAGAATAGATTGCTATTGAAAATGGGTAAAATCGGACCATAACCACGCCCCTTTATCGATATCGAAAATTTCGAAAAACGTATAAAATGGGTTAATTCAATATTAGAAGCAGCTACAATGATAAAATTTGCAATATGTATTGATTTAGATGTTCTAAGGCCGATTTTATAAAAATTTTTGAAAAGGGGGCGTGGTACCGCCCACGTATATTTGAAGAAATTTTAAAATTTTGACTCTTAATAACTTCAGAACAGTTTATGCTAGTATAACGAAATTTCGTAGAGGACATACTATTGTTGTGGTAAATTCAGCTATAGAAAATAAACGAAATCGCTTCGCGACCACGCCTACTTTTTCATAAAAGTTATATTGAAAGGAGGTGGAAATATTGAAAAGTCCATATCTAATTAACTGATTTCGCTATAATAATATAATTTGGTACATACATCAACTTTCATATTCTTTACATAATTTTTTCAAAATTTTGGAAAGTGGGCGTGGCACCGCCCACTTATGAGTCAAGCAATTTTTAAATTCGACTGCTAACAACTTCAGAACGGTGTGAGATAGATTTACGAAACTAGGTACCAGGCATGTTATGTTTATGTAGAGTACTACCACAGAAAATAAGAAAAATCGGTGAACGATCACGCCCACTTTATGTGCACAGCTGGGTATGTAATGTTCGGTTTCACCCGAACTTAGACTTCCTTACTTGTTTTTTTTTTCTTTTTGTTTTTTTTTTTCGCTAAAGCGACCTAATTAGGCAACTGCTTTTGAAATTTAGTTTGTGAATTCAAATATCCTGATATAAAACTGCCAATACAGATTTTTTAAGCGAATTACAACAGTTGGTTCATCGATCAAAGTTATTTTAAATCAATCCCAGAATTTGTTAAATTGACTATGAGCGGACTCCCCGGCTTGTTATAGCCATCGTTGATCAAGAAAAGGGTTGCTTTCTTCAAATGTTTAAGAATGGAGTGAATTTTTACGGTCTTACAAGCTTCAGTACTTTTTAAAGCTTCACGGAATTCACTTAAAGTTGTATCAAAATTAGTGACATGGATCTTTTTGATCAACAACTTTAAGTGAACAAGTGAACTAACTATGATCGATGAACCAACTTTTGTAAGTCACTTAAAAATGTCCCTATTTCATCACAGCATATTTATATTCACAAACTAAATATTCAGAAGCGGTTGCCTAATTAGGTCGCTTTAGGTAAAAAAAATTTAAAAAGAAAAAAAATTAAAAAAAAAAAAGAAATTGATATAAAATAAAAATAAAAAAATCTTTATCAAATTATTCTTCTGAGTTTTTTGGCGAAAACAAGTTGAAAAATGCTACATACAATACCAACTACGATGATTGCAATTTCGATCTTGTTGAAGGATCTTGTCAAACCGCTTTGTATTGTTGCTTTTAGAAATTTAGCATCACCTTTTTACTGGTCATCGAACCAAGGAGATTAGGAATTTTCTAAAAACCGCAGTGTGTAACCATTACACCAAACCCTGCTTAGAGTGCCTGCAGGCAAATTGCAACTATATTCTCGCACATTTTTTTGTTGTTATTTTATTTAACAATGTTATTTCTTACCTAAAGCACATACCCAAAGCGACATTCTGTTGCTATTAAGTTTGGCTTAGGATTTTTTTTGTTGCACGCATCAGCCAAGCCTTAGCTTATTGATGGTACATTCTTTGCCCGTGTCCCGGCTTTATTATAATTTAGTTGTTATTATTGGTCATTATATTCTGAACTTTGAAAATTTTTGTGGACTTTTGACCTGTCGAATAATTTTTATCAAATTATTCTTCTGAGTTTTTTGGCGAAAACAAGTTGAAAAATGCTACATACAATACCAACTACGATGATTGCAATTTCGATCTTGTTGAAGGATCTTGTCAAACCGCTTTGTATTGTTGCTTTTAGAAATTTAGCATCACCTTTTTACTGGTCATCGAACCAAGGAGATTAGGAATTTTCTAAAAACCGCAGTGTGTAACCATTACACCAAACCCTGCTTAGAGTGCCTGCAGGCAAATTGCAACTATATTCTCGCACATTTTTTTGTTGTTATTTTATTTAACAATGTTATTTCTTACCTAAAGCACATACCCAAAGCGACATTCTGTTGCTATTAAGTTTGGCTTAGGATTTTTTTGTTGCACGCATCAGCCAAGCCTTAGCTTATTGATGGTACATTCTTTGCCCGTGTCCCGGCTTTATTATAATTTAGTTGTTATTATTGGTCATTATATTCTGAACTTTGAAAATTTTTGTGGACTTTTGACCTGTCGAATAATTTTTATCAAATTATTCTTCTGAGTTTTTTGGCGAAAACCAGTTGAAAAATGCTACATACAATACCAACTACGATGATTGCAATTTCGATCTTGTTGAAGGATCTTGTCAAACCGCTTTGTTTTGTTGCTTTTAGAAATTTAGCATCACCTTTTTACTGGTCATCGAACCAAGGAGATTAGGAATTTTCTAAAAACCGCAGTGTGTAACCATTACACCAAACCCTGCTTAGAGTGCCTGCAGGCAAATTGCAACTATATTCTCGCACATTTTTTTGTTGTTATTTTATTTAACAATGTTATTTCTTACCTAAAGCACATACCCAAAGCGACATTCTGTTGCTATTAAGTTTGGCTTAGGATTTTTTTGTTGCACGCATCAGCCAAGCCTTAGCTTATTGATGGTACATTCTTTGCCCGTGTCCCGGCTTTATTATAATTTAGTTGTTATTATTGGTCATTATATTCTGAACTTTGATGCTGATGCGTGCAACAAAAAAATCCTAAGCCAAACTTAATAGCAACAGAATGTCGCTTTGGGTATGTGCTTTAGGTAAGAAATAACATTGTTAAATAAAATAACAACAAAAAAATGTGCGAGAATATAGTTGCAATTTGCCTGCAGGCACTCTAAGCAGGGTTTGGTGTAATGGTTACACACTGCGGTTTTTAGAAAATTCCTAATCTCCTTGGTTCGATGACCAGTAAAAAGGTGATGCTAAATTTCTAAAAGCAACAATACAAAGCGGTTTGACAAGATCCTTCAACAAGATCGAAATTGCAATCATCGTAGTTGGTATTGTATGTAGCATTTTTCAACTTGTTTTCGCCAAAAAACTCAGAAGAATAATTTGATAAAAATTATTCGACAGGTCAAAAGTCCACAAAAATTTTCAAAGTTCAGAATATAATGACCAATAATAACAACTAGGTAGGTAGAAGTGGCTGCCGCAAAGGCACACCTAGGCCAGTAATAAAAGGCCCGTTGTGATACCACCAAACACTAGGAAAGTCAGTCCCGGGGCCCGGCCATATGGAAAATCCCAGTGCTGTTGGGACTCTCCATATAGCCGAAACCCGGGACTGACACTCCTAACCGAAACCGCTACCCCTCCTCGAACCATTTTGATAACTTGATGAAGGCCATCAAGTCCTTTATGTCTAGCTCCGCGACCTGGCTTAAGCTAACCAGGAAGGGAACTCCCAGAGAGCGCCTTCTCGCTCCGCTTAAGGCCGGGCAGTTGCAGATGAGATGCTCCACCGTTTCCTCTTCCTCATCATCTTTGCAACTCCTGCAGCATCGTCGGTAGGGAACACCTAGCCTTGCTGCGTGCCTACCAATAAGGCAGTGCCCGGTTAAAACACCTATTAATATGGAGATTTCCTTCCTTTTTAGGGCGTATATGTGTCTAGATCTTTTAAGATCGCATTTTGGCCAGGTTTGCTTGGATATCCGGCACCCTGGGGCTTGTAGCCATCTTTCGTTGGCTTCGCGGAGTGTATGCTCCTTCAGCATTAGCTTGCACGTGGCAAACGGCATACCTATGCGCTCTTTATCTTGAAGAATCTGCTTGGTCGTGCCCTGCCTGGCAAGTTCGTCTGCCCTACAGTTTCCCTCAATGTCCCTGTGTCCCGGGACCCATGTGAGGTTCACGCGGTTCTGTTGGGCCATCTCTTGAAGAGATCGACGACAGCTGAGCGTCAGTTCAGAGTTGAACGAGTAAGAGCCAAGGGATTTGATGGCCGCTTGGCTGTCGCTGAAAATACAGATATCCTGTCCGATGGTGCGTTTACCTATCCAAGTCACGGCGTCCATGATTGCAGAAACTTCAGCCTGGAAGACGCTGCAGTGATCAGGTAGTCTAAAGGAGAGTTCTAGGTCCAAATCCCTTGAGTAAACCCCTCCTCCGACTCTGCCGTCTAACTTCGAGCCGTCGGTGTATATAAAAGTGCCGCCATTAGTAGCGGGACACCGATCTATGTTCTCCCAGTCTTCCCTGCTGGGAATGTTTATTCTAAAACAACAATCTCCGACTGTTGTGGTCGCACACCGATCTGTGCTCAGAGGGAGAAAGCTGTAAGATCTTAGAATACAGGAGTGTCCAATAGTGCTTGCGCCCCAGACGGACGTTTCCCTTAGACGCAGAGCCGATGCCGCTGCTGCCCGGTACCCTTCCAGATCGAGTGGCAAAAAGCCAAGAATGGCCTGGAGAGCTTCATTGGGCGGTGTTCTTAACGCCCCGCTGATACAGATCATGCTCGATCTGTGGACTTTTCCTAACAGATTTAGGTTTGTTGCCTTTCCTAGCGCAGGCCACCATACCACGACTCCATACAGCATAATTGGCTGGATTATCGCAGTGTAGATCCATCTGCAAATTTTGGGGCTGAGCCCCCATTTTTTGCCAATGGCTCTTTTACACGTGTAAAGTGCAATGCACGCTTTCCTCTGGCGCTGGATGACATTCTCCTTCCAGTTAAGCTTTCTATCTAGAACTGTGCCTAGGAATTTGGCTTTATCAGCTAAGTTCAGGCGCACGCCATCTAGTTCTGGTAGGTTCAGCGGTGGTATCTTGTACCGCCTGGTATAAAGGACAAGCTCCACCTTTCCCGGGTTGATGCTAAGTCCGCAGCGAGAGGACCATGAAGAAACTTCTCGCAGTGCTACTTGCATCAAGTCACACAGGGTTTGTGGGAATTTGCCCCTATATGCAATAGCTAAATCGTCTGCATATGCCACTATCTTCCCGCCCCCCCACCTTGTGTCTCGTAGCAGCGAGTTTACGGTGAGGTTCCATAGGAGCGGGGAGAGAACACCACCCTGAGGCGTTCCTCTTGTGACATAGCGTGAAAGATCAACTGTTCCCAGTGAAGAAACTATTTTCCTTCCCTTTAGTAGTTGATCAATTAGTCCAATAAGAGACCTATTTATGCCCAGGTTTGTTAAAGCAGTGTTAATAGCCTCCGGTCTTATATTGTTGAAAGCCCCTTCGATGTCCAGAAAGGCCACGAGACAGTACTCCTTTTCGTGCAATGATTTTTCAACAATAGAGACTAGGCTGTGGAGCGCAGTTTCCGTTGATTTACCTTTGGTGTATGCATGTTGATAGCTAGAAATAAGGTTGCTATCAATAGTAGAGGAGAGATAATCGCTAATTATCCTCTCGAAGGTTTTAAGTGCAAAAGACGAGAGACTGATCGGTCTGTAGTCTTTAGGCTCATAGTGTGAGGCCTTCCCAGCCTTTGGAATAAAGACTACCGTGGCGCTTCTCCAGGAGCACGGAATGTAATTAAGAGCCAGGCAGGCTGAATAGAGAACTACCAGCCATTTAGCTGATATTTCCAGCGTGTTTATAAGTTGTGCGGGGAAAATCCCGTCTGGCCCGGCTGCCTTGAACGGCTCAAAGCTTTTGATTGCCCACCTTACCCTTTCCTCCGTAATGGGTATGTTTACCGCCAGGTTTGTTGCAGATGCTACAGGTGCATCATACAAGTTCCCCGGAAAGTGTGTGTTCAGGAGCAGCTCCAGGGTTTCCCCTTCCGTGCTGGTCCAAGATCCGTCAGGCTTCCGTAAATAGCTAATGGCTGTTTGAGTTTTTGATAGCACTCGTCTAAGTCTCGCTGTATCATCGACTTTTTCGACCCCGGTGCAGAAATTTCTCCACGAAGTTCTCTTCGCTTGCCTTAGAGCCTTTTTATAGGCCCTCAGTTTAGCTTTATATTCGAGCCATTCAGGCTCCGTACCGATGCTCTTGGCCTTGTTAAATTGCTTCCTGCATGATATACGGAACGAATCCAGGTCGTAAGACCACCAGTGGGGTCTATGTTTGCCTCGTGGTTTTGGTACTGGACAAGCCTGCTCTAGGGCATTTGAGAGCGCCGTTGTAAAGGTCGTTACCAGATCATCCAGTTCTCCCACTGATGAGGGGGCTTGTGGAGGTAATACTGGTAGGTCCCTAGCTAATATTTGGTTATGTAGCTGCCAGTTAGTGTTGCGTGGATTTCGTTTCATGACTGGCTGCTCAACAATAAAGTCTAACACAATTTCTATGTACCGATGGTCAGAAAATGAATGCTCATCAAGAACACGCCATTTTCTGACCCACTCATGAGCACCTTCGCTACAAACAGTGAGGTCTATAACCTCCCTACGAGCTTTAGTTATAAAAGTAGGCTCGTTACCCACGTTACAAACCACCAGGTTAGTTGTTAGTAGGTAGTCAAACAGAGACTCGCCCCTAGCGTTAATATCGGAGCTTCCCCACTGGACGTGATGAGCATTAGCGTCAGCTCCAATAATAAGATGGCCCGTACAGAAATTATCCACCAGATCTTTCACCTCCTTTTGTGGAGGAGGTTCTTCGGCGTCATAGGGCATATAGACCGACGCCATCGTTAGGCTGGTGCTGCCGACTGTTAAGCTGGCAGCTGTAACGTCACCATTTGAGTAGTTGGGTAATAGAAAGGTGTTTAGCTCAGACTTTACCAAAATACAGGTTCTGACCTTGCCCTCATCATTGGCTTGGATGAGCTTGTACCCCTTAGTCCCCAATCCACAGATCCTAGAGCTATTGACCCAGGGCTCTTGGATAAGGACCACGTCTACGTCGCCTTTAGAAAGACGACTGCTTAAAACAGCCGAGGCTGCTTTAGATTTGTGCAGATTTATCTGAAGCACCACCAACATGAGAGAGCTCAGACATCCCTGCCGCCAGCGTGTCGTCGAGGTCTGGCCTGTTCCGGGGGCTGTCTCTCAACGAGGAGTTGTTCAGAGCACCTGCACGATTTGGCGTGGCGGGAACCCTGCTGTCTGAAGCAGCATCAACGTTAGTGTGCTCAGGTTTAGCCACGATCGTGACGTCGAGGCCTTCTTCGTCAAGCAGGCTTTCTTCTATCGCCGAGTTGTTCGCAGCACCATCGCAATTTGACGTGGCGGATAACATACTTTCCGCGTCGGACTCCTCTGCTTTCTCTTCCGATGCCTCGATCTCCGAGTCCTCCGGAGCGTCCGGAATAGCAGCGCGCTGTGCATCGCCACGGTATACGTGGATCACGATCTGACCCAAGCCGTAATGCACTCGTCCGTTGCACCGTTTAAGGGGCTCGAGCGCCTCCTTATTCAGAGTGATAACCACCTGTCTATTGGGCCCAACCACATCATCGACCAGATTGACGCCCCAATCCTGCGTCGGGAGAGACGGATTCCAGACCTGCAGCATCTCAAGAATATTCTCGGGTTCTGCAGGGACGGCAGGAATCCATGCCCTTGCCCTTGGCCGAGCAGGAATGTCCTTCCAGTCGACGACATCTAGTCTTGCCCCTGGATAGACTTCACCCAGTCTTGCAACTGCTGCCTTATACAGTGCGACAGTTCTTGCATCCTCGCACGCGAATATTTTGATCTGACCTTGGTGCCAGCCCGCGTCAGTACCTCGCGGCGGACTACCCGGAGACTCACGCATTAAGTGGAGGAGGGCCCTGCCCATTTCATTCCGGACATACAGCCACTGGTCTTTGGGGATGGACCAACGGTCGTTACCTCGGTCAATGAAACCTATAAGGATTCTGTCCTTGGTTACTTCAGCAAAGCTGAGTTTTCCCACTACGGGGTTGACCTGATGCCGCTTCGGATGGGGGTCTACCTCTCCGTCCGATCTCTGGCGTTTGAAGGGATTACCGTTCACCCTCTTAGGCACATAGGGCCTCTGGAAATTTGGTATCAGAGCTTTCGCTTCCTCCACCATCTTCCTTTCTTCCGGCGACAGCTTCTCCTGCGATGCTCCCTCATATCTTTTAAGGATCCTTGCGGCCTTTCTTTTATCCCAGTACGCAAAGCGTCGGGGAGATGCCTCTTTGGGGGGATTCAGACTCGTAGTTGCCATCGCGGTCTCTCCCTTTACGGCGTCGTCCTTCTCTTTCGAAACTCTGAAACCAGGTCGTGAGACCATTGCCCCAGATGTGAAGAGATTGGGTTTCGTACCAGCGCTTGATGGAAGCTTAGCTTCCGCCGTTTTCTGCTTGACTGCGTAGGCAGCCGCACTGTTGCTTGCTCCCATCAAGTCACTCTTACTTGATAGCAGTTTGGGGGATGACTGACCCGTAGTTTCCATCGTTGTCGGCCTCCCAGTTAACTTTGAGGCGGAGTTTGTCCTCCGGCGTTGTGTTTTCGCTTGCTCCAGCATAGTTCTTCTCTGCTGCGGAGTAAACGAAGTCGTTAATTGCTTTGTATTTTGTGTGTTCTTCATCTTGTTCGTACGACCCCTCGCCGGACAAGGCCAGCTTAGGGTCAAGGGTAGTGTAAGGGGAAGTGTGTCGTCCGCCGCGGCAGAGCCCCATACCGCGGTAAGACCATAGTTACTCCCTGAGGCGGCCCGGTATCAGTGAGGCTCCGTTCGACTACAGCCACGATTTGCCTCCCGGCTGCAAACGTCCAATGGGCACGGTATCGCATAACACCCTGGATTGGGAGGGAAAAGTTTTGCACATTTATATAGCGAGCCGCTTGCTTCAAGACAGACGCCCGCTTACAGCCGCACCTCTTGGTGTACAGACGCTGCGAAAAAGACCCCGGTGAGCCCTTAAACCAAGTATGTCAGAGTGGCCCCCCCGGGGCTCCCTCTCTTTCTGCCGCGAGCCTAGGTAGCTCAACGTTGCCCAGAGTGCACGAAACGAGGACGCAAGAGTCGGGATTGAGCGCGGTCACTCAGCAACCACACCCCATTACACTCCTAATAACAACTAAATTAAAATAAAAAAAATTTAAAAAAAAATAAATCAAAAAAAAAAAGATTAAAAAAATAAACACTAAAAAATTTAAAAGCACAAGAAATAAAAAGTTTAAGTAAAAGATCGATAACAAAAAAAAAAAAAAAAAAAAAAAAACAATTAAAAAGAGGTGAAAAGTCAGTTGCCTCCACGTGGCACACATTGGAAACGTTTTGAAGCGGGTAAAGTCTTACATACGATTGTATGTCGTTATACAGTTCGGGTTCATACAGTTTAACCCTTTCACCGTCAAAAACATGCCCTCTCAGCTTCTATTTTCCATTATTCCCAACTTTTCCTAATCAAAAATATAAATGTCGATAACTTTCGAAAAGAAGCGGCTAAGATTTTCATTCACGAAGAATTATTACATAATAAAGCCTCATTCACAGTTTTTGTCGGTAGTTTTTTCACAACTGTCGTCCCTTCCTGCCTACCGTGTATAGACGGATCACAATGTTTCAAAATTGTTTTTAAACATACCCTTTTTCAAGATTAAAAAAAGAATTCAATATCTGGCAGGTTCTGTAGGACAGCCTGCAACCAAACTTGGAAATATGGTGTTTTTGAAAAACTATACTTCTCAAACGTTCTTCATATTACTCTATATATCGGCGTCTGGGTGGAAGATCTTCCTAGAGTTTGGTTATAAAATAATGTCCTATTTCAAAATTTGGTTCAAGAATGCCCTATCTCAGAATAAGTTTCAAAAACGCCCTAACTGAATGAAAATTCAGCTAAGGTGTGACGTTATTGTATAAAATTCTAAAACAGCATTATTAAAAGTAATTCTGAAATAGGGAGATTTTGAATAATATTTTCATATAAAGGAATCTTTTGTCTCAAAAGCTATTAAAACGAGATTTTTGCCAAATTTTGACAATTTATCCTTTGAATAAGTTTTCTCGGCATAGGCGATATTTTCCCGGTCCTTATGGTCCGTTTTTGTAAATCGCGGGAATCTTTTAGTTTATATATAAAATTGCAGGGGGTTT
Source organism: Campiglossa producta (assembly GCA_964058755.1). Lineage (NCBI taxonomy): Eukaryota > Metazoa > Arthropoda > Insecta > Diptera > Tephritidae > Campiglossa > Campiglossa producta. The sequence goes on along the minus strand of CAXKVI010000001.1, from coordinate 52,234,498 downwards.
TTTGGTGACAACATGGCTCTAAAATCGTCGCCTCAGAAAACGAACGTCGAGAAAATCGACTTTAAAGTTTAGAGCGGAGCTATGCAAAAACTGTGCGGTAGATTTTTCTGAAATTTTGACGAGTTGTAAGAGAGTGGTATTTATTATTATTTCCTATTTTCAAAAGTTGAATATCTTCAAAGTTTTAGAAGATATACGAGTTTTCATTCAGAATGCATGTGTCGTATGTGACGTCTGCAACTAAGTTAAGTAACTCATAGCACATACGACAAAAGTCTTCCAAATTTTGCTCTACATACGATTAAAAGCATACACGAATTGTTATATTTTGTAACATACGACAAATCGTAAATTTTCACATACGCCGTTCGTTTTCTGGGGCGCAGTTTAGCGACACTTAACACATTTTATAATGATAACAAAAAACGAATTTCTATGGAAATTTGTCGTATGTGATATATTTGCACTACATACAATAAAAAGCATACCCGAATTGTTATATTTTGTTACATACGACAAAACGCACAGTAAATAACTCTAAAACTAAAGAAGATAGAAAAAAAGATTGCAGAAATGAAAAGAAAATGAAAATGCATCAAAACCTGAAAATGGTCAATTTCGTTTTCGTAGGCGACGAAATGTCTGAACGGATTTTTGCCAAATTTTGACAGTTTATTCTTTGAATAGATGGCGGTGTAGTCGCTTTGTCTGCCAAATTTCTCTCTATGATCCGATTCTGTTGTTAGCTTTTGGCACGCATGTTCGATTGCGGAAATCAAAAGCTCTGCTACAAAAAAGGATTCCGGTAGGTAGCGCTGGAGTCAAGATATTAACCAAAAACGTATGTATTTATGATTCGGGTTTATAAAGGGTCAAATACATAAAGCTTTGTTAACCTCGCCTGCCATTTGCTACCTCAAAACTTCCAACTTCTTCAAAGGTATTAACGCTTTGACGCTTCTCTTTTATACATTTGTTTTCGTTATTTACATATTTGTTTGCATTCAGAGTGTTTTGGTTAATTTATTAATTTAATAGAGAAAAATGAATTAATTATTATTTCCTCCAACTTTTTTTCTTTAATTAAAGCAAAGTCATCAACATCTGATTGTCAAAGGAAGCAAAATTTGAGAGTTTGCCAAATTTTAATCTTGCTTCAACTTTCAGGTCTTCTATTTGCCATGCTTCGTTTAAATACGTAGGTATACTGAACTTTTCTGTCAAAGTCAAAGTTCGATGTAAAGTCAAAATAAAGCTTTATGTAATTGACCCTTAAGTTCCGCAGAAAAACTCGAGGTGGTTTTTGTGTGACGAATTGGCTCAAAAACTACTGCACGCATTTTTGTCAAGTATTGACAGTTTATTCTTTGAATAAGTCCTCTAGACATGGCGATATTTTTCCCACTAGATTGCGCTGTAGTCCCTATATTTTAAAAATCGTTATTTAAAAAAACCGAGTAGTTTTGAAATAAACTGATTTTACAGACGGATTCATATTAGGGGGACTCATCAAAGCTTATAAACACCTTATAAAGCGTGTAAATGTATAAATTTATCAAATGTGTAAATAAACTGTCAAAATTTGTATGGAACGCAGTTTACACAAATTTGATAAACTTCCGCGTCGATTTTGGTGTGTAAAAGAGTGCGTAAATTTATACAATGCAATGACGACGTTCGATATGTAATTTTTTTAATGCATTCAATGCACTCTGGACAAAAAGAGAAGAATATGCCGGAAATGGGTCGAAAATTACTTTTTTAAGAGAATTCGAAATAAAAAGTTTTTGTTTGACATCAAGTACACATAAATTTATCTAGGGCGTTCATCTAACTGAGCTGATAAATGTATAAACTTACGCATTTCGTAAACTTATAAGAGTTGATGAATCCCCTTATTATTTTAATGGATCAGATTAACCAAAAATACCGATTGTAATAAAATACTTACAAATTGTCTGCGAACAGCAGGTGGTGTGGCCGCAGTTTTTGCTGGTTGTCTCTGCGCTGCAGTGTTGCTTGCAATTTTCGAACCCGAATTGCGCGGAAGTGTTTGTGACTTGTTTATGACAGCCAGATTTCCTGGACGCTTTGAGCTCACAGTTAATTTACGACCCGAAGCTACAAAAAATATACAAATACATTTGTCAATTCGTATACTATGATTATAATTTCAAAGTATTATTAATTTTTATAACACACAGCAAAGCACAGATGTAACAAAAAAAAAATTTAAACCAAAGTTAATGCAAAAAACTTAAAAGTGCAAAATATGAGGTCAAATTAAATCTCGCCGTGCACTGCAAAACACCCAGACTTTTTTTGACTTTCGGGTCCTAATTTCTATGACAAATTTTTGACTTATTTTTAACTTACCTGTTAAAGTTAATCTACTTGCTGGTACGCTAAGGCCACTGCTACTGGGTTTAGAACTATTCGAACTTATTATGGTTCTATTAGGTTTGAGAACGCTTTTTGAGGTTGTGGATATGCGGGTATTAGTCTTCACGGAATATGTACGCGTGTTATCGCTAGCACTATATTGAGTGCCGTTTACAGCCATCGGCGACACTAGTAATACCTTATTTGGTTTGGGTATAAGATCAGGTTGTAGTTCGTCCTTATCTCTAAGTTTCAAAGCATGCAAATTCAATTCTTCTTCTCGTAATTCTGCGCGAATATATGCATATATGTACACACATAAATGAAAATAAAAAATTATAAAACATAAAATAAAAATTATTATAGTAAATATAAATTTAATACAAACAAACCAACAACAATAACATTGGTCAACACTTGTTCTGGTATAGAGATTTTTACAACTTATTTTGGGAATATTTTATATGATGATGGAGGGTCAGAAATGTATTGCACCACAATTATTATTGTTTTTTTATAGTGCATCGCCTGCCAGGGTCATGTTATGCGAATAGAAAAAGAAGCTGCGGCGCAGAAGGTTCTCCCATCGACATCCGTGTTCGACAGCAAGGGAATAGGGAGGCTTCGACTAAGATGGAAAACAAAGGTGGAGGATGACTTGTTGTTGTTGTTGTTGTAACAGTACTTCGCTACTAGAGCCGTTGGGTGTAAAAGTAGGTCGCCTCCCAGTTGGTGCACCCTGGGTAACGCTAAATGACCTACATAGCCTACACGGCTAGTTTCTTGTATTGCCGGTTCTACGAGAACGGTACCAGTACTTGTGCTGTACCCATCGTGCCGAAACGACCCAGGCCGTTTTCTTATATCGACCCGGCCAAGAGCAATACACTCGAGGTGACCCTGTCTGACATTTTGGAGGCAGCCGCACAGGTTTTTTCGACGGAAGCAAAATACCTAGGAGTAACATTGGACAAACCCCTCACATGGAATGCTCATTTGGAGGCTATCATAAATAAAGCAACGAGGGCCTTTTTCGCCTGCATTAGAATTTATGGCAAAACTTGGGGGCTGTCTCCTAAAATTACGTACTGGTCATTTTATACAGTAGTAAAGCCAATAGTCACTTACGCTTCTCTAGTCTCGTGGCCTAAGACTGCTCAAAGAACAGCGGCAACTAGGTTAAGTAAGCTGCATCGGCTAATCTGTGTCGGTATAACAGGTGCAATGAGAACGTGCCTTGCTGATGCTTTAAGTGCCCTTGTGGGAATACCTCCTTTCACCGACAGATTCGATTTATCCGGCGTGAACTTAACATATCTAATTTGTTTCCAATTTTCTTCATTCCATATTCGTTTTCATTTTCATACCTAGCATACAGTATGCAAATATATTATATGCTTTGTTACATGCATACTACATATTTTTATATTAACTTTATGTACTTAACGTAACGGCATAATCGGCTCATACTAAAAATGTATAAATATTGAATAGACATATTAAAATATGTGCAGTTTTTAGAGGCACCGAATAAAGCAAAAGTTTAAAGCATTCGCTTATTAACGGTAGGATTGCTGACGTTACCAAGTCCATATAGATAGGTTAGAATCAGTCCAAAAACAATTTATACTTTTTTCTCTAAGAGATTTTCATTGGGACCCTTTGTATAATCTACCACCTTATACTAGTCGTTTGAAACTCATAAATCTTCACACCCTTTCTAGTCGGAGGGAAATGCTAGGAATTGTTTTTATGATTAAGTTACTAAATGGATCTCTCTCAAGCCCGTTTCTTCTAAGCGAGGTGAATTTCAATGTACCCTCTCGGCCATCACGTCATTATAAACCACTTGTCTTGAAACAGTGTAGAACTAACTATGAGTTAAATGAACCATTTCGCTGTTTATGTCAGGATTATAACTCTCATGCTGATACGTTTGATATTTCGGACTCGCTTCTCCGCATAAAAGAATCTATTCTTTCTGCCCTTAATACATAGAAACTGTATTGTAGTCTTTAATCCTGGTTTGAATTCTTTTTATTAGTATTTATTATATATATTTATATTTATTAAATTTATTTCACTTTGTTTGTTTATTTAATATTCTCTGTCTATCTCTACAGTTGACTCTCAATCTTTCGTTAACCAATTATTTATAACTGTGTAACTTTTTTTATATCTAAATATTTAACTTGGCTGATGAGTCTTTCTCTGTCTTTCAACGGCTCGGCAACTTTGAACAATCCGCGCGTTATGCGGATGCGCCCCTCGTGCCGGTTGGGCGGGATATGGTGGGTAATCCGTCTGGGAATTATTATTATTATATTAAAATTGTATATTATAATTTCCTCATTAACTGTCGCGATAAGTAAACGCAACTTTTCTTTTAAACTTTTGAGTGTAATTAATTAAAAAATTAAAACCAACAAACTGGTTAAAGCTGAACATGGAATACAATTGCCGAAGATGTGATGAGGTAGACACTGACAGAATGGTCCAGTGTGATGCTTGTAATTCCTGGTATCATTTTGACTGCGTCGGTGTGGACAGCAACGTTGGTGATATTACCTGGAGCTGCGAAGGCTGCCGGCGCGATAAAATAGTTACAACCGCTGAGCCAACAGCTTCGTCATCGCCAAATACTACCGAAAGTAACGGGCATATGCAATATGTTCCACTGTTTCAACCAGTTACAACAACGCCACCATTGAGTGCAACCGTAAGGGCGTCAACTCTGACCACAACAGCCACCACGGTTATTTCAACACCTGTTGCGGAAGGCATCGCATTGCCTGTAACAACCAATTTTATAACTTTGCCACAACGCAATCCTATAAGCACGTTTCCGCAAACATCTTTTCCAATTACGTCGTCGGCGCAATCCGCAGATATTGGGCGGTACGTGACAATTCCTTCGTCGCATCAACCATGCCATTTAGATGCTGGCTGCATAGCTAGCTCGCCAACTAATATATTGAATATTAACGCAAATGCAGTATCACGTCAGCAAATGGGTGTATCGTACAACAGGCATGATAAGTCCGAAATGCAGCGAAACCTCCAGTTAGTGCGCCTTAAAGAAGAAATGGAGATGCAACAGCAGTATTTGGATAACAAATACAAGATTTTATCACAATATAGTGAGGTTCATTCCACTGTTTCTCCTCCATTTATACAGAGTTTGGGACCATCACATTCACAATTAATAACAAGGCAAGCGATTCCAAAGCAGCTACCTACATTTAGTGGCGACCCTGAGGAATGGCCGCTTTTTATAAGCAATTTTGAAAATAGTACAGCTGCTTATAAGGCTCCAGGCCAGTCTCAAGGGTAAGGCTCGTGATATGGTTAGAGCTAAGCTTTTCCTACCTGCAATGGTCCCCGAGATTATTCGTACCTTGAGAATGTGTTTTGGAAGGCCCGAATACATACTTGAACGCATGGTGAACAGGGCTCGAGCGATGCCTCCTCCGAAAGACAAATTAGAAGGCCTGGTTGATTTTGCACTTTGTGTGAGAATTATTTGTAACACAATGGAAAGTTGTCAGATGCAAATGCGCCTTCATAATCCATTATTAGTTAAAGAATTCGTCGATAAACTATCCAATAACCACAAAATGAGCTGGGCGCTCCATACAAAAGATAACACTGTTCCGGTTGTGAAACAATTTAGTGACTGGATATTCGGTTTGGCAGAAGCAGCTAGCACAGTCGTCAACTTAGCACCGGGAAAGACCAATGCCATACAATTGAGAGTAATGCAAAAGAGTCGAAGGTAGTATCATATAATACAGCTAATAAACCATGTTGCGTATGTGACGGCTACGATCATAAAGTGTCGCAGTGTGAAATGTTTAAAAGGTTTGCCTTACCACGTACATAGATGGGAAGTTGTGAAAGTCAACAATCTTTGTAAGCAATGCCTTAACTCACATAGACGCAAATGTTTCGTGAACAAAGCATGTGGAATAGGGAATTGCCCTATAAAACACCACCCTCTATTACACAAATATGCTGAGGTATCGGTTGAACAAGTTAACACTCACAACAGTAGCCACGAGGATTCTCGGCCGCTTTTTAGAATTTTACCTATTCGTTTGTATTCAGGGAATAAAGCGGTCGATGTTCACGCATTCTTGGATGAAGGCTCGTCAGTGACCCTTATAGAAAAGGAAGTGTTTAAAAATCTTGGTGTGAAAGGCGAAAAGGGTGCACTTTGCTTGCGTTGGACTGGCAAACCACTCGCGTTGAGGAAAATTCCGAAAAGGCATCCATAGAGATTTCGAGTGCGATCACAAATCAGAGGTATTCATTGGAAAACGCACGCACTATTGATAACCTTGACCTTCCAGTGCAATCGCTTGACATAACTGATATGCAAACAAAACATCCGTATCTTAAAGGGCTTCCCATTGCATCGTACAATAATATAAAGCCGTCAGTACTTATTGGTGCTGATAACTGGAAGTTGGCCATTCCCCTTAAAGTAAAAGAAGGTACTTGGCGTTAGCCAATAGCATCCAAGACACGCCTGGGGTGGACACTGCAGGGATGTGAGACAGGCCGAAACAACAAATTTCATCTGAATGTGCACACATGTGACTGTCAACTGAAATACGATCACTTGCATGAAATGATAAAAGAGTTCTTCGCACAAGAGTCGCCAAAGTCAAAGAATATACTTTCAAAGGATGCCGCTAAAGCTATGGACATCATGACCAACACATGCCGAAAATCCAGTAGCCGTTACGAGATCGGGTTGTTATGGCGAAATCCCAATGAGCATCTACCCGACAGTTATGCTAATGCAGTACGACGTCTGACGTGTTTGGAGAAGAAGTTCGCCAAAGATTATGACCTGCGATCTGCCATGGAACAACAGATTAACAACTTAGTCAGCAAAGGATATGCGAGAAAACTATTTTCGGCCGAGATTGCAGTACCCAGAGACAAGATTTGGTACTTACCAACATTCGTCGTCACCAACCCCAATAAACCGGTCAAAATTCGTATGGTTTGGGACGCTGCTGCGAAAGCTGGCGGAGCATCGTTAAACGATTTTCTTCTAAGTGGTCCTGACCTGGGGGTGAATTCTGGTTCTATGAAATGATAACGTGAAAAAAATGTGTATGAATTTGAAGTTTCTTTTCACAAATTTTGTATGAAATTTCTTTTCATTTTATCATTTCATAGAACCCGAATTTGCCCCCTGCTGAATCCACTTGTAGAAATCTTACTGGCGTTCAGGGTCGGTAGGGTTGCCATATGCGGGGACATTGCCGAAATGTTCCACCGCATAAATGTACGGGAAAAGGACATGCATGCTCAACGATTTCTGTGGCGCGATGACGGAGACGACTCAAAACATCCTAGCGTTTATGTTATGCAAGCGCTAACATTTGGTCTCAACTGCGCTCCTTGTATAGCTCATTTTATTTGTGATAAAAATGCTGATCAATTTGTCAATGAATTTCCACGAGCTGCAGAAGCCATAAAGAATAACCATTACGTCGACGATTTCATCGACAGCGAAGACGACGAACAATCCGCATCAAAATTAGCTACACAAGTCAAGGCTATACACCACGCAGCTGGTTTCGATATTCGTGGCTGGTCCTCAAACAGCAAATCACTGCTAGATAAACTGACGGATGACCCATTGTCTGTACACACGGTCGAAGAGTGGGCGTCAACTACAAAAATACTGGGTATGTTCTGGCATCCAACTACTGACAATTTTAAGTATATTTGCAGGTTTGCCAGACTTCAGCGTGATGTCATTAACGAGACCTTGGCCCCTACTAAAAGGGAGGTTCTCCAGGTGCTAATGTCTATTTTCGATCCACTGGGTTTCGTTAGCTGCTACACCGTAGGTTTGAAGATTCTTCTTCAAGATGTGTGGCGATCTGGTATTTCCTGGGACGATCCGTTACAGGACAAAGTCTACGAAAAATGGTGCCATTGGAAGATTATGGTGCAACTCATAACTGCTGTAGAAATTCCTCGTTGTTATTCCACCTTACTTAAAGAAGCTGAAGATGTACAATTGCACACTTTCGTTGATGCAGGGGAAAACGCGTACGCAGCTGTTTGTTATTTGCGAATAAAAAGGGGCAACGATGTGTCTATCACCCTAACAGCAGCTAAATCCAAAGTTGCACCTTTGAAACCATTGTCAATCCCAAGGCTGGAATTACAGGCAGCGGTCGTTGGAACCCGATTAGCGTCTACGGTGACAAGTGTGCAACGAATTGGCATTATGTCTATGTATTGGTGGACCGATTCCAAAACTGTATTGCGGTGGATCCGTATGGACCCCAGAAACTTCCATCAATACGTAATGCATCGAGTAGGTGAGATACTTGAGACATCAAATGCAGATCAATGATTAGCCCAAGTGCTTACAGCCCATGGTTTGAAGGGCCAGAGTTTTTAGCGTTAGAACAAAAGGACTGGCCGCATTGCGACGATGTAAATTCAGGTAATGATGATTCAAAAGAGCTCAAGCGTTATTGTCTACAAATTGAAATTGTACCGTTACGAAATGTCAAGCTGAATGTTGAATACTTTTCTAACTGGAGACGCTTATACAGGGCTGTGGCGACCTTCATGCTCTATATACAAAAATTGCATTCGAAAGTATCGACTAAGTAGATTAATCCTGCGATTGACTTCGAGACAATTCAATGAGCTCAGAATTTTCTTATCAAGTATGCTCAAGCAGCTTTCAATGAAGAGATAACACTTTTGATGTGTGGGAAACCTTTGAAAAAGTCGAGCAAATTATATTCCTTGGATGTCTACTTAGACGAGAAAGGCATAATCAGAAGCAGAAGTCGCGCAGAAAAACTCAATAACCGCGAAGATGCTATCATCATGTCGGCTTCTAACCATGTCACATTTCTCATAGTACGTTCAGCTCATGAGCAATTTCACCATCAAATGCACGAATCGATTGTCAACTACATACGTGGGCAATACCTTATACCACGGCTTAGAGTTCTGTATAAAAAAGTTCGTCAATGTTGTCAGCTATGTAAAAACAATACAAGTATGCCAAAACCGCCGCAAATGGCAGCACTACCTGCAGTAAGACTTGCCACGTTTGAAAGGCCGTTCACAAACGTTGGCATCGGCTATTTAGGTCCCTTGCAGGTTGTCGTCGGAAGAAGGCGCGAAAAGAGATGGGGTGTTGTTGTTGTTGGTGTAATATTCACCTGCTTAACAATACGTGCTGTACACATCGAAATAGCATCCAGCTTGGACACAAACTCATGCATACTAACAATACGTAACTTTATTTCGCGACGGGGCTATCCCAGAGAGATATTCACCGACAATGGCACCAACTTCAAAGCGACTGAAAAAATTATATGTGCTAAACTTAAGGAGATCGACTTCAAAAATCGTATGGCACCTTTTGACGTTGTGAAATGGACATTCAACCCCCCAGGTGCACCCCATATGGGGGGAGTATGGGAAAGACTGGTAAAATCTGTAAAAAACGTACTGTATCAAATTCTTCCAGCTACGAGCTTCAACGACGAAAGCCTGCGAAGTGCACTGTGTGAAGCCGAGTTTGTTGTAAATGCCAGGCCACTCACGTTTGTTTCACTCGAAAATCATGATGACGAGGCGCTTACTCCCAACCATCTATTAATTGGATCTTTGGGTGGCTATAAACCTATTTGCAACGACAGCGATAACCTTCGCGAACGGTGGCGTCAGACTCAGAAGTTCGCTGACTGCTTTTGGCACAGATGGATCAAAGAATACATCCCTATTATATCACGACGAAGCAAATGGTTCGCAAAACAATCGCCTGTTCGTGTAGACGATATTGTGATAATAGTGGATCAAAACCTTCCCCGCAATTGTTGGCCGAAAGGCAGAGTACTAGAAGTTATGAAAGTAAAGATGGCCAAGTTCGCAGTGCGAAAGTAAAAACATCTGCCGGTATACTCCATCGACCAGTAGTCAAAATTGCGGTATTAGATGTCGGTGATATACTCAGCAAACATACTGAATCAAGCTTGTTTACAGGCGAGGGGATGTCACCGACAGATTCGATTTATCCGGCGTGAACCTAACATATTTAATTTGTTTCCAATTTTCTTCATTCCATATTCGTTTTCATTTTCATACCTAGCATACAGTATGCAAATATATGATATGCTTTGTTAGATACATACTACATATTTTTATATTAACTTTATGTACTTAACGTAACGGCATAATCAGCTCATACTAAAAATGTATAAATATTGAATTGACATGTTAAAATAAGTGCAGTTTTTAGAGGCAGCGAATAAAGCAAAAGTTTAAAAGCATCCGCTTATTAAAATTGTATATTCTTATTTTTTACTCATTAACTGTCGCGATAAGTAAACGCAACACCTCCTTTCTCTATTCTCATAGAGAAGGAGACCACACTTGCTGCATTAAGACTTCAAAAAAAATCCGAAATATTTATTTATTTATTTGTTCGATTAAACTTATAATGGTAATTATAAATTTAAAGCATATTTAGCACTAGCGGCTAGGGCTATCGGCTAAGTCGTCAAAAGTAAAATTATATAAAGTTGTTTGTAGGTATGCACTGATGTGTTAAGACGATGCTAAATTTTGATTTTTCTTGTTTTTGTGTATTTGAAAATTGTGTTGAAATACCGCACAATGTGTGCTTTAATCTGCATATGATCTGTTTAGGCGATGCTTAATTTGGATTTTTCTTGGCTTTGTGTATTTGAAAATTGTGTTGTCATTCCGCACAATATGTTAATATGAATTGTTTTTTAAGTTTTTAATGTTGGTTATATGCGTTGAGAGATGGCTTGATCCGAAACTTATTGCTCTCTGAGAGCGCTCTAATTGTGTAATTTTTTATAACAGTGTCCAGTGGTGCCAGTATTGCGAAGATAATATTTGGGCATTTTGATTTAAACATTGGTTATTTTCCCTTTTTCTCATTAAGTCATGTAAATGTACCAAGAAAAGGTTTACTTTATGAATGTTTTTCTTACAACGTACTATTTCACAGTTTTTTTTCTTAATAAATGTTGATATTTGAAGCAAATAACCAATTTACCATCGAAATACCTGCTCAATTTCACAACGATATTATTCGCGCTAATAGGGAAATTAAAGTAAACTTTGGCCATCAGCAAATCCTACGACACATTTCCTTGTGTTTATCACAAATAAAAAACCTACTGTTTTCTGTCAATATATATCACCTGAGGGTGAATTCTGGTTCTATGATATGATAACGTGAAAAAAAATTTGTATGAATTTGAAGTTTCTTTTCACAAATTTTGTATGAAAATTCTTTTCATTTTATCATTTCATAGAACCAGAATTCACCCCCTGGTAACCAGATTTTTCGCTGCTTCTGCTGGCAGATGTTCCTCGATTATGCAGTGCTGCCAAGTCGCAACACATAATCAGTACCCCCGATAGGTGGCGCGCTAGAGAGTTTCACATCAAGTCATCTTTGGTTGGGAGTGCAAAAACTATCCCTAAGACCAGCTTAGGACGCATGCGTATCCGAGATCCTCCGAGTTGCCAGGGAGGCGTGGGCACCCTTCGTTGTTGTTGTTGTTGTAGCGAGGTGTACCCTGCCAAAATGTCAGACAGGGTCACCCCGAGTGTATTGCTCTGGGCCGGGTCGATATAAGAAAACGGCCCGGGTCGTTTCGCCACGATGGGTACAGCACAAGTACAAGAAACTAGCCGTGTAGGCCATGTAGGTCATTTAGCGTTACCCAGGGTGCACCAACGGGTTCTGTTATATTTTTTTGTTCGTCAATTAATGGCTATGATAACTATTCAAGTGCGGTGCTGGGCTGTGAGATCCAAATGACAGTTAACATGTTCACATGAGTAGTTATTTAAGCCACAATTCGTAAACGTTTTACGATACGCGACGATGAGTCATTGACCATGCAAAATGTGTTTGTTAAACCAAACTAAATGAAAAGTTACAACACAATAGCTACAAAAACACTATAAACAAGCAATATACATACAAATGAGTCGTTACATATTAAAAACGCTTAACCCATAAATGGCTATTTCCAGGGCAAACCAGCAAATAGTTCGTTTTCCAATATTTCGGAAACTACTGTAGTAATAAAAAGCTCTAGCATTAGGAGTATAAAGGGGACAACAATGTTTTGAAACAAATTTAATTTACAAACGTTTTAGGTAGATTTGATATGTATCGACTCATATAGTATAACGTCGCTCGGCGCGCTATACCGCGTATTTGCAAAAAACCAAATGGCGTATATGCCAAAACTTCTAAAATCAAGATTTTGTTACCCCGACTAGGACTCATCGGTCTTAATGTTCATATTTACGTTAAAATTACGCCGTTTTTACCAACAAAGACCCAAGTAAATAAATAAAATAACTTTTATGGAACCTATTTTCTTTGAAATAAACAATACAATACTTAGTATTTTTCAAAAAGTTACGATGTATGCCTTTTTGCAAATACGCGGTATAGCGCGCCGAGAGACGATAAGTAATGCATAGTTGTACGACTTTTTTATTTAAGTACCTAGAAAATGCAAACGATCCCGGGCCATAGAAAGATTAGTTTGCATTTTATCGTGAAGACGTTGTGCACGTTCCCATACATCACCACGTCCACTCCAACAGTCGACAGCAATTCCATCTTCCAATTCCTTAATGCCTTTACGATACAGTTCAATGGCAAGTTCTTTGTGACCTGTAGCACAAATATATTGTTAATCATGATGACAACAAAGAATTTTGCAATTACCTTCATTTTCTTCATCAATTTTTAAAGCTTTGGAAATATACTCGAATGCACGACGGTGATGATGTTTTTGTTTAGCCAATAGTGGATCACCAGGACCCGGTGAGCTAGTTGCATTTCCTCTTCCCGACATTTCTAGTTGTTGCGCCGACCGAAAACGTTGTTGACCTCCAACTGTAGCGTTGTTCCCCACACCGATCGCACCACCACTACCGCCACAACCACCTACTAGCGGATAAGTAGCTAAAGCAGAATTACGTTCAACAAGCTGATTTCTGCCGCCGATTTCGTTGCCCAAAGAGTTTTCGTTCTGTAAGCTTTGAAATGATTTATTCGAGCCCACAACAATTTCAATGTTGCACTCGCGTTTATGTGGCCGATATATCACTTTTGTGCTAGCTCCGTAAACGTAACGAAATATACAAAACAGTTGATAAATCAAAGAACGTAAAATATTAAAGAGGAAAATTATGGGAAATGAGACAACATAAAGATTCTGCTTATGCACTGAACTGATCGACGGGGCGCTGCCAGTGGGGGTACTATCATATTCCCCGCCGTCTGAGTCGTCGTCTGTATGTGCAGTGGTATTTTTGGTGGTGTTGTTAGTGTGTGACAGTGAACGTCGACTAGATGACGACGAGGTTGGTTTTGAATCGTCGGCTAATACAACACTGCAGGTACTAGATGATTTGCGATGTGTACGCGCTCCGCCACTGTTTATATTATTGTTACTATTGTTGCTATTCTGGCGGATTGGAGACTTTGTGCTACTGCTGCTATTACTTGCACTACCACTGACATTGCCTGACGAGGAGGACGAGGATGTTGATTGCGTTTTGTTACGCACCATCGATGTTTGTACGCCTTCGCTTCTACTGCAGTTTTTATGCTTTTATAACTTTTTTGTTTTGCCTTGAAACTCTTTTCGTCAGATATCAAAAACACAAGTTATAAAGGTCGATTGCCAAATGCAATGTATATTTAACGTTTTATATTTAGTAGTTGGAAGTAATTTTAATAAAGACTTACATTTTCTTTTTCTTAAGAAAGATTGAATAAAATCTGAATTTTTTTCATCCCCTATTTCGAACGATTGAAGTCTGTTCTTTTTTAACACGGGCATGGATCAATTGATGAGCGACTCTTTTACGCACACACTTTTGCAGCCCAGCATTTGGCAGTGTTGGCAATTGCAAAAACGAGTTCCTGGGGAGCTACACAGCTGCTACCTGGAAAAACGACGCTGCCACAAGTTTGTCCATGGCAAAATAATTGAATGGTAATCGCAGCCCAAAACAGAATACGAAATTACCGTTTTGGCCCGAACTTTTGTGTCAAAAGCAGGCAAAACAACAAACGCATAAAAACACGTGAGCAAACGATATACTTATTTTTCCTGGCTTTTTACTTGTTTTTCCACATTTTCTAAAGAGATTATCACAAACCACTCACTAAATTTCTTTTCACAACTATTTTTTTTCTAAAAAAATTAACTAAAACTCATTAAAACACGCAAACGAGTTCCGTAGCTTTTCCACGAACTTTGCAAAGAATGTAAACAAGAAAACAAAAAGGGTGATAGTTTGAGTGATAAAAAATCAACAAAGCATGAAAGAACCGTTAGCCACAGCTGTCAATACAACCAGTAATTATTGAACCATGAGTTTGTCGCAAAAGTTTTTTTTTAAATGTGTAGATGCGTGCCAGTCTTATAGTACATTTACACAGCACCAAATTTGGTAAATTTGGCAAAAAATTGCAAATTTGCGCTGTTTTCCATACAAATTTCATTTTCCAAATTTGGAATTCCATCGCATTTGGCCTCACTCGCTGAACAATACAATCCACAATTCCTCAAAATAGCAACCCTGCCTGTGTTCCACATTGAGAATTGCCCAGCAAGAACCTTAATGGGTAATTAACGTGTGAAAACTTTTGCATTATGCACAGTTCTAAATAACAATTTCAACTATTTTTTTTATGATATTGGACCAGTTCCACTAAGAAAAGAGAGAAGCCTTCTTGATTCTTCATTTATTATTACTCTACATGTGTTTAAAACATCAAGGTGGTGCATTTTCTTTCGGTGGCTTTGTATTCTGGTAGAAGATTCTTGCAGGGAAGATGAAGCCAAATGCAAATTTGCCAGTGTAAACAGGTTCGAAGTGACACATTCAAATTCGCCAAATTTTGGTGCAGTATAAATGTACTATTAACTTGTCAGTTGGAAAAGTGAGTATATTTTATATTTTTGTGATATTTATTACAAAAAAAGTGAAAAATAATATACAAATTGTATGTTTTTTTAGGGAAATGATGCCGAAACCGAAAAATAAGTGTGTTCTTGGATGCGCTGGAGGACATCGTGTCTTTAATTTTCCAAATCCAGAGAAAGATTATGAGAGGCAAGTGATCATACAAAAATAGTAGATATGCCATAGGTTTTTATATTTTAATCAGAAGTTCTAGTTATGATACATTTACACTGCACCAAATGCGTCGCATTTGGCGAAGTTATTTCGAGAATGTTTGTCCGCAGAATGAATTTGTTTGCCAAATTAGATGAATTTAATTTAATTTGACGTAATTTGGTGATCAAATTCAATCTGCGGATGAACGGTCTCGAAAAAACTTGGCCAAAAGTGACGCATTTGATGCAGTGTAAACGTAGCTTTAGTTACATTACATTAGTTACATTTTTTAATATTAAAATTTAAATAAAGCATTTGATTAAAAAGTACAAAGTTAAAATCACTAACAGCCAGTATCACGAACAAATTTAAATGAAAAAAACGTAAATGAAGACTCTTATATGAAATCTCACAGCGAAAAAAACAATTTTCACTTAAATGGCTTCGTGAAACTAGCATTAACTAATTAAAGCGGGCTACTCACTTGCCAAGAAATGCCTCAAGAAAAAAACGAGCATATATTTCTTGTGCCTGGTCAAGAAATTTTGACGTTTACCAAATTTTCCACTTTTTTGCAAATTACTCTTAAAAAAATGTACAAAATATGTTTAGCGCGACATGTACTCACCTCTGCCGTGAATCTGCACGTTTACCTCAAGAAATATATACGAGCTTATTTATTTCTTGAGGTAAACCGGCGTTGCCAACTATCGAAAAGTGCTGTATTTTTTCTTATGAACTGAGTATTGGCTCAAGAAAATTTGACGTGTGAAAACGTTTCTTGACCATTTCTTGAGCGTTTTTTTATATGGAGTTTGACATTTCTTGGCAGGTGAGTAGCCCGCTTAACTCACAAAACAGCATTCGACTCGATTCTAAGCAATTACTCTTGTGTAGATATGCTTTATGGCTGGATCGCTTGGGTGTAGGCGGAACTCGTTCGAAATACTTGTACGCCTGCGAACTCCATTTCTCCAGAAACATCAGGATGAAGAGGAAATTGTTCGCAAACGCTGTTCCAGATCAAAACTTGCCATCTAATTTGATATTGCCTACACCCAGTTTGGAAACTCAGTTGCCATTACCTAGACCCAGTTTTCAAATAGATTTGCAAAGCACTGATTCTATTATCGAGTTAGGTATTGAAGATTTTATACCTAAAACGACAGTGGAACCTGATTTCAGTAATTTGTGTTTGCTTGCTTCTTTTGCAGAAAAGGTTCAAGATGAAATTAGAAATTTTAGCCCAGCTTTTATGCAACCAAGTTTAGTTGAGAAAGGAATTCAGACCAACTTGAGTTTAACTGCAGTTGTAGCTAGGGAAGAAAGACTAAAAGTAGAGAATTCAAAATTAAAAACCGTGATAGAAGAAAATAATTATATTTGGGATCTAAATAACCAGCTATGTGAAGTATCTTCAAAATTTAAGTATTTACAAAAGGAGTTATCTGACAAAGAGAATGATTTAGAGCAATGCCAGAATTTCTTCAGAAATCTTCCTCTTCAGATTAAAAGCATTGTGGAAAATAATGTGAGAAACTTTGATCGCCAACCTAATGGTCGTAGATATACAAATTTCTTTAAAACTTTTGCTTTAGGTGTATATTTTCTCTCCCCTTTAACTTATAGACACCTAAAGTCCCTTCTTAAGTTCCCTGGGGAAAGAACTCTCGACCAATTCGTTTCGGAGTGGCCACGGAATCCAGGATGTAATAATAGCTCCATAAGGTCTTTAGAGCTAAAAAGTCGGGGCTTCACTAAAGACCAAAAGTTCGTATCAATTTTATGTGATGAAATGTCTTTGAAAAGTCATATGCAGTATGTCCCCAAGTATGACAAAATTATCGGCGTTGAGGACTATGGTGACGAAAACCGAACCTGCAGATTGGGTAATAGTGCTATGACGCTAATGGTCCAAGGTTAAGGTGGAGAATCTTGGAGACATCTATTAGATTATTTTATTGTTCACGGCTCCTGTGAAGGAAGTGTTGCGAAAAAATATATTTTTGAGGCTATTACCCAACTTCAAAGTATTGGTCTCATCCCTTGCCATTTCAACAGGTGATGAGCGATACAGTTGCTTCTGGAATGCTAACCCTATATACATCTGGTACCTTGTCCTGTCCGTCTTCAACATATCTCAATACTGCGGAATACATAATGTTTATAAATAAGCTGTTTGACATTTTTAATAGTTCTAGTGTAGCTGCTATTCTTCCAACAAAAAAAGTTTTTTCGTTAACACCAGATCAAGTGCAATTTTTAGAAGAGGCTATTGCAATATTGAAAACCATCAGAATAAGAAATGATGATGGGGATGACATAACTTCTTCGTTTTACTACATTAAAGGTTGGATTTTAAACATTAACAGTTTACGCCGTTTATGGCGCTTTTTATCGCACGAAAGTTTTCCTAGTTTGCAAACTAGACGTCTTTGCCAGGACAATTTAGAACATTATTTCGGCCAAATAAGAAGAGGGGGTGGCAGGAGTGCTAGAATAACTCCATATATGTTTGGAAATTTATTTAAAAAGTCATGGGGATTGCGATACACCAATATTGTAGTTCACGGTAATTGCGAAACCGCCAAGCAAAATGAAACCTTCTCTATTGAAAGATCCCATCAGGTATTAGAGAGCGTGTGCAATGACCATGTCGTGCAGGATCTCTCCTGGCAAGAATTTCAGGGTGTACCGCGACCAGAACACACGTTTAACAGGCAGAGAACAAGGGAACCATCTAATATAGAAGACGTAGAGGTAGATCTTTTAGGGGAAAATGCACATGCATATATTTCGGGATATTTTTACTTAAAATTATTTAAGGCCCACGCGTGTACCCAACCTTTACCATATCTCGGAGATGAAGACATTACACCTGAATTTTATTTTACTCAGCAGAGGCAGGATGGAAGGTGTAATTTAATAAAGCCACCCCAAGGTTTTCTAGATTATATCAAACAGCTGGAGATCATTTTTAAAGCAGAATTTGATTCGGCTTGCCATAGGATAGGCGTTGGTCAGATTTTGTTCGATAAAATGAAAGATGTCACACCCTTTTTATGTTGTACCAACTGCGACAGGGATTTTCTGTTAGCATTATACGTAAGGATTCGAATATTTTTCCATTTGAAGTTTTATAATAGAAAGTTGAGTACCCCAAACTTCAAAACAAAAATTTTGTGCGTGTCGCATTTATAAAATAATATTTCCAAACTTTCGAATTACCTCTTCAGCTTCAGTTTTCAACCAAAGTCAATTCCTCTAGTAATTATTCCTATTGAAGACTGGGTCTTGTGTAATATCGTTTAAAACCATGCCACAAAATTGAGTCGCGATATCTTTTATTTGTGATATTTTACAAAATTTTATTATTTCTAAGATATGCAAAATTAGATTTAATTCTTTCCTTATCTTAGTTTTATATATTTATAAGTTACCTAAGTTTTTGAATTATAATTTAATTTTTTATTCACATTTTTTATTTCATTATATTTTGTAGTTCTTATTTATTTGATTACATGTTCAGTTTTTCCAAGTTTTGTTAAATTATGTTTTATTTTTATACTGTTTATTGAAGACTGGGTCTTGTGTAATATCGTTTAAAACCGTGCCAAAAAATTTAGTCCCGATCTCTTTTATTTGTGATATTTTACAAAATTTTATTATTTCTAAGATGTACAAAATTAGATTTAATTCTTTCCTTATCTTGGTTTTATATATTTACAAGTTACCTAAGTTTTTGAATTATAATTTAATTTTTTATTCACATTTTTTATTTCATTATATTTTTTAGTTCTTATTTATTTGATTACATGTTCAGTTTTTCTAAGTTTTGTTGAATTATGTTTTATTTTTATACGGTTTATTTTTAATTCTTATCATTTTATGTAATGAAATTATTTTTAAGTTGCATAAATTAAAATTTTATGATTCTATTTTTCATTTTGCTATAATTTTGGATATTAAAGCACAAATGGGTGATATAGGCCTACCGGGGAACCGAGCACCCAAAAAAAACTTCGGTAACGCGCCGTTTGCATACCTTATGGTGGTGTGGAAACTGAAAATTCCAACTATTCTCTTAAAAATACCCAATTTTAGTTTTTTCGGATATGGCATCACGGGTTAAAGTTATAAAAAATCATGATATAAGTACTATAGGTAAAACCGTTCTCTCTTTTGATTTTGTTTTGACGTTTTTAAGCAATATAAAATATGTCAGTATGTAAGTCAAGTAGAAAAAAAAATATTCAAAAAATTTTAAATAAGAAAAATTTGAAAAAAATAAAAAAAATATTTTCCAATTTACACTGCACGTTTAGGTGGACGCTTGGACACTATAAAATGGCAGGAAATGAGATGGTAGATTATCCTGCTAGAGGGACACATGTGGACCGCTTTTACAGTCCTTATTTTTAACAATTCTAACAATAGTTCTAATCGCAAATTGAGAAAAATTAAAAGAAATTATTTTGATTTGTAATTTATTTGATTGAAAAAACCAAACAGACACGTCGTGGCAAAAAATAAATGAGTATGAGAATTGCTTAAAAATGTCATTAGTGTCATTAACGGTTTTACCTGTAGTACCCAGTGGGAAAGTAGGCAATGCATTACCTTTTTCCATGCATGAAAAGATGTATGAATTTTGTTATAAGAAAAGATCACACCAAAAGCAAGGAAGGGAGTAATGTGTCGCTCAATTTTTGATTTGTAGTTTTATAAAAAATTGTTTTTCGTGCATGAAAAGATGTACGAATTTTGTTATAAGAAAAGATCACACCAAAAGCAAGGAAGGGAGTAATGTGTCGCTCAATCTTTGATTTGTAGTTTAAAAAAAATTGTTTTTCATACATGAAAAGATGAACGAATTTTGATGTTAGAAAAGATCATACCAAAAGCAAGGAAGGGAGTAATGTGTAGCTCTATTTTTAATTGTAGTTTGAATACTTCAAAAAACAAAAAAAAAAATACACAACTTTCAAACATAAAAAAATACAATTTAAATTCATTTTGAAACTGCTGCTCGTTACATACATCTTCATCGCTTTTCCGCCTGCTGTGAGGCTTTTCAGAAGTCGAGAGTCGGCTGGACTGTGTGCTCCTGATGCCGGTGCCTTTGTGGTTTTGGTTTTTTTATTATATTTTTTTTGGTGCACTCATCTTGGTCATAGCCCATGACGAGCTCGTCATTCAAACATTTAAAATAGGACCTTAACTTTTCCCCCGCTGTAGAGCCTCACTGCGTCTTAATGTCCTTGTTACTCCACAAGGAAATTTATAAAATGTTATGCAAAATGAAATATGTCCCTATGTAAAGCATCTTTTCATTCAAGAAAGGCAATGCAAGATATAATGTATCCCTTGTAGTGCATATTTTCATTCTTGAAAGGTAATGCATCTTTTCATTTATAAAAAGTAATATAGAAAGTAATGTAAACATGTCGCTTCAGTTTGTAGGCGAGCGACACATTACTTTACCTATGACATCGCTGTAGAAAAATTCATGCATGTTTTCATGTATAGTCTATAGGAGCTATACATTACTTTATGCATTGCTGTACATTACCTTTTCCCACTGGGTATTTATACCATGTAAAAAATGTGCATTTTGACAGCTCGCTCTGAGAGTGAAAGAGTCGATTATCAATTGATCCATGACACGGGTCAAAAGAGGTGTCAGTGGTGCCAAGTCAAATATTTCCCGTTGAGGGATTTTTGTCGTCAGGGTTGAAAAAAACAAATGGGAACAAATGCAGTATACGGACAATGCTGCTATAAAAAAACGGTATATTTCTTTTGTTGGGCAAACAACAACAACAAAAGCTATTCAAGGTCAAAGTTCATAAATTTTTTTTAATCTTAATTACTCCTAAAATACTGAACCGAGTTCTAACATTGGCGTCGTTGGATAGGTAATTTTAATAACTTTCATTTGATATATGTCTCAAGTGTGTGAAATGTTCCTAAAATAATCCAATTTTCTTAAGAATATCCAAAATTTAAGAAACTTTATTTTTTATAATTTAATTGCTGTATTAACTATGTGTAAAGACAATTTAGTAACATTAGAAATAATTTAAGCTTTCATTTGGAATACTATATAATATCTTTGGCCCAACCAAACCGATGCGAAACCGCGTATGTGCAAAATTGTTCTACACCATGCCAAGTCCTTCTGCGTAGTACAACCTTGGACTACCCCATGCCAAGTCACGACACCGTTCGAAACTAATGTATAATGTATTTAGGCGAGATCCATGGTATTTATGTACAGAACACCTTTCTGAGTTGACGGCATTCGGCCGCGCTTGTTATAAATAACCCTGGGCTACGCCATTCCAAGTCCGGGTGGTTGCCATAACCGTACGAAACTAATGTATGCGTAATTTACACCGAATTTTTCAAGTATTTTACATACTAGGTATACAAACCGCATATCAAATGAAAGGTAATTTTACTGCCTATACAATGCAAAAAAATTGTTTATTATCGGTTCGATACTTAAGGGTCGAATACATAAAGCTTTGTTAATTAATGGTGATTTCGTTTCATGAAAAATATGCGCATTTTTGTTACACTCTTCAATATTCCGTTTTCGTTTGCAAAATGAAGGTAAAACGTCAAACATGATATGTTTTCGTTTCCTAAAAATGTACACTTCAAGAGTGTAAAAAACTCCTACTTTTTACCCTCTGAAGCTTTGACAGGGTAGCTGGTTGCACTGAAAATCAGGTGACGAAAATTTTATTTCATAGATAAATTTGGTGAAATAAATTGGATTTTGCAATAACAATTAAATATGGGTGAAAAACGAAACCTAATTATTCAAGCACATAGCATATCTAACGGGGCAGTGTTTTATGTTCGTTTTATCGATAACAGGTTCATGCAGAACGGGTACACTTTTATCACATCTTTATAGTGTTCTGTGCAAGAGTGTAAACATGTTCAACGTGAAAGTGTAAATTTTTTTCGATGAAACGAAATCAGCATAAAGCAAATTCATCAACATCTGATTGTCAAAGCAAGCAAAGCAAGCAAAATTTGAGAGTTTGCCAAATTTTAACCTTGCTTCAACTTTGAGGTCTTTAATGTGCCATGCTTCGTTTAAATACGTATACTGAACTTTTCTGTCAAAGTCAAAGTTCGAGGTAAAGCCAAAATAAAGTTTTATGTAACTGACCCTTTAATGAGAAATTTTGATTCATATTGTGACGAATTCGATGAATCCTCGACTATTTTCCCTGAGTTCGATCACTGTACGTAAATAAAACACTCAGTTTCTCCTTAATAAATAGTACGCTTTATTTACTACTAAAAACCGTAGTACAATATCGCGGGTTAACTCAGTGTTCAGTACTTCACTGTACAACACTTGAAAATAAACTGATTGAAGTGCGTTGTCTTTGCGCGGTTTATATACCCTAGCAGACAGCAGCTTCACAACCTAGAAATGTCTACACATTTCTGGTTTATTCGTGCAACAGTGTTTTCGAAACGTTTAGCTATCGTCATCTCCTCTTTGTGCCACATTCGCAAACATGCGAGCTGCCTCTCGCTTTCACGTCATGTATCTAAACAGCTGTAGTTGTGGTGTGACGCTAGTGATGGAAATACGCTAGAATTGGGAGATGAGCGATTCTTAAGAACATTCGCCACACTGCCCTCCACCTAAGTCTGCTTGACTTTCTCCAACGTTTTCGTGACTCCGAGATGACCTCCACTTGGACCATTATGTAGCTCATTCAAAACATCAGAGATTTTCTTCCTTGGGACAACTACCAGCTTCCGAGCACTTTGACCATCTTCGCTTTCCCATACTCTATGTAAGCAACCGGATACCAATTTCAGACTGTTCCACTGTGCCCAATATGACTTGGCAACAGGACTCTCTGCTGACATCTCCTCTCTTGTTGGTCGTTCGTTTTGCTCGATTCCTTGCATCACACGTACAAGATCTGGGTCCTCTAGCTGATGCTTCCATAGTTGATCCATGTTCCATTCGTCCTTAGATGTTATAGTCATCAGCCGCACATCTATAACATCTTCCTTGGCCTCAGCTTTCGAACAATGCTTGCATTCTAGGTTACATGGTCGCCGGGACATTGCATCAGCATTGCCGTGGTTGCTGCCTTTGCGATGATCTATCGAAAAGTCATAACTTTGTAGTCGCTCTATCCACCGTGCCAATTGACCTTCCGGATTACGGAACTGCAAGAGCCATTTCAAGGCTGCATGGTCTGTCCTGACGTGGAATCGCTGTCCATAGAGATACTTGTGGAAATGCTTGATGCACTCCACCAATGCCAGTAGTTCTCTCCGTGTTACACAATAGTTCCTTTCGGGCTTCCCAATTGTGCGGCTATAGTACGCCACTACCTTCTCCTGCCCATTGACAATCTGTGACAAAACTCCTCCAATCGCGTAACCGCTCGCGTCTGTATCCAAAATAAATGTTGAGCCTGGGATTGGATACGCTAACATTGGGGCAGTGCACAGCCGTTCCTTCAAGGTTTAGAAAGCCACTTCATGTTCCTTCTTCCAATCAAATGACATATTATTCCTGGTCAACTCATGAAGGCTACTGGCTACGCTGGCGAAATTCGGTACATATCGACGATAATACGTTCACAGTCCGAGGAAACTTCGTTGCTCATGTAAATCTTTCGGTCTTGGCGAATCCGTTACTGCTTCGATATTCTCTTTAGCCGTGCAAATTCCCTCCGTAGTAACCTTGTGACCCAAGTAACTTCAAGAAGGAAGAACAATGCACAATTTTTGGGACTTAATTTCAGACCGGCGCCAGCTATCCTTTGGAAAACTTTCTCCAAGTTCTTAAGGTGTTCCCCAAAGCTTTTTCCCAGCACGATGATGTCATCCAGGTACACCAAACATGTGATATCATCTGATAGATTAATGTTGCTGGTAGAGACATTTTTCTGGAGCTGTTCACAATTTATAACCACCTCCATCTCCTGACATTGTCCCAATATAGCTCCTTTGGAAAGCTTGATTGGCGATAGAAACTCATTTAGTACTCTTACCGATATACCTCCATCTTGTTTTGTCATAGCCAGTGTTTTTCCTACTAGTATATCCGTCTTTGATTTGTTTGCTGCCTCGACAACCCACAATTTGTTTGTCCCATAATCTCCATCAATCCTTGCCCAAACGATCGCCTCCGACTTCGGTGGAATTTGTTGGCTTTCTTCCACGAGGACCCGCTTACTGATGTACTTGTTCTCGTAACCAAAATTTAGTGGCACATCCATGTTCTTATAGCTCATAGTCCTGTTTTGCATGTCGATCTTGATGCCTTGGTTGCTTAAGAAATCCACGCCAACTATGATCTCATCAACAATATCTGCCACTATAAAATTATGCAGTACGGGGACATTCCCAATTGCGATTTCACATGTTACTTCTCCTTGGACTTGGGTATCCTCACCGGTCGCCATACGCAGCTTTGCTCCATGTAATGGCCTCACTTCTTTGTTGACTAGATCGGATCGAATAATGGAATGAGATGCGCCCGTATCAACAGTCAGTAAACGCTCCTTTCCATCCACGAGTCCTCCAACAGTAACATTACTCGACTTCCTTCCGATCTGTGAGACAGAGACTATGGGGCATCCAATTGCGGGAGCCAGCCTACGCCCCTTGCGGCTGACTCTCTTTAGTTTAACGGTTGGTTAGATTGCTCATCTCCTTCAGCCTTCCGCTTACGTCCGCTTGCATTATTGGAATTATTGAAGCCAGATCCAGATCCACAATAACGTGCAATATGACCAGGTTTTCCGCACTTGAAGCACTTAATAACCCCTTCATTTTTCTGTTGCTTCCCGTTTAGTGCTTCTAGCATTTTTTTCAATTTTTTCGGCCCAGTCTGGCGAATCTACTTCCACACGGTGAGCTTTGTACGTGGGTTTACTCAAAAGCGAGGCTGTTTCTTGTGTTAGAGCATGTGATACCGTCTCCGCAAATGATCTCTTTGGATTGGCATATGTGGCTCGCTTTGTCTCCACATCACGTATTCCATTTATGAAGCTTTGGATTTTTACCGTTTCGATGTATTCCACGGGTGCGTCTGCGTTTGCCAGATGGGCTAACCTCTCGATATCTGATGCAAACTCCTGCAATGTCTCATTAGTCTTCTGGAAGCGATTCTGCAGCTCTTTTTGATGTATCTGTCTCCTATGCTCGCTGCCGTAACGTCTTTCAACGGCTCCCATCAACGCTTCATAGTTGTTTCTTTCAACGTCCGGAATAGTCTGTAAGATTTCGGCTGCAGGTCCTTTCAATGCCATGGAGACTGCACAAACCACGTCAAATGCAGTGGAGGCAGATGAAAACGTCTTAACGTATGCGCAAACCACTTCAAAAACATCTGCGCAAGCCCCTGCTGAAACTACTTCGCAGACCACTGTGCAAGCCTCTACGGAGGTTGCTGGGAAAACCTCTTCCCCCATTCCACCTGTACCTGTTCCCCTATTGAGTATCAGGAACCTGGGCCTAGTTCTGGGAATACTTTACTTACAAAGCTAGTTGTTGTCCCTCGGCCGAAATCCATTTTTGTTTCGCGCTTTGCTAAAGAAACTACTTTGGAGGATTTAGAAAGTTACATTAAATCTAAACTTTCGCCTTCTTTCTTGAAGTTATTGAAATTTAACTCTACGCATGATACTAGTATATCATCGTTCAAAATTAACATCTCTTCGGATTGCTTTGATGTTGTCCTGAATAAATCATTCTGGCCTGATGATGCGTTTGTTCGCGAGTTTGAGTACAGAACCCAGACTCTGCTTCAAAAAACTGATAAATGATACAACTTTTGATGTCTTTTATCAGAACGTTGGAGGACTGAACACTAAGCTTATTTATCTGTATTTAAAAAGTCATGACTGAGACACGGTTGAAACCAAGTGTGTTTAATGCAGAGTTGTTATCGGATAAGTTTGAAATATTTAGAAAAGACCGTGTGGAAAAGACTGGGGGAGGCGTACTTATTGCTGTCGACACCAGTTTTTCTGCTGAAGAAATATCCTTTGCTGACTGTGATGACGTTGAACTTCTTTGCGTTCAGATAAAACTTTTCACAAATTACAAGTACTTTGTGGTAAGTTATATTCCACCTCAATCTCACATTTCCGTTTATATGAAACACTCTTCTGTAGTGAAATCTGTTTCTTCTATGCTTGGTTCTTCCAATTCTATCGTAGTGCTTGGCGACTTTAACCTACCTTGTGTGACGTGGAGCCTCACGGATGGGCTCCTCGTACCTACTTCCTCCCGTGATATATTTTATGAGTTTTTAAATGATCTATCTGATAGTGGTCTTAGTCAACTAAACAGCATTCATAATAGTCTTGGTAAATACCTTGATCTCATTTTTACAGACGACTCGTTAAATTGCTCAATAACCAGATGTGACCCATTGGTTTTGCCTGAAGATGTATTTCACCCGCACGTTTGATGAGTATTGAACCGTATTGTCCTTCGAGACAAAGTTTTACCACAGGAAAAGCTCCTGCTGGCAGATTTCTGTTTAAAAAAGCAAATTTTTCTGAGCTTATCATGGAAGTCTCAAAAATAACGTGGCCAGAATACTATGGCGATATTGAAGAAAGTATTCTCCATTTTAATAAAATTTTGCATTCAATATTTCTTAAATGCGTACCTTTTGTGAAGCGCTCTAAGGTTTACTTTAATACTTCATGGGGCTCAAAAGAACTGAATCACCTAAAAAATCAAAAGTCGCGCTGTTTTAAGCGATACAAATTGTCTGGATTAATTACTGACTATTCGGCTTATTCTGTTTTGCGTCATAAGTATAATAGCCTAAACAGAAAGTGTTACAAGAATTATTTGAAAAATATTAAGAATCAACTGCTCTCTAACCCTAAGTCGTTTTACAGCTTCGTTAATTCGAAAAGGAAGGCAAAAGGGTTTCCCTCAGTAATGAAGTTTAATGATCTAGTTTATCAAGATGGCGATGAAATTGCCAATATGTTTGCAACCTTCTTCAAATCTAACTACTCAACTTCATTGGATTCAAGACCTTTGGATTATCCTTACAAATTGTCTTCCCTTAATTCAACACCGGTTCCTGTTATTTCTTATAATGAGGTACTAGTGGATCTTGCAAATCTGAAAAGCTCGTATTCCAGTGTTCCTGATCAGTTATGCTGAAGACTTGTGCTCAGTTCCTTTGTCGACCTTTAACGTCTTTGTTTAACGCGTCTTTGAAGCAAGGAATATTTCCTAAAAAGTGGAAGGAGTCATTTATAATTCCTTTATATAAAAATGGAGGTAGATCAAATATCATGAACTATAGAGGAATAGCAAAGCTCAGTGTTATTCCCAAACTTTTCGAATCTATTGTCACTAAGCAATTAGCCTTCTCAGTCTCTTCGGGTTTGGACCTATCACAACACGGGTTTCGCAAGAGCAAGTCTACTGTGACAAACTTGCTCGAGTTCACAACACATGTTTTCAAAAGCCTTAGGGCCAACTGTGAAACGGATGTCATATATACAGATTTTAGTAAGGCATTTGATAGTGATTAAATATTATTTTTTTATAAAAAAAAAATATCTTTTATTTACAACAAATTATTTGAATGAAAAAATGTTTTTCAAAGGAATGACATTAAAATATTTTGCCAAGTATTCTTAGATTAAAAATATTTTAAAATAAATGTTATAACACATAACAAGTGGAGAAACATAACAAGTGGAGATACCACATAGCTCCCCTCTAAGAAATTACATAAGAGTCAATATAATAATAATTAACATGATAATTCATTAGATTGAAAAACTGGTTTTAAACGATCTATAGAAATTTTTTCAATTTTATCTTTAAGTGAAATTTTAAAGTATTTCGGAAATCGTTCAATAACTTCATACGGTCCAGAGTATTTGAAATCTAAAGATGATCGACCAGCATCAATTCGAATCCAAACATGTGTACATGTATTTAAATCTTTACTAATAAAAACAGTCTTGTTAGAATGTGCTGAGGTTGGAATAGGTTGTAAATTTTTCATAATTCTTTTTAAAGTTGAAACAAAATCTGTAGGATCTCCAACTAGTTGAGGTTGAATGAAATCTCCTGGAAGTTGAATTTCTTCTCCATATACAAGTTCAGCAGCAGTACTTTTTAAATCTTCTTTAAACGAAGTACGAATTCCCAAAAGCACAGAATTTAATGTTGAAGTCCATTGTAAGTTCTCATTACACCTCAATCCAGACTTCAAAGTACGGTGAAAGCGTTCAACTAAACCATTCGATTGAGGGTGAAAAGCTGTAGTAACATGATGTGCTGCTCCAAGAAATTTAGCAAGATCACGAACTAAAGATGATACAAACTGACGACCTCTGTCAGAAATGAGAGTATTTGGGCATCCAAATCTGCATACCCATAAATCATAAAATGTTCTGCAAACCGTTTCAGCTTTAATATTAGCAATAGGAAAAGCTTCCGGCCATCGGCTAAATCGGTCAACACAAGTGAGTAAATAACTGCATCCTTCAGATATTGATACCAACCAAATCTATATGAACTTCTTTAAAACGACCACTACTTACTGGAAATTTACCAAGTGGACTCGAAATGTGCCTTGAAATTTTTGATTTTTGACATGAAGTACAAGATCTAGTCCATTCTACCACATCTTTATTCATCGAAGGCCAGAAAAACTTCTTCATTATTAGCTTTTTAGTCGCTCGAATACCAGGATGCGATAAATGATGAATATTTTTAAAAACTATTTTACGAAACTCAACAGGTGCATATGGTCGTGCTACACCTGACGATACTTCACAATAAATTTGAATATTACTCTCACGTAGATTGATTATTTTTAATAAATAATTTTCTTGAGACTGCAACAAACTTCGTAAATCCAAATCTTCTTTTTGAACTCGTGCCATCTCCTCATAATTGATACTTCTAAAATCAATAGTTTCAACTCTTGAAAGAGCATCGGCGACAACATTGTCTACGCCAGATATATGAACAATATCAGTTGAAAATTGTGATATGAAATCGAGTTGTCTACATTGACGCGGAGACGCTTTATTTAAATTTTGTTGAAATGCATATATTAAACGCTTGTGATCGGTAAAAATTTTGAATTGTCTACCCTCCAAGAAATAACGAAAGTATTTTACTGCTGAGTAGATTGCAAGCAATTCCCGATCATAAGTGCTATAGTAAGCTTGAGCATGATACAACTTTTTACAATAAAAACCTAAAGGTTGCCAATCACCATTAACGAATTGTTCTAACGATGCTCCCATGCCGAAGTTACTAGCATCTACTTTTAATGCAAGGACAGCATCTAGTAGAGGAAAAGCAAGAATTGTAGCTTGTGATATTTCTTCCTTTACTTTTTTGAAAGCAGAAAAGTTTTCGTTATTCCAAATAATAGGTCGTAAGTCATTCTTTTTTGCACCAATCAACAAATCATTTAAAGGTGCTTGAGTTTTTGCTCCATTTGGTAGAAACTTTCGATAAAAATTAACCAAAGCTAAAAATTGTCGCAAACTCTTGATTGTTGAAGGTTTTGTATAATCCAAAATAGCATTAACCTTTTTTTGCATTGGACCAATACCAAAACTAGTAATTTTGTGTCCCAAAAAATGAAGTTCCGAAACTCCTAATTCACATTTTCCTGCGTTGACAATGATACCATACATTTTGAATCGTTCAAATAGTTGCTTGAGATGTTTCAAATGTTGATCAGGATCGGACGAAAAAACTAAGACATCGTCAAGATAAACCACTACAAATTTAGACCTCGGACAACTTCATCCATAAATCGCTGAAAGGTCTGTGCAGCATTACATAACCCAAATGGCATTCTCATAAATTCGAATAGACCAAATGGTGTTATAACTGCAGTTTTTAGAATGTCTTCAGGATTGACTGGAATTTGGTAATACGCTTTCATTAGATCAAATTTTGAAAATATTTTCGCACCTGCCATTTCCATAGTAAAATCACTAAGATACGGTATTGGATACTTATCTGACACAGTAATTTTATTGAGTGCACGGTAATCACCACACGGTCTCCAAGTACCATCAGGTTTTGGCACCATGTGAAGTGGGTTAGCCCAACTACTATTGCTTGGGCGAATAATACCGTTATCTAAAAGATACTGAAATTCAGCATTCGCTATGGCAAGTTTTTGTGGATCTAATCTTCTTGGGCGACCTTTTACAGGACTTCCAGACACTGTGATATGATGGACAACTTGATGTTTACATTCAGAGGAAAATGTTTGGGCAGAATACAATTCAGGATATTCCTTAAAAAGTTTATGAAACTGGCTTTCTCCTGAAATGGCTTTGATGCAAAGGTTCGTTCCTTTTAAATAATTAACTGGTATGTTTAAAAATGTTACACCATCAACGAGTACTTTTCTTTTTAAGTCTGGTAACAGATGAAAATGTCTCAAAAAATCAGCTCCTTTAATTGGCTTTGCTAATATGAACATCCATCTAAAGCTTCGACGAAGGCCTAGATCAAGAACTAATAATTTTTCACCATAAGTAGGGATACGAGTATTGTTAGCGGCATAAAGGACGAGTTTACTTGATTGTTTTGATGACTTGCATGGGAAAACTTAAAGTTCAGCCCCTGAATCAATTAAAAATTGTACTTTCGTCTTACGCTCAGTGATGAATAAAGCTGGAATTATTGGTGATGTTTGTCGTAACGCTGTAGTCGTATCCAATCAGCTGATTCGACCAACCTTATGAAATTTAATGCAATCGATTATTGGTGCCATATCGTAACGCTAAGGTCGTAACCGGATCGTAGCCAACCAATTGGTTTTTGGTTTTCCGCGGTAACTATAAACAGCTGATTACCTTTTTTGTTCATTTAATTTATTTGTTTTGCATTAATTTTTCGAATTTATTGGTTTTTGCTATTTGGTGAGTTATCATTTTACATTTTTTAAGAAAATATTAATTAAGATTGTGTTCATAGCTGAGTTTTTGCAGTCAATCAGCTGTTTACGGTTACCGCACCAATAATCGATAAAAATGTATCCCATAGGGTTGCGTTAGGGATACGACTACAGCGTTACGACAAACATCACCAATAATTCCAGCTTAATCGACCAGATACATTTCCATCGTCATGTGTGGTCGAAACTTCTGACGACGGCTGATTTAGTTTTTTGAATTTTTAAATGCACATGGCTGAATACACTTAGTTGCTCTTTCAGCAAAACGCCAATGATACCAGCATAACCCTGCATCTTTGCGATTTCGTGACTTTGAACGAGATTGAGATAAATTATGTCTAGATGAACTAGCACGATTTGAATTGCGCGATCGATTTTCGATAGCTTCTATTCTTGCTATGATCGAGTCTAGTTTGGACGAAAAATTAGAAAATTCAGAATGTGACGATATGTCAGTACGAGGCATAACAGGTCTTGAATTTTTTTGCTCTAATTCAGCAATAGATAATGAAGAATTAGCAGAAAATTGTTCAAAAATTTTATCAGCTAATATCGAAAGTTTGTCTAATTGATTGCACTCTGTTACTGCAAGGATGCATTTCACTTTTTCAGGAAGTCTTTCCAAAAATAACATTTTTAACACATTATAACTGACCTTAGATCCAGCTAAAGCTTTCATGCGATGCATAAGATGTGAAGGCTTTTGATCACTTAGTTCTAAATTATTCAGTAGCTGCTTCAGTTGACTCTCCTCAGATTCTGTAAAATGTTGAATGATACGGGTCTTCATTGCTTCATAACGTCCTTGCGCTTGAGGATTCTTGATGATGTCTTTCACTACATAAAGAATTGATGGATCAAGATGGCTTAGAAGATATTCAAATTTGGTTGAATCTTGAGATACGCCAGCAATGTTGAAGCTTGATTCAATTTGCATAAACCAGATTTCAGGTTCTTCACGCCAGAATGTTGGTAATTTAGGGATGCGTGCCGAAAAAATCTCTCCTGTACCCGGCACTAAATTTGCAGATGACGGCACCACGCTGGATGTGGTTGTTGTTGATGCTGATGATGGCATATTGTTGCCAGAATTTTCTTCTCTCATAACCAACGGCATGTTTAAAAAATTGGGGTCACCAAATGTTGTGATTAAATATTATTTTTTCATAAAAAAAAATATCTTTTATTTACAACAAATTATTTGAATGAAAAAATGTTTTTCAAAGGAATGACATTAAAATATTTTACCAAGTATTCTTAGATAAAAAATATTTTAAAATAAATGTTATAACACATAACAAGTGGAGAAACATAACAAGTGGAGATACCACAGTGTCTCATTCTATCCTGCTGTTCAAACTTGACCAGCTGGGGTTTCCACCTTTATTTCTCGAATGGATATCGTCTTACTTAAATGAGAGAAACAACAAGTTATATTTAATAATTGCAAGTCTCAATTTATAGATGTGACTTCTGGCGTTCCACAGGGAAGTCACCTTGGTCCTGTTCTTTTTCTTTTGTTCATTAATGACCTCCCTAATGTTTTCAAGTTTTGCAAGCCCTTAATGTATGCCGATGATGTTAAACTGATTATGCCTATCCGTGCACTAGATGATAGGGTACATCTTCAATCAGATCTGTGCAGGCTAGTTGAATGGTGCAATGTGAATGCTATGTCACTGAACTTACCTAAGTGCAAGTATATGTGCTTCACCAGAAAATCCTACCAATCATATGAGTACTCTATTGATGATTATACTATTAGACAAGTCACTAGTTTTGTTGACTTGGGCGTTACAATGGATCCTAAACTGGACTTTAAATCACATATCGAATCGTGCGTGAATAGAGCCAAAGGTACCCTGGCGTTCGTTAAACGGTGGTCTAAAGAATTTAATGACCCTTATGTTACTAAAGCTCTTTTTACTTCTTTGGTAAGGCCGTTACTGGAATTCGCTTCCATAATCTGGAACCCACAGTACCAAATTCATTGTGATAAGCTGGAGTCGGTTCAAAAACAAGTTTTGCTCTTTGCGTTAAGAAATTTACCATGGGACCCGTCTATGAATCTTCCTTCCTACTGTAGTCGATTGAAACTTATACAGCTCCCTACTTTGCAAAGTCGTAGGGAAATGCTTGGAGTGTTATTTATGGTGAAACTCACAAAAGGGATAATAGATAGCCCATTCTTGCATGGCGAACTTTTCTTTAATGTCCCCATTAGACCCTCCAGACATTTCCAACCAATTTACTTAAACATGTGCAGAACCAATTTTGAGTTGCATGAACCTCTCCGAATCTTGAGTTACGATTTCAACAAGCACTGTAAGAATATTGATGTCTGCGACTCGCTGCTTTGTATTCAAAAATATCTACTTGTCTTAAATGCGTAACGATATTAGTATTAATATATTTCCTCTTCTAGGCACTACATATCAGCTCCCTACTGAGCTTATTCTACTGAGTCCTTCCTGGCTCAAATGCCCCCTTCTGGGCACCGCGCATCAGCTACCTACTGAGCCTATTCTATAGAGTCCTTCCTGGCTCAAGTGCCCCCTTCTGGGCACCACGCATCAGCTCCCTACTGAGCTTATTTATCTTAATTATGCCTATAATATACCGATACTCTTTATAAACTATTATGTTAGTAAAGTTAAGTTCAAATGCTTTTACCTAATATTTTGTATCATGCTTTGTCTAGATTTAATTTGTAAACTGTAATCAATTGGTTGTATTTTACTTGTTTACTTTTCCGTTATTATGTATATTTTCCAAATTAGTCTGTAAGATTTTTTTCAATCTGTAGACTATTCAATAAATAAATAAATAAATAAATGCCACAAATAAAGCAGCGACTTTGTCCTCAGCGCCCCAGTTGTTCACAGCTGCTGTCTTCTCAAATTGTAGCTTAAATACCTGGAAAGGAACAGAACCGTCAAAGGATGGGGTTTTTACCTTGGGTGTGCTTGTTGAAACACATGGACGATTCAGCTGCAACTCTTGGATTCGTCCTCTCAGCGCATTGACTTCAGCGTACATTTTATCCTGCAGCTGTGCAATCTTTGCATCTTGTGCTTCCAGTTTTGAGGACACCAACACCTCCTGTGCTTCCAACTGCGAAGTGATAAATGACCGCTGTTCCTCCATTTGAGCGGAGATCTGTGATGACACCTGTTCCCGCCGAGATGTCATGCAAGTTTTCTGTTCTTCCAACTGAGATGCCATGTGTGTCTTCTGTTCCTCCAACTTTGATGCCATGCGTGTCTCTTGTTCCTAAAACTTTGATGCCATGCGTGTCTCTTGTTGTTCCAACAACGTCGACATCTGAGCCAATACAGCCAACAGCGAGTTTGTGTCCACATTTGTTACTGAATCCGGAGTATCCTTTTGCTCTTCTATTTTCGTCGCTCCCTCTTTCGAAAGCTGAAAAACATAATCGTCAACGTTGATTCCTTCCGCTTCCATAGCCTCGCGTAGACGTGATTGTAGCTCAGGCTTATTGCCTGTTGTTACCATTCCACGTTTCTCCAACTCGTTTTTGAGTTGTTGGATCTTCAACTCATTAAACTTTTCCATATCCTTGTTACCTTTACAATGTCCTTGGTATCCTTTTCAATGTCCGTGTTATCCTTTTCAATGTCCTTGTTATCCTTTTCAATGTCCTTGTTATCCTTTTCAATGTATTTATTTAACAATACCGCTTCTGACACCAATTGTGACGAATTCGATGAATCCTCGACTATTTTCCCTGAGTTCGATCACTGTACGTTAAATAAAACACTCAGTTTCTGCTTAATAAATAGTACGCTTTATTTACTACTAAAAACCGTAGTACAATATCGCGGGTTAACTCACTGTTTAGTACTTCACTGTACAACACTTGAAAATAAACTGATTGAAGTGCGTTGTCTTTGCGCGGTTTATATACCCTAGCCATTGTGTATCAATACCAAGTGTAAACTCTTCTGCATAGACGTCAAAATTCCAAAATGAGTTTAACACCTGTTTGAGATTGTGGTTAATAACAAGTATGATATCATAGACATAGTCGTGAAAACTTCAAAGTGAGTTTAGTCACCTGTTTTTAATTTCCTTCTTTGTCTCACTTCTTTCCATCTTCCCATCTCTTTCTACCATTAGGTAAAAGATAGGAGACCGCCATGTTGATGTGTGCAGGATGTTAAACAACGCCATTTGCTTTTCTGTTATTCGGTGCTAGCGACATTTTAATATGTGCAGGATGTAAACAAACCGACATTTTAATGTGTGTTGTCAAAAGAAGAGTTCACACTTGGTATTGATACACAATGGTCTACACATTTCTGGTTTATTCGTGCAACAGTGTTCTCGAAACGTTTATCTATCGTCATCTCCTCTATGTGCCACATTCGCAAACATGCGAGCTGCCTCTCGCTCTCACGTCATGTATCTAAACAGCTGTAGTTGTGGTGTGACGCTAGTGATGGAAATACGCTAGAGTTGGGAGGTGAGCGATTCTTAAGAACATTCGCCACAATATGAACATTGATGCCTGGAATACATGTGCAGTGATTTTGCCTGCAGCTCTTCTATTTTCACTGCTGCTTGAATG
Source organism: Campiglossa producta (assembly GCA_964058755.1). Taxonomy (NCBI): domain Eukaryota; kingdom Metazoa; phylum Arthropoda; class Insecta; order Diptera; family Tephritidae; genus Campiglossa; species Campiglossa producta. Next base: position 52,198,337 of record CAXKVI010000001.1, on the reverse strand, counting down.
ATTTGTAAACACATGTGCTGGGAAACTTACCTGGCAGTTCCCTGCAGTCACACTTGCACAACATTTACCAAGCTCACTTATAACATACAAAAACAAGTTAACGGAGATGCAAAGCTTCCCTAAGCTAGCCTTAGGGATAGATTTTGCACTCCCAACAGAAAAGGTAAAAAAATAATAAGTGACGAACAAAAAAATATAACAGAACCAAAATACAACAACAACGAAGGGTGCCCACGCCTCCCTGGCAACTCGGAGGATCTAGGATGTGCACGCGTCGCTAAGCTGGTCTTAGGGATAGTTTTTGCACTCCCAACGCACATAACCAACATTTCAAACTTAAAAATCAATTCATGAACGAAAAACACAACTCAACCAAAATACCGTATGCGGTTGGTATACGGCATACATCAAAAACAAAACAAAGAAAATAACGGAACGTAGAAGAAACTGAACAACATCCGATACAACGAGCATCGCCGTAACACATAACAACAACAACATAATAAGCGGAGCCAAAGCACACATTGTGGGGAATAACAACACAATTTTCAAACGCACAAAACCAAGAAAAATCAAAATTTAGCATCGCCTTAACACATCAGTGCATACCTAAAAACAACTTTATATAATTTTACTTTTGACGACATCTTCTCTGGATACTGTCCATGATTCCGAGCCGTACATCAGGACAGGTATGATGAGAGACTTATAGAGCGTGATCTTTGTTCTTCGAGAGAGGACTTTACTTCTCAATTGCCTACTCAGTCCAAAGTAGCACTTGTTGGCAAGAGTGATTCTCCGCTGGATTTCTAGACTGATATTATTTTCGGTGTTGATACTGGTTCCCAAATAGACGAAGTCCCTCACAGTTTCAAATTTGTAACTATCAACAGTGACATGGCTGCCAAGGCGCAGGTGCGCCGATTCTTTCTTTGATGACAGCAAATACTTCGTCTTGTCCTCGTTCACGGCAAGACCCACTTTTTTCGCTTCCTTATCCAGTCCGGAGAAGGCAGCGCTTACGGCGCGGGGTTTAAGGCCAATGCACGCTCTTGTAAAAGATTGTACCATTGCGGTTTAGCTCTGCTGCTCGAATTATCTTCTCCAGCATCAGATTGAAGAAATCGCACGAAAGGGAGTCGCCCTGTCTGAAGCCTCGTTTGGTTTCAAATGGCTCAGAGAGGTCCTTCCCGATTCTGACGGAGCTGTTGGTATTGCTCAATGTCATTTGGCAAAGCCGTATAAGCTTTGCAGGGAAGTCAAATTCAGACATGGCGGCATACAGGCAACTCCTTTTTACGCTGTCAAAAGCGGCTTTAAAATCGACAAAGAGATGGTGAGTGTCGATTCTCTTATCATGGGTCTTCTCCAGGATTTGGCGTATCATGAAAATCTGGTCGATGGTAGACTTACCAGGTCTAAAGCCACACTGATAAGGTCCAATCAGTTTGTCTACGATGGGCTTCAGCCTTTCACACAACACGCTAGAAAGAACCTTATATGCGATATTAAGAAGACTAATTCCGCGGTAGTTGGTGCGGTTAGCGGGATCGCCTTTCTTGTGGATTGGGCAAAGCACACTTAAATTCCAATCCGGAGGCATGCATTCGTCTGACCATATTTTGCATAAGAGCTGATGCATGCTTTTTACCAGCTCTTCGCCTCCGTGTTTGAACAGCTCGGCGGGTAGTCCGTCTTTTCCAGGCGCTTTGTTGTTTTTGAGCCGGGATATAGCTATCCTCACTTCATCATAGTCAGGTGGTGGGACGACTTTTCCATCGTCAGGGATTGGGGTATCGGGTTCGACGTCTCCCTCGCAATTTAGCAGTGAGGAGAAGTGCTCCCTCCATAATTTAAGTACACTTTGTACGTCGGTTACCAGGTCGCCATTATTGTCCTTACAGGAGCTTGCCCCGGTCTTAAAACCTTCTGTCATCCGCCGGATCTTTTCATAGAATTTTCGGGCATCATTCCTGTCAGCCAGCATCTCAAGCTCCTCACACTCACGCCTTTCGGCCTCACTTTTCTTTTTTCTGAAAAGGCGTCTCTCTTCCTTCTTTGCCTCACGATATTGTTGCCATACACTGCGGGTTGCGCCCGTTCGCAACGTCTCCTTGTAGGCAGCGTCGGCGTGTACGTATCTTGGCTGCGACAAGATAATGGTCAGAGTCAATATTGGGACCACGCAGTGTACGCACGTCCAGAACGGTGGAGCTATGTCTGCCGTCAATCAAGACATGATCAATCTGGTTTCTAGTTCTTTGATCAGGGGACAGCCATGTGGCTTGGTGTATATGCTTATGCTGGAACCTGGTACTACTGATGACCATATTGCGAACAGCGGCGAAGTCAATCAACCTAGTGCCGTTGGGGGATGTTATATCGTGGAGACTGAATTTTCCAACTGTGGGACCAAAGACTCCTTCCTTGCCCACCTTGGCATTAAAGTCGCCGAGCACGATTTTGATATCATGCTGGGGGCAGCGATCATAAGTCTGTTCAAGTTTATCGTAGAAGGAGTCCTTCTCTGCGTCGTCCGTCTCCTCAGTCGGCGCATAGGCGCAGATAAATGTTATGTTGAAAAACCTCGCCTTGATGCGGATCGCAGCGAGACGCTCGTTCACAGGAGTGAACGCTAATACTTGGCGGCGAAGTCTCCCACCACGAATCCTACACCACGCGCTTTGCCGCGTGTCTGGCCACTGTAGTATACGTCACAAGGACCGATGGTCGTCTTTCCTTGCCCCGTCCATCGTATTTCCTGCAGGGCGGTGATGTCGGCCTTTGCGCCTACGAGGACATCAACCAGTCGGGCAGCGGTACCGTCCCTTGAAAGGGTCCGGACCGGATTCCCGGTACATGCCCTAATATCCAAATCATTATGCCTTATTCGTTTTGCCGGGTCGTCAACATTAAAGGGGGTTCTCATCCGAGGCTTTGCATTTGTTTTCATTGGAATTAAGTTTTTTACGTGGCGGGTCCCAAACCCAGCGCACAACCCGTTTCGGGGTTTTGGAAAATATTTACACATTTATATAGCGAGCCGCTTGCTTCAAGACAGACGCCCGCTTGCAGCCGCACCTCATGATGAACAGACGCTACGCAAAAACCTCGGTGAGCCCTTAAACCAAGTATGTCAGAGTGGCCCCACCGGGGCTCCCTCTCTTTCTGCCGCGAGCCTAAGTAGCTCCCGTTGCCCAGAGTGCACGAACGAGTACGCAAGAGTCGGGATTGAGCAAGGTCACTTAGCAACCACACTCCATTACACTCCACTCGAAAAATTTCTGGAAATAGCGCTTTTCGAAATTGGTGATTCAATAAATATTTTATAAATTTTAAGGAAACATTTAAGCACACGTTAATAAGTTGTTTTTAATATTTGACAAGTATCAGGAGCACAGAATTTCAATGTAAGCAATTATACAAAAAAAAATTCAATAAACTGGTATGTATAGAAGGGGGTTCGTGGGGCAACTGCTCCCACTGTTAAATTGCATTTTGAAAATATCGCTGTGTATAAGAAAAGAACTGAAAGCTAGTAGAATGCGTGTTTTTGCAGTTATTAACATTAATATTATTATCAATATTACTGCAGTATTGCAGTCAAGTTACTTTATTGATGCTCTGATGCTGATACTTAAGTGATAATATCAGCTATTCCGGCGGAGCTCCCGGCAGGAATGAAGGTAATAGAGTCGATAAAGATAACATCGAATTTATCGAACCAAATTCCTTTAAAATCGTGTGAATTCTCTCAAGATCTGTTACATTTTCTCCCGCCGGGAGCTCCGTCGGAATAGCTGATAGACCCCAATATGCAACAATAATTGCATACTTTATTTTCATGTAGCGAATGATGAGCTTGTGATGAGCAACAGATTGTCAACATTTTATTCAACACACCCCATATTTTTTTATACGGGACGCTACTGAAATAATTTTTTAAAATTTTTGACATGCGGCCATGTTTTTTTCAGTCGTACAATATTTGTGACAGAATTCCATACTTATATAAATAAATTCTGTCTCAATGCCTGTAGGGAATTCATATAACTCCAAGTTAACTATGAGTTCTTTATTTTTCAGTGTTCATAGGACTTTTATATAAGCAGCTGGGATGAAAATGGTGAACTACACCGTCGGTTAAAATAAAGTACAAACATGCCCATGTGGGCAAAAACTTACCAATGGAACTCCGATGCTTTTCCGTTGTGAACTATAATGGCCTCTTAATAACAATGTAGTACATTTTTATAAATTGTACTCGTCTAGGATAACTAACACATTAAAAAAGGTAGGGTGTCATATGCGGAAGTGGACAAAATAAAGTCAAAACGATTGTTATTGCAAAATTTGCCTTTTTCATTCTCTTTTCCTATCCCTTCCCATTTCCCTCTCAAAAACCTGCAACACCCAAGCCGATAAGCATGCACAGAGCCAAAAGTGCCTAATAAAATTTAGAAGTTTGTCTTTATGAACAAATCTCTTTGGTTTTAAGCGATTTTTGAAGAAGAATTTATGTACATGAGGTAGAAAGAAAAAAGTTTGAAGTTTCAAACAAATTTAATCGACAATTTTTTAAGCAGCTGAATTTCAGATAAAAAAGTATCTTTTTTATGTCAGCTTTTAATTTCATTGAAAATTTGTATGATGTCAGCATTGATCTGGCTTAGAACATCGGTTTCGACCTTATTTGAGGCCTGTACAGCTAGGTATGAATGCATGATAAACCCAAACCAAAAACGTAAATAAATTATTATTAATAACTCATAACTAAATTTGATTAGTTAACTAAGATAGATAGATAGATAGATTTTATTAAGTAGACAAAATAATTTTACATGGATTGCAATAGCACAATTTACAGAATGTGGTATATAAACCTTAATTTTACAACATATCATCTTTTTATCACAGATTTTCATTTATTTTTTTCAGATCAACATTTCGGAGGACAAAACTACTATGAAAAACCTCCACTTTAAATCTTATAATTAGTTAACCAAAACAAGTACTTATAGGTATAGAAATCTGTAGACATTTGGTATTTGAGAAAAGGTTTCGAAAAACTAATTGCTTTTTTTATTAATTTATACCAATGGTACTATGAACAGCTAGGATGAAAATGGTGAACTAATAGTTGACTTGGAGCTATATGAATTCCCTGCAGGCACTGAGACAGAATTTATTTATATAAGTATGTAATTCTGTCACAAATATTGTACGACTGAAAAAAACATGGCCGCATGTCAAAAATTTTAAAAAATTATTTCAGTAGCGTCCCGTATAAAAAAATATGGGGTGTGTTGAATAAAATGTTGACAATCTGTTGCTCATCACGAGCTCATCATTCGCTACATGAAAATAAAGTATGCAATTATTGTTGCATATTGGGGTCTATGCTATTCCGACGGAGCTCCCGGAGGGAGAAAATGGAACAGATCTTGAGAGAATTCACACGATTTTAAAGGAATTTGGTTCGACAAATTCGATGTTATCTTTATCGACTCTATTACCTTCATTCCTGCCGGGAGCTCCGCCGGAATAGCTGATATTATCACTTAAGTATCAACATCAGAGCATCAATAAAGTAACTTGACTGCAATACTACAGTATTGATTATAATTATAATTGATAATAATATTAATGTTAATAACTTCAAAAACACGCATTCTACTAGCTTTCAGTTCTTTTCTTGTACAGAACGATATTTTCAAAATGCAATTTAACACCAACCCCCTTCTATACATACCAGTTTATTGAATTTTGTTTGTATAATTGCTTACATTGAAATTCTGTGCTCCTGATACTTGTCAAATATTAAAAACAACTTATTAACGTGTGCTTAAATGTTTCCTTAAAATTTATAAAATATTTATTGAATCACCAATTTCGAAAAGCGCTATTTCCAGAAATTTTTCGAGCATGTTTTTTATTATTATGCGTTCCAAATAATTTCCAGTGACTTTTATATTAAAAAACTACCTCAGCTTTTAAAGGGAAAATTATGAAATCTTAAATTGGATTAAAATCTCGTGATTCAATCATCTCCTGTATTTTAACTCGGCCTGACATAACAACATCATTGGAGAGCGCTTAGCAGCGCATGAAACAAATAACATTTTGAAAAGTTTGTTACAAATCTAAAGTTTTCAAAGAGAAACCAAGACACTAGAGTTGCAGGTGCTTATAATTTCTCACATGTCAAATTTGTTTTTATTTTCATTGGATATCTTTCATTTGCCGGCAGAAGCATTTTTGCTACAAAAAAAAAATAAATTCTCAAGCTTAGTCATTCCGATAGAAAATGTCGAACTTTTTTTTTTGGCATTCTAATGTTCTCGTATATTTTTGGTAATACATCAAAACGCTTTATGTAAGGTTTGTAATTTTTGAGTTCTTTGGAAAATTAGGTGTATTTTAATGTACTTTTACTTTTTTTTTGCCCCACTAATCAATCTTTCAACTATCCTTTTTCAAACGGCGACGTAGAATAAGATAAAGATGCTTCCATTGTGCACTTAAACCTGAAAGAATAATATTGACATAGAACGTTTTGCAGTATGAAAAGAAAAAATTTCAAACTTTTTTTTATCTACATACATACAAATATTGCTACAAACATACATACATTTTTCAAAATTTCATTTTTGTATATCTACCTACACAAATATTCTGTACTCCTGTTACATTTTTTTTAAATATCAAAGAAATGAAGCAAATAAATTGGCGAAAATGGCAGATACCACTTAAACATGCATGCGAATTACAGTAGAAATTTGCCGCCTTATTACCCGGGTAAAAACTGGGAACCCGATTTAATCGTTAGTATTCGATTAGTGACAGCTAGTCGACTAGCTGAAATCGAATATCTGCTATTCGATTTTCAAACAGCACAAAAGTAGGTAATCGACTACTCGACTAATCGACTAGTCGAGTAATCGATTAGAATCAAGAGCCCTATCATTTGCCCACAAAAAAAATTATGTCTATTAGTCCTGATACATCTTTTTTTGATTTTAGAAGGAACACAAATCCACCAGCGAAAACAAAAATCTTCAATGGTTTGCGATAGGTATTGTGGCGAATGTTATCAAGAATCGCTCATCTTCCTTCACTAGCGTCACTACCACAACTACAGCTGTTTACATACATGACGTGAGAGCGAGAGAGGGAGAGGCAGCTCGCGTGTTTACGATTGTGGCACAAAGAGGAGATGACGATAGATAAACGCTTCGAGAACACTGTTGCGCGAATAAGCCAGAAATGTGTAGACATTTCTAAGTTGTGAAGCTGCTGTCTGCTAGGGTATATAAACCGCGCAAAGACAACGCAAATCAATCAGTTTATTTTGAAGTGTTGTACAGTGAAGTACTGAACAGTGAATTAACCCGCGATATTGTACTACGGTTTTTAGTACTGAATAAAGCGTACTACTTATTAAGCAGAATCGGAGTGTTTTATTTAACGTACAGTGATCGAACTCAGGGAAAATAATCAAGGAATCATCGAATTCGTCACAGTATATATGCAAACAACGTTGGAAATGGAATCGATGAATATAAAACGGCCAATACAAGCATAGATCTATAGCAGGCCTAATGATTGACAATTTTCAATTATGAAACCCCATGTAACCCTGTATTTTGTATCAGCTGTTTAGTCTGTTTCTTTATCACACGAATGCAGTCTGTAAAACACAAATTCATTCCTTAAAACGCTGCTCATTATTCCACCTGAATACTGAGGGAACAACATAAACTTTGTTTTCATTCCACTTTTGCATAACTTTAATTAAAAAAAGTTTACATTAAAAATGTCTAAAGCTGCGAGAAATCTCAAGTCAATGAAAAAAACCGTTGAAAAGATTGCGCATACGACCAAGTTGAAAACAGATATACCAGCGGGTATGGCAGCTGCGGGTCCTCCGCTTGGCCCACAACTTGGACAGGTTAGTTTTATTTAATGCAACTAAAATAATCTGATTATAAACATACGTGTTTATGGGAATAGCGTGGCATAAACATTGCAGCATTTTGTAAAGACTTTAACACGCGCACAGCGGAGATGAAGGAGGGCATACCTCTACCATGCCGCATTTCAGTTAATAGCGATCGAAGCTATAACTTGGTTATACATGCACCACCTGCTACTTTTCTACTCAAACAAGCAGCTGGTATACCACGCGGCGCTATGCAACCTGGGCGAGAAATTGCTGGTATGATTACCCTAAAACATTTGTACGAAATAGCAGCAATAAAAATTCAAGATCCACCAAATGCGCTGCTCACCATGCAGGTGGGATTTGTTGTGTAATGTGCGCTCTAATTTTTTCCCTTTTACAAAGCAAAATATTTTAATTTCTTTTTTAGCAAATGTGCGAAATGCTTGTAGGTATCGCGCGGACTTGTGGCATAAAAATTGTACGGGAGCTGAACGCCGAAGATTATGCTAAGTTTTTGTCAGAGCGGCAAGTTGTTGTAGATGCGCAGAAGCAAGAATTGCAAGAGAAGCGTGAAGCGAAGATGTTGCGAACAGGTTAAATTGTGAATACCTACGTAGGCATGTTTATTTTAAAAAAATAAAATATATAAAGTTGTTATGATAAAACCTATTCAAATCCAAGTTGTCTACGATCCTTTGCAGCATTCTTCTTACGCCGTTTTTCCAAATGTTTGCTAAGTTTCCCTGATTCTTTGAGTTTCTCGAATTGTGTGACCAATTCCTTGGCGCGTCGTTCCTCTGTAGGGAATAAAGCAAACAATATGATAAATTAGTATAATTTCTATAATAATAAAGCATAACACATGATCTTACTCTTGGTAGTATAATGCGGTCGTAGCCCGTTTTGATGTGCTTGTTGAATTTCCAGTTTTTCTTGATTCAATATCTGTTGCTTTGTGTGCCATTTCTTTTCTTCAACATTTTTATTGATAAGCTTTTGCATTTCTAGGCGCAATTGCTTACGCTCATCATCATTTGTTGTTTTACCCAATTTCTTTTTAATGCGTGCTATGTCCCTTTGACGCACTTGCATCAGAAATTTATAATTTTCTTTAAAGTGCTTTACATCAAAATCTCCACAATTCGCATCAAATCTCGGATCACGAGTTTGTTCCTCATCAGCTTTATGCCTGCTTTTCTGTTCAAGTGCAATGAAGGGCACTTGCCGTTTGGCAGACAATTCACGTGGCCGGTTTTTATTCAAACGTTTGAAGGACGTAGCAGCTTTATGGGAATTTTTATGTTTTTCATTATCAATTCCAAAGACAGCTTCCTTATATAGCTTTGCTCCGAGCTCTTCTTTCAATTTCAGTATTTCTTCAAAGCTCATTTTGCTTAGATCTTCTCGTATGGATTCCTGCAAAATAAAAATAAAGTATGCATTTGAATTTGTTTTGTTTTCAACTAAATTACCCTTTGTTCTTCGTCATCGGAGGCAACCTCGCTGTCCGACGATGACATTTCGGTATTCCGTTTAATGCAAATAAATCCTCGTTAATTGTTAATTTCAAGATCTTCTATTTATTTACAAATGTTTTTATTTTTACGAACAGCTGTTGAAAAATGTGTTATTTTTCGATAAATTTTTTTGTTTTCTCTTTTCTGTTCGATTTTACAACTCCGTTAATGTGCCTTATCCGTAACGTAACCATAGCCAGATAAATCAGCTGATCCAACCAACCATATCAATGTAAACGATTAATCTTCCTAAAGTCCCGTTTACATTGCTCGATTTTTCGTCCAATTTCAGCTCTGCTTTAATTTTGGTGTTTTTCACATATATACACTTAATTATCGTCAAATTACCCATACCTCAAATTGTTTTTTTTTTTTTTGTTTATTTATTTTAAATTGCTAAAGAAAATATGAGAAATAAATCCAACAAACGCGGCCCAAAAGCAAGTGTTTAGTATGACAGCTAAAATTACTGTTCGCGTCAGTTCGCGTTCTTATATGTTACCAAAAAAAGAATGTAAACAAACTTCGGCCGCCCGATAAAATAGTACGCGCTCGAATTTCTCTGATGATGTCGGATGAAAAAGTCGGTTGCAATGTGAGCGTAGCCTAATAAAATCAGACCATTAAGGGTCAGTTACATAAAGCTTTATTTTGACTTTACCTCAAACTTTGAGTTTGACAGAAAAGTTCAGTATACGTATTTAAACCAAGCATGGCAAATTGGAGACCTCAAAGTTGAAGCGAGGTTGAAATTTGGCAAACTCTCAGGGGTCAGTTACAAAAAGCTTTATTTTGACTTTACCTCAAACTTTGACTTTGACACAAAAGTTCAATATACGTATTTAAACGAAGCATGGCAAATTGGAGACCTCAAAGTTGAAGCAAGGTTAAAATTTGGCAAACTCTCAAATTTTACTTGCTTTGCTTGCTTTGACAATCAGATGTTGATGAATTTGCTTAAATTAAAGAATAAAAAGTTGGAGGAAATAATAATTCATTCATTTTTTCTCTATTAAATTAATAAATTAACTAAAACACTACGAATGCAAAGAAAAAAATAACGAAAACAAATGTATAAAAGAGAAGCGTCAAGGCGTTCATTGTAGCATACCTCTGAAGTTGGACGCAAAGTTTTGAGGTAGCAAATGTCAGGCGAGGTTAACAAAGCTTTTAAGGGCCACTTACATAAAGCTTTATTTTGACTTTACCTCAAACTTTGACTTTGACAGAAAAGTTCAGAATACGTATTTAAACGAAGCATGGCAAATTGGAGACCTCAAAGTTGAAGCAAGGTTAAAATATGGTAAACTCTCAAATTTTGCTTGCTTTGCTCGCTTTGACAATCAGATGTTGATGACTTTACCTTAATTAAAGAATAAAACGTGGGTGGAAATAATAATTAATTCATTTATTCTCTATTAAATTAAGAAATTAACCAAAACACTCTGAATGTTAAGGGCCACGAAATAACGAAAACAAATGTATTATGGGTCAGTTACATAAAACTTTATTTTGGCTTTACCTCAAACTTTGACTTTGACAGGAAAGTTCAGTATACGTATTTAAACCAAGCATGGCAAATTGGAGACCTCAAAGTTGAAGCGAGGTTGAAATTTGGCAAACTCTCAAATTTTGCTTGCTTTGCTTGCTTTGACAATCAGATGTTGATGACTTTGCTTCAATTAAAGAATAAAATGTTGGAGAAAATAATAATTAATTCATTTTTCTTTATTAAATTAATAAATTAACTAAAACACTACGAATGCAAAGAAAAAAATGACGAAAACAAATGTATAAAAGAGAAGCGTCAAGGCGTTCATTGTAGCATACCTCTGAAGTTGGACGCAAAGTTTTGAGGTAGCAAATGTCAGGCGAGGTTAACAAAGCTTTATGTATTCGACCCTTTAAGCGGGCTGACAATCAGATGTTGATGACTTTGCTTTAATTAAAGAATAAAAAGTTGGAGGAAATAATAATTAATTATTTTTTTCTCTATTAAATTAACCAAAACACTCTGAATACAAAGAAATAAATAATGAAAACAAATGTCGCTAGTTAGGGTTGGAAATTATGAAACTATCGAATTAAGCGTTGGTATTTCGATGCGTACTTTGCCCCACACTAATTTTTGGTATTGCACAGCACTAATTTGTGATTTTGTTTTCACCCTGGCTAGCACTGGGCCTGGATCATGATTCAATAATCTATGGTTGAACTGACCGCTGTGGTTAAAGGCTGGTTTTCAATATGTCAAATTTCATCGACTTTATCGAGATTTGGTTGCTTATTTCGATAAAGTCGATAAAAGTTGTCAAAATATGACCTAATGAAAACCGGGGGTAAAGGGTCAAATACATAAAGCTTTGTTAACCTCGCCTGACATTTGCTACCTCAAAACTTTGCGTCCAACTTCAGAGGTATGCTACAATGAACGCCTTGACGCTTCTCTGTTTTAGTTAATTTATTAATTTAATAGAGAAAAAATGAATGAATTATTATTTCCTCCAACTTTTTATTCTTTAATTTAAGCAAATTCATCAACATCTGATTGTCAAAGCAAGCAAAGCAAGTAAAATTTGAGAGTTTGCCAAATTTTAACCTTGCTTCAACTTTGAGGTCTCCAACTTGCCATGCTTCGTTTAAATACGTATATTGAACTTTTGTGTCAAAGTCAAAGTTTGAGGTAAAGTCAAAATAAAGCTTTTTGTAACTGACCCCTGAGAGTTTGCCAAATTTCAACCTCGCTTCAACTTTGAGGTCTCCAATTTGCCATGCTTGGTTTAAAACGTATACTGAACTTTTCTGTCAAAGTCAAAGTTTGAGGTAAAGCCAAAATAAAGTTTTATGTAACTGACCCATAAAGCTTTGTTAACCTCGCCTGACATTTGCTACCTCAAAACTTTGCGTCCAACTTCAGAGGTATGCTACAATAAACGCCTTGACGCTTCTCTTTTATACATTTGTTTTCGTTATTTTTTTCTTTGCATTCAGATTGTTTTGGTTAAATTATTAATTTAATATAGAAAAAATGAATTAATTATTATTTCCTACAACTTTTTATTATTTAATTAAAGCATAGTCATCAACATCTGATTGTCAAAGCAAGCAAAGCAAGCAAAATTTGAGAGTTTGTCAAATTTTAACCTTGCTTCAACTTTGAGGTCTCCAATTTGCCATACTTGGTTTAAATACGTATACTGAACTTTTCTGTCAAAGTCAAAGTTTGAGGTAAAGCCAAAATAAAGTTTTATGTAACTGACCCTTAACAGTTCCTTCATGCACAGTTAAGGCTGGTTTTCATTATGTCAAATGGTGTCAAATTTCATCGATTTTATCGAGATTTCGATAAAGTCGATAAAAGTTGTCAAAATTTGACCTAGTGAAAACCAGCCTTTAGTTTTCGATCTCTCAAACTATCACCATTATTGTTTTCTTGTTTACTTTGCTTTGCATAGTTCGTGGAAAAGCTACGGAATTCGTTTGCGTGCTTTAATGAGTTTTAGTTAACTTTTTTAGAAAAAAATAGTTGTGAAAAGAAATTTAGAGAGTGCTTTGTGATAATCTCTTTAGAAAATGTGGATACACAAGTAAAAAGCCACGAAAAATAAGTATATCGTTGTGCACGTGTTTTTATGCGTTTGTTGTTTTGCCACTGCTTTTGACAAAAGCATTCGGGCCAAACGGTAATTTCGTATTCTGTTTTGGGGTGCGGTTACCATTAATTATTTTGCCATGGCCTGGATTTCTTAACGATGAGTTTTCAAATGTACACTGAAAATTGTGTCTAGCATTCCAATTCAGTAACAATGAGTGCGAGTTTTTTCTATCAAAATAATTTACACAGCTTGTCAAAAATTTTCACTGTCTTTTTTTCAGTGAGTTTTGGTGTAAGGGGTATTTCAACAAGAGCATGAATATATTAAAACGACATAAAATAAAATATTCGAAAAACATTTTAAAAGTATTGTTTACAAAAATGTCATTCAAAAACTGAAAATCAAAACGTCATTGCCTACTGTTAGCTGTTAAAATTTTCATGGTATTGACCGTCACCCCAATGGACACACCCTTTTTGTGGTTGTCAGCGCTCATTCAGCACAAAAAGGTACACAATAGTTTACAGAATCGCAGGTAAATCTCATGTATACATTTTCGGTGCAAATGAGTTTTGATTCAGTGTACTTTTAATTTTTACACTTTTATGCTGATTTCGTTTCATCGAAAAAAATGTACACTTTCACGTTGAACATGTTTACACTCTTGCACAGAACACTATAAAGATGTGATAAAAGTGTACCTGGGGGTGAATTCTGGTTCTATGAAATGATAACGTGAAAAAAAATTTGTATGAATTTGAAGTTTCTTTTCACAAATTTTGTATGAAAATTCTTTTCATTTTATCATTTCATAGAACCAGAATTCACCCCCTGTCCTGCATGAACCTGTTATCGATAAAACGAACATAAAACACTGCCCCGTTTGCTATGCTATGTGCTTGAATAATTAGGTTTCGTTTTTCACCCATATTTAATTGTTATTGCAAAATCCAATTTATTTCACCAAATTTATCTATGAAATAAAATTTTCGTCACCTGATTTTCAGTGCAACCAGCTACCCTGTCAAAGCTGCAGAGGGTAAAAAGTGTGAGTTTTTTACACTCTTGAAGTGTACATTTTTAGGAATTGAAAACATGTCATGTTTGACGTTTTACCTTCATTTTGCAAACGAAAACGGAAAATTGAAGAGTGTAACAAAAATGCGCATTTTTTTGATGAAACGAAATCACCATTAGAGAATCTAGTCCCTGGTTGGCAGGGAAGTTATCGGTAAATTACCCACAAGCAATTATAGTTCGATGCATATTGTTCATTTCTAGATTTGCATTCAATGGAAAACAATCGTAAAATATAAATATTTACACAATTCCTGTAAAGTTTTTGTTATTTGATTAAACAAATAAATATGGCCGAGGAGGAAAAATTGGTGCCCGTTTCGTTTGCGTGCCAAAGCTGTATGCAGCCAATTGTGCTAGATGAAAGTTTGGATAATATCGATGTGCATGCAATGGCAGAGCTCTCTTGTATGTATACCGATACTAATTTAATTTACAAAAAGTTATGCTATTTATATTTTGCAGTACCTATTTATGCGGGAAGTGGCAAAACATTAGATACCGAGGACGTAAGCGCTTTCGATCATTTTGTACCACCATATCGTTTGACCGACTCAATCAATGGCACTGATTTCATGTTAGTGTCAGACGGACGAGACAAAAAATTAAGTAATATTTTTAAATTGAAAGCCGAATTATTCGACTGCCTTTCCTCAAACTCTGAAATTGATCATCCGCTGTGTGGAGAATGCGCAGACTCAATATTAGAAATTATGGATCAGGAATTAAAAGTTGCTGAACAAGAATGGCGCGATTATAAAAACTATTTGGAACGTCTTGAACAACAACAGGATAATCCCAATATAGCTGCTTTGGAACGTGAATTAAATGAATTGCAAGAGAATGAAAAACGCATGCTATCCGAATTGGAGAAACTTAAAATTGAAGAAAACTCATTAAACGAAGATATAAAGCGCGAGGAAGAGGAAAAGAATAAGCTTCAACAACAGGAAGCAATTTATTGGCGTGAATATACAAAACATCGACGAGAACTGATGTTAACCGAGGATGATAAAAGAAGTTTGGAATGTCAAATAAGTTATGCAGAACAACAACTGGAAAAACTAAAAGATGCAAACATATTTAATATAACATTCCATATATGGCATGCTGGACATTTTGGTACAATAAATAATTTTCGACTTGGTCGTTTGCCTTCAGCTGCGGTAGATTGGTCAGAAATAAATGCTGCATGGGGACAAACTGTATTATTGTTATCCTCGCTGGCGCGCAAAATTGGTTTGACTTTTGAACGTTATCGCATAGTACCTTTCGGCAATCATTCATACGTTGAAGTGATAGGAGAAAATCGCGAATTGCCTTTGTATGGTACGGGTGGTTTTAAATTCTTTTGGGACACTAAATTCGATGCTGCAATGGTGGCTTTTCTAGACTGTTTGACACAGTTTAGGCAGGAGGTCGAGAAGCGCGACACAGAGTTTTTACTACCATACAAAATGGAGAAAGGGAAAATAATTGATCCATCCACTGGAAACTCATACTCAATCAAGTAGGTATAATGTAGACAAGAAACATATAAATGTCACATTTAAAATGTATTCTAAACAGAGCTTTTATTTAATCTTTGTAGAATTCAATTCAACTCAGAAGAGCAATGGACTAAAGCTTTGAAATTTATGTTGACCAATCTGAAATGGGGTCTTGCATGGGTGTCATCACAATTTGCTAACGACTAAGTCGCTAAGTCAATTGAAAGTATGTAGGTAAAAGAGATTGTGTTTGAAAATTGAACAATTATATTAAAATTAAAATAAAGAATGTATTATTCGTTTTAGCCAACGTTTGTAATGAGCTTTTTTGTCTAGATATTAGAAACCAACAGAAATCTATTTTAATTACTCTTTTAACTCTACAAGCTCTTTTGTATCGTCCTTTATTTCTTTGGAAGCAACAATCGCTGTACACGAATCCTCATCGCTACTGTCATCACTATCATCAGAATCTAGTAAATCATCATCAATCCAAAGAGCTGTTTTTTTCTTTTTAGCATCAAATGTATTCGTAGCTGTATTTTTACGTTTTAGCGTTTCTTCACTACATTCTGGCTTATCTTCAGCAGTTTTGAGACCTTCCTCCACTGCACTATTTACTTTTTCTTCAAGTTTAGATCTAGCTTCTTCATATTCGACATCTTTGAAATCATGACGCGGAACTGCAAGTAGTTTTTCAATTTTTCTTTTTTTGCGCTGTTTTGCATCACGTTCCAATTCTCCCATTTTCTCCAAAACCGTTTTTAAACGTTTTTCTTCATTTATGTCTCGCAGACGACGTCCACTCAAATCTCGACAGGCTTCACGATTTGTAGTCTTTTCTATTTGTGCACCAATGGCGCGAAGCATGGAACCAAATCCACCTTTTCCACCTAGTAAACAGAGGCGACAGTTTGTTACTCCAGAAACGGTGGCATTACACTCCAGACGTCGTCCATTTTGTTCTAGATATATACTGGTTGGTGGCAAACCCTGGAAATGACAAAGTGCTCACTTTTGGAACAGGCAAACATATATAAATACTTACGGTTTTTTCTGAGACGAAGTTTTTGATTATGGAACATCTCTTGGTTTCAGTTTGAAGTAGAATTTTGTTGTTTAAATAAATTGACGCCATTTGTGCAATTATTTATTTACAAAAAGAGTAAATAGTTGAATTAAACCAAAGATGACAATCAAAACGTAGGTGCAGAAAGTATCGATTGATAGTCACTAGAGATGGTGCCACAAAGAGTTGACGTGCAACTCTATTGCTGACATCATCGATTAATTTATGGTTTCCTGCAAAAATCGAGAGTACTCTATTTCCTATCCAAAGAGTGCTCCAATTGGAGCATCAGAGTACTCCAAAGGCAATACTTTTTCATATATAATTTGTGCTCCAATTAATATTGCAATGTCCCCTGCAAAAATCGCAAGGCAAGCAAAGCAAGCGTGCCTTGGGCCATAACGTTTTGGCTATAAAATAGGCTATGTAAAAATATTACACTTTTATTAAACCAGTAGGCCCGACAATTTTTGTGATTGTGCCATAATATTCAGTTTTATGGCAAGTCTGCGCAAATTCATAAATCACCAACATCTGTTAATATTAGTGCGTATACAGCATTTAAATTAATAAAGCTTTATCTTCTATAACTAACCTTAAAAGTCGGTTAACCTAAGCTTTAAAATGCAGGTTGTTAATAAAAAAAACGTTTCTGTACCCACGAAGAAAACCCATCAAAAATTTGTCTTTTGTGTTTCAATAAAACCAAAGTAATGTTTAAAATTAACGGCGAACTAGAAAAGAAGCTGAACGGTTTATTAAAACTAGAGTTCGCCCAGTGGTTAAAATTCAACCACAAAACCTTATTTTATTTTCCTACATTTTTGATATTTTTTAAATTTTCCTTTCCATATTTTGTATATTTTTCTTTTGTATATTTTTGATTTCTATACATTCCTATTCATTTTGCCTTTTCCTCCCTCTTTATACCATTCAGTAATATAGTTTCAATGTTGATAATTATTTATTCTTCTTAGTTGGTCTTCATACGCATTTCTTTCCTTTCCTTTGCTATCATTTGCTTTTATTTCCTTTCCTTTCCTTTGCTATCATTTGCTTTTATTTCCTTTCCTTTCCTCTCCTTTCATCTAAATTTATATCTTTTGCTGTTGTTGTTGTTGTTGTAACGAGGTGTAGCCCTGCCTAAATGTCAGACAGGGTCACCTCGAGTGTATTGCTCTTGGCCGGGTCGATATAAGAAAACGGCCCGGGTCGTTTCGGCACGATGGGTACAGCACAAGTACTGGTACCGTTCTCGTAGATCCGGCAATACAAGAAACTAAACTAGCCGTGCAGGCTATGTAGGTCATTTAGCGTTACCCAGGGTGCACCAACTGGGAGGCGACCTACTTTTACACCCCTCTATCTTTTGCTTTTCTTTCCTTCCTTTCTCTTTTCTTTCCTTTTCTATTTTTCCCTCTCCGTTCTTTTCCTTTTCTCTTCTTTCATCATCATCATTTATTGGCGCTTAACCACCTAAGCGATTTTGGCCGTTTCGTATCAAAGCACGCCAGTCATTCCTTTTTAGCGATAACCGACGCCAATTGGAAACCCCGAGGGAGTTCAAGTCATCCTCCACCTGTTGTTTCCATCTCAGTCGAGGCCTCCCCCTTCCTCTGCTGCCGAATTCAGGCGACGATAGGAAAACCTTCTGTGCTGGAGCTTCTTTGTCCATTCGCATAACATGGCCCAGCCAGCGGAGCCTTTGGGCTTTAATTCGCTGGACTATGGTCAGATCTGCGTAGAGCTCGTACAGCTCATCGTTAAATTTCCTTCGATACTCGCCGTTGGCATCACGGGAAGGACCATAAATCTTCCGGAGAACTTTTCTCTCAAATACTCCAAGGGCCATCTCATCTTCTCTGGATACTGTCCATGATTCCGAGCCGTACATCAGGACAGGTATGATGAGAGACTTATAGAGCGTGATCTTTGTTCTTCGAGAGAGGACTTTACTTCTCAATTGCCTACTCAGTCCAAAGTAGCACTAGTGAGCAAGAGTGATTCTCCGCTGGATTTCTAGACTGATACTGGTGTTGATACTGGTTCCCAAATAGACGAAGTCCCTCACAGTTTCAAATTTGTAACTATCAACAGTGACATGGCTGCCAAGGCGCAGGTGCACCGATTCTTTCTTTGATGACAGCAAATACTTCGTCTTGTCCTCGTTCACGGCAAGACCCACTTTTTTCGCTTCCTTATCCAGTCCAGAGAAGGCAGCGCTTACGGCGCGGTTGTTAAGGCCAATGATATCAATATCATCGGCATACGCCAGCAATTGCACGCTCTTGTAAAAGATTGTACCATTGCGGTTTAGCTCTGCTGCTCGAATTATCTTCTCCAGCATCAGATTGAAGAAATCGCACGAAAGGGAGTCGCCCTGTCTGAAGCCTCGTTTGGTTTCAAATGGCTCAGAGAGGTCCTTCCCGATTCTGACGGAGCTGTTGGTATTGCTCAACGTCATTTGGCAAAGCCGTATAAGCTTTGCAGGGAAGTCAAATTCAGACATGGCGGCATACAGGCAACTCCTTTTTACGCTGTCAAAAGCGGCTTTAAAATCGACAAAGAGATGGTGAGTGTCGATTCTCTTATCATGGGTCTTCTCCAGGATTTGGCGTATCGTGAAAATCTGGTCGATGGTAGACTTACCAGGTCTAAAGCCACACTGATAAGGTCCAATCAGTTTGTCTACGATGGGCTTCAGCCTTTCACACAACACGCTAGAAAGAACCTTATATGCGATATTAAGGAGACTAATTCCGCGGTAGTTGGTGCGGTTAGCGGGATCGCCTTTCTTGTGGATTGGGCAAAGCACACTTAAATTCCAATACGGAGGCATGCATTCGTCTGACCATATTCTGCATATGAGCTGATGCATGCTTTTTACCAGCTCTTCGCCTCCGTGTTTGAACAGCTCGGCGGGTAGTCCGTCTTTTCCAGGCGCTTTGTTGTTTTTGAGCCGGGATATAGCTATCCTCACTTCATCATAGTCAGGTGGTGGGACGACTTTTCCATCGTCAGGGATTGGGGTATCGGGTTCGACGTCTCCCTCGCAATTTAGTACACTTTGTACGTCGGTTACCAGGTCGCCATTATTGTCCTTACAGGAGCTTGCCCCGGTCTTAAAACCTTCCGTCATCCGCCGGATCTTTTCATAGAATTTTCGGGCATCATTCCTGTCAGCCAGCATCTCAAGCTCCTCACACTCACGCCTTTCGGCCTCACTTTTCTTTTTTCTGAAAAGGCCTCTCTCTTCCTTCTTTGCCTCACGATATTGTTGCCATACACTGCGGGTTGCGCCCGTTCGCAACGTCTTCTTGTAGGCAGCGTCCCTTTTTTTTCGAGGCAGTTTTGCATTCCTCATCGTACCAGTTGTTCTTGCGGGCTCGCTGGAACCCTATAGTGGCCTCAGCGGCGGTACGCAATGAGTGAGAGATATGCTTCCATTGCTCGGTTACATCGTTAGGTCGAGGATTGCCCTCTGCTAGCAGGTGTGAGAGTCGAGTTGTGAAATTATCAGCTGTCTGTGTCATGCGCACCTTCTCGACGTCAAACTTTCCTTCCGTTACTGTGCGCACTTTCTTCGTTGCACAGAGGCGTGTGCGTATCTTGGCTGCGACAAGATAATGGTCAGAGTCAATATTGGGACCACGCAGTGTACGCACGTCCTGAACGGTGGAGCTATGTCTGCCGTCAATCAAGACATGATCAATCTGGTTTCTAGTTCTTTGATCAGGGGACAGCCATGTGGCTTGGTGTATTCGCTTATGCTGGAACCTGGTACTACTGATGACCATATTGCGAGCAGCGGCGAAGTCAATCAACCTAGTGCCGTTGGGGGATGTTATATCGTGGAGACTGAATTTTCCAACTGTGGGACCAAAGACTCCTTCCTTGCCCACCTTGGCATTAAAGTCGCCGAGCACGATTTTGATATCATGCTGGGGGCAGCGATCATAAGTCTGTTCAAGTTTATCGTAGAAGGAGTCCTTCTCTGCGTCGTCCGTCTCCTCAGTCGGCGCATAGGCGCAGATAAATGTTATGTTGAAAAACCTCGCCTTGATGCGGATCGCAGCGAGACGCTCGTTCACAGGAGTGAACGCTAATACTTGGCGGCGAAGTCTCTTTCCCACCACGAATCCTACACCACGCGCTTTGCCGCGTGTCTGGCTACTGTAGTATACGTCACAAGGACCGATGGTCGTCTTTCCTTGCCCCGTCCATCGCATTTCCTGCAGGGCGGTGATGTCGGCCTTTGCGCCTACGAGGACATCAACCAGTCGGGCAGCGGTACCGTCCCTTGAAAGAGTCCGGACATTCCCGGTACATGCCCTAATATCCAAATCATTATGCCTTATTCGTTTTGCCGGGTCGTCAACATTAAAGGGGGTTCTCATCCGAGGCTTTGCATTTGTTTTCATTGGAATTAAGTTTTTTACGTGGCGGGTCCCAAACCCAGCGCACAACCCGTTTCGGGGTTTTGGAAAATATTTACACATTTATATAGCGAGCCGCTTGCTTCAAGACAGACGCCCGCTTGCAGCCGCACCTCATGATGAACAGACGCTACGCAAAAACCTCGGTGAGCCCTTAAACCAAGTATGTCAGAGTGGCCCCACCGGGGCTCCCTCTCTTTCTGCCGCGAGCCTAAGTAGCTCCCGTTGCCCAGAGTGCACGAACGAGTACGCAAGAGTCGGGATTGAGCAAGGTCACTTAGCAGCCACACTCCATTACACTCCTCTTTCTCTTCTTTCATTTCATTTTATTTCCCTTCTTTCTTTCTTTTCTGTTCTTTTCTTTTATTTTCCTTTCTTTTCATTTCTTTTATTTTCTTACCTGACCTTTCTTTGCATTTCCATTACATTCCTTTTTCCTTTTCTTTTCTTTTCTTTCCTTTCGTTTCCTTTGCTTTAGTTTCCTTTCATTTTATTCATTTTTTTTTTCATTTCATTTCTTTTCTTTTATTTTTTGTCTTACCTTTATTTTCTTTCACTTTTTTCCTTAGATTTCTTTTCCTGACATTTCATTTCCTTACCTTTCCTTCCATTACCTTTGCATTTCTTACCTTTCCTTTCCTACCGTTTCCTTACTTTCTTTTTTTTCCTTTCGTAACTCCTTTAGATTTCTTTCTTTTCCATTCATTTCTTTTACTTATTTTTTTAGCTTTTCATTACCTCTCTTTCCTTTATTTTTCTTTATTTTTATTTTCATTTATTTTCCATACCTTCCTCCTCGCTAACTTTTCTTTCCGTTCCTTTTCTCTTCTTGCCTTTCTTTGTCTTTCTCTATTTTCTTCTCTTTTCTACTCCTTTACCTACATTACATTTCCTTTCTTCCCTTCCTTTTTTCTTTTCCATTCCTTTCCTTTCCCTACCATTATTTGCCTTTGATTTTTGTCTAATATTTCCCGTTCCTTACCTTAACTTACCTTTATTTTTCTTTTATCCATTCCTTTCCTTTCCCATTCTTTCCTTTCTTTTATATATTATTTATTTAATTTTGTTTTATTTTTATTTATTTTATATTATTTCCTTTCCTTTCATTTCCAACAAATTTCTTTTTTTTTACTTTCAATCACTTTTCTATTTCTTATTTTACTTTTTTTTTAATTTTATCAATTTTCCAATTTATTTTATTTCACTAAGCCTTGCCACGAAGGGCCTTGTGCATGATCTACCTTATTTGTGCTTTATTTTCCAAAACATCATATCTGAGCAAGCATTTGCTTCTATGAATACCCACTCACAGATTTTCTTCACTCAATAAAGTTGACGGCTCATGTTTATTATTGCTGCCAAGAAAACAACTCACACTCGAACTCTCCCAACTGCCATGAATGTAAACACAACAATGCAAGTGGTCATACCTACATACACACATAACAGCGGCTCTATAAAGTGAGCGTGTTAAGCACTTGTGGTGTGAATTTCAAATCATATTATAATTAATTTTTTTTAAATTTTTGGTTTGTTGTCGCACACCCTGCTCGGCGAGACCTATCGATACATATCAAATTTTATATACCTTAGAATTGTGGTTATAGCAAAAAAGGGGGAAAACTTTTAAGCATGGCGCATTTATATATAATAATAGATCTGTATAGTTCTTAAACGGAAAAGTTGAAAGTTCATTGGGCAACACATGCAGAACTATTTCAGCTAAAAAGTCTATTATTATCAAGCGTTGCAGTTCGTGGTTTAGTCAAATAAACAGGGGAAATTCGCACACACTTCGTTTTTAGACGTCGTCGCGTCGAGTTAGCAAAATTTATCTCACATCCCAACCAAATTATAGAAATGGGCAACTTTTGGTTGGGTATAGAAAACTGTCCGTGATGATAAATCTTGCTACTCAACAAAAAAAAGTTAATTAAAGAAAAAACTATTTCGTGCTATACAAAATATAGTTAATTACTTTAAATGAAAATATATAAAAGTGAAACTGTATTAATTATGTACATTGTCGATAATGTATAACTGTTTTATACAAATAACGGAACTTATAAGGAAAAATGAAAAAATTGTGATTTCGTCTCCACAACCATGTGGAATTTACTTAACCAAAAATTACTTGGTGTCGTTTTATTAATTTAAATGAAAAACTTGATATTTGAACTGATGGTACTTTGAAAGAATAATTAATTAAAAGAGAATAATAAATGGATTGAAACCTTTATAAGTTGAATTGATAATATAATTGAAACTGACCATACTTGTTGCTTGGCGGCCGCTGTGGTGTAGCGGTTAAGTGTTCGGCCTTCTACACCAAGTCGTGGCGGTTCGATGCCCGGCAAAGGTAACATCAAAAATTATTTAGAAAAAGAATTTTTCTAAACGGGGTCGCCCCTCGGCAGTAGTTTGGCAAACTCTCCGGGTGTATTTCTGCCATGAGAAGCTTCTCAGCAAAAAATTCATTTGCTTTGCAAGTGCCGTTCGGAGTCGGCAAAAAACTGTAGGTCCCGCCAACTTGTAGGAAAACTCAAAAGCAACACACCACAAGTTGGAAAGAGAAGCTCGGCTAAAAATCTCGTTAGAGGTTATGATAACCTGTTGGACCATACTTGTTGGATTATAACCTGACATATGAGGATTTAATCCCAGCCACAGAAATCAAATTCCAAAAAAAAGGAATTTCGCACAATTGTACAAAGTCGACGAGAGTGGTAAATTTATCGAGATAAGTGCGATTTTTTGCAAAGAGGACTTGTTGCAATTTTAATTTTTGCAGATTCTGATTCGGGAGCCCTTCTCCTAAAAAGCCTCATTTAAATTTCCATCGTTCCAGAAAGTTCGTGTCAGACATTGTATGTGTGTGTATTTGCAGCCGGACGGCAAATGTCGGTTGCAGTGTGAGCATAGCCTAATGGGTCAGTTACATAAAACTTTACTTTGGCTTTACCTCAAACTTTGACTTTATTATTCGACCCTTAAGGGTGAAATACATAAAGCTTTGTTAACCTCACCTGACATTTGCTACCTCAAAACTTTGCGTCCAACTTCAGAGGTATGCTACAATGAACGCCTTGACGCTTCTCTTTTATACATTTGTTTTCGTTATTTATTTTCTTGCATTCAGAGTGTTTTGGTTAATTTATTATTTTAATAGAGAAAAAATGAATTAATTATTATTTTCTCCAACTTTTTATTCATTAATTAAAGCAAAGTCATCAACATCTGATTGTCAAAGCAAGCAAAGCAAGCAAAATTTGAGAGTTTTCCAAATTTCAACCTCGCTTCAACTTTGAGGTCTCCAATTTGCCATGCTTGGTTTAAATACGTATACTGACCTTTTCTGTCAAAGTCAAAGTTTGAGGTAAAGCCAAAATAAAGCTTTATGTAACTGACCCTTAAATCTCAAATTTTGCTTGCTTTGACAATCAGATGTTGATGACTTTGCTTTAATTAAAGAATAAAAAGTTGGAGGAAATAATAATTAATTCATTATTTCTCTATTAAATCAATAAATTAACCAAACACTCGGAATGCAAAGAAATAAATAACGAAAACAAATGTATAAAAGAGAAGCTTCAAAGCGTTCATTGTAGCATACCTCTGAAGTTGAGCGCAAAGTTTTGAGTTAACAAATGTCAGGCGAGGTTAACAAAGCTTTATGTATTCGACCCTTAACGCAGGCGGGCGCAAGCGCAAAGCTGAAAGAGATGAGCAAGATGAATGCCCCATAATCTCTGTCTCAAAAGTTGCAGACAGTAACTGGAGAAAGCAAGCAGGTCCTAGGGGAAGTGCGGTGTAAAGTTGTGATTGGTAATGTGGCTACATACCACAACTTCTTAGTAGCCAATATTGTGGATGAAGCCATCTTTGGCTTGGACTTCTTAGCTGAGAGAGAGATTCACATCAATGTGAGAAGCAGAGAGAGCAGGCAAGAAGTACCTTTGATATTTGGATACAACATTGGGTATAGCAGCAAAGGAGTTACATTAGAGGTGAAGCACCAGGACACTCGGAAGGCAGAGGTACCTCCTCGACCAATGGGTTCAAAAGACAAATGCCCCCTGAAGAATATTCGGGAAAGTCAGCGGGATGATTCAGTTTGGCATGTGTTATGCAACGGCTTGAGCGAAGCGAACGAGCAACAAGAGAGGAAATGTCAGCGGAGAGTCCTGTTGCCAAGTCATATTGGGCCAACCGTAGGCATCTAGTGGGACAATTGTCCGTGAAATTGAGAACCAAATTCACACAGATTATTACGCTCTTTGCTTGCTTCGCTTGTGTGAGCGCTATGATCGCATTGATGTATGAAGTGCTGTCGTTTTTGTTCAGTAGCTTACTATCAAGCAACAGAGAAGCACCGTGTGCGGACCGATTCTTTTATGCGCAAGAAATAATTGCAACCCAGCAAACCAACTTCGGAGCGCTCTTAGATCTGATATTTTATGAGTTTTTTCTGAACAGCATAAGTTCAGTTTTCGTTTTTTTTAGTTAGGCCTGATGCTATGTAGGGGAAAATGTGTTCTATATAACACCCTAACGGGGTAACTCCTAGCTCCTATAGCAACCGAATAAATGGCAGAGCTAACTTGTGAAATCAACAACACAAAACCTGGAATATCTCAGTTCCAGAAAAGGTGGACTTATGCCACTTGCGTTCTAAGGGGCTCAAGTATGACTGCTTTATGAGTTTCCTTTCATTATTCGGATTCAAGTACCTATGTTAGTTATGATTTTTCTTTTGAAAATAAGTTTTTTTTAGGAAAATAATAAATAATCTTAGATATACATGAAAATTCATGTTTATCTCTTTGTTTCTACATATTTAAAAGGAAAACGTGGGGAAAGAAGAGAAAAATAAAAGGAAACTAATAAAAATGAAAGAGAGAGGGAAGATAGTTATTCGTACAAAAAATCTTTCAAAATAAAATACTCTTTTATGCCCACTTTCAAGGGATCAAAATATATTCGGAAAGAGTCGTATATGCGCTCATTTAGAAAACGTATGGTTTGCTGGGAAACGACAGCATTTCATTGGTCCGATTGCACTAACACTACCTCAGTTACAAAAATGCCTTGGCCTTGGGCACAGTGGAACAGTTTACGATTGGTATCCGCTTGTTTGCATCGAATATGCGAGAGTGAGGGTGGTCAGTGCGTTCGAAAGTTGATAGTTGTTCCAAGGAGGCGGGTGTCTGATTTTCTCATGGAATTGCATAGCGGTCCAAGTAAAGGTCATTTTGGAGTGAAGAAGACCATGCGGAGATTTTATTTAATAAAGGGTGTGCATCTGGAAAGGAATGCAGCATTTAGAACGGGAAATAAATAATAGGTTTAATAATAATATGTAGTTGATATTAAATATGTTTCTATTTTGAAAATTCTTTTTTTAATGAAAATGTCTTACATATATTTTTTACATGATTAGAATTTCCCTTTCAAAGTCTTTTTTATAAATAGGTATACAAAGTAATATTGAGTAGAATTTGTTAACAGAAACAATAACAATATATTAACATAATATATATATATAATCATAATATATAACTCGAGCGATGTTCTGATCGCCGACGATCAGACTTAGAGAGGGAGCAGTGTGACAAAAATTAAATGTATAAGAATTATTTCTATGGAAAGTGGTGTAGTTTTTATATTTGACTAGAAAATAGAATTTTGTATTTCGAAATGAGTATTTTAAATTGAGTCTGTACAATTTTGTTTGGCCTGTTATTATTTTTTGAAATGTTCTAGAACATGATCAAGATGTATAAATACGCATTCATACCTAGCTGTTAGTTAAATTTAAGATTTATAATTTGGAGGAAATAATAATTAATTAATTTTTTCTCTATTAAATTAATAAATTTATCAAAACACTCTGAATGCAAAGAAATAAGTAACGAAAGTAAATGTATAATAGAGAAGCGTCAAAGCGTTCATTGTAGCATACCTCTGAAAATGGGCGCAAAGTTTTGATTGCAAATGTCAGTCCTTTAAAGGGTCAAATACATAAAGCTTTGTTAACCCCGCCTGAAATTTGCAACCTCAAAACTTTGAGCTCAACTTCAGAGGTATGCTACAATGAATGCTTTGACGCTTCTCTTTTATACATTTGTGTTCGTTATTTATTGCTTTGCATTGAGAGTGTTTTGGTAAATTTATTAATTTAATAGAGAAAAAATTAATTAATTATCATTTCCTCCAAATTTTAATTCTTAAATTAAAGCAGTCATCAACCTCTGATTGTCAAAGCAAGCAAAATTTGAAGGGTAAAATCAGGGACGCAGCCAGGGTGTGATTTTAGGTGTTTAAACCACCCCTGGGATATAAAACTGTATATCGTCGGAAAAAGTACAAAACCGCACATTTCTGCAAAATCCGCACATACGTAGCCGCAAAAATTTTACAGGAGACACTGAAAACTGATTAACTTTTGTACGAGCCACAATGTGGTGGGTCAAATTCAAATGTTTTTTTTTTGTCATTATTTTGCACAAACACCTACTTTGTTGTTACTAATGAATGGATCCGGGTACACAGAAGCCCTGGTAGGCAAATCTCATTTTTGACAGAAATGTCGAATGCATGAAAATCGAAAAACGTCAATTCCATAACAGGGGCCTAAAGCCTCAACTACATAAAGCTTTGTTAACCTCGCCTGACATTTGCAACCTCAAAACTTTGCGCTCAACTTCAGAGGTATGCTACAATAAACGCCTGACGCTTCTCTTTTATACATTTGTTTTTGTTATTTATTTCTTTGCATTGAGAGTGTTTTGGTAAATTTATTAATTTAACAGAGAAAAAATGAATTAATTATTATTTCGCCCAAATTTTAATTCTTAAAGCAAAGTCATCAACATCTGATTGTCAAAGCAAGCAAGGCAAGCAAAATTTGAGAGTTAGCCAAATTTCAACCTAGCTTCAACTTTGAGGTTTCCCATTTGCCATGTTTCGTTGAAACACGTATATTCAACTTATCTGTCAAAGCCAAAGTCCGAGGTAAGGTTGAAATAAAGTTTTATGTAATTGACCTTTAAGCTTTTGGGCCGTTTGCATAAGAGGGGTGTCACACGTTACATCCATATTGACACGATCCATGGCCGTTACATCCCGACTAAGATACAGGGTCATAAGTGTGCAAAGGTACGAAAAACCGGTTTTGACCCCTAACTCAAGATTTTGAGGGTGTCCGGCAAATTTCTTGTACGCAGTTCTTCTTATCCCATTGAGATTTACCAGAAAAATGCTATCTCGTCCCAGGTATTTTTTTCGTGTTACACAGTGTAACAGATTCAATGACAAATAAAAAAAACGCTGGCCCTTGTTATATAAGTCAAAGTAACATTTATTGCCAGGTATCTATGTATGTATGTATGTATGTATATTAGACTGGGCCAAAAAATTCCAGGGTTTATATTGAAAAAAATTACTGTAATTTTTCAGATTTTTATATTAAAGTCTATAGGTCTATCATCGCTAGTTTAGATTTTACAGAGTTAACCTCCAATTTGGTATAAAAATCATTGTTGAAAAACAACATTTACCTGAACGTATTTTTGTAGGAAATTGAATACCCTACAAAAGCTACCTAGACTGAAATTTTCTCAGAATTCCCGATTTTGGTTTGAAAATTCGCGAAACATGAAAAAATCAACATCGAATAAAGCTCAATACATATTCTTAAGGGAAATTGGATGCTAAATCCGAATTCGTTATCAGAATTTAACAACGGGCACGAGGTTCGGCCCTAACCGAACCACGCCGACTTTCGATATCGAAAATTTCGAAAATCACACAAATTGGCATATCTCCGCAGCTGAAATGGCTAAAATGATATAATTTTATAGATGAACCCCCCTGGTCATTCCACTAATGCTGATAAAATTTAATGATTTTTGGTAGGGCCTTTTTTGATGCTTTTATACCAGGCTTATTTTGGGTATACGGTCTATGTTTAAGTTTGTATGTATGTTGCTACACATATGTATGATGTATGTATATGTAAAAGCTATATATTTAATTGTGGGCAGATTTTATTGTTCCTTTTGGGACCGCTGTGCATGTAGCTCGGCCGCACATTTACGCACACAAATTTGAAAGGATGTATCTATAAATTGCTACTAAGTAAACATTCATATTTTTTAATACCCAGCAGCTTAAGCACAAATTGTTATAACTTAGTCTGAGGAGAGCTTAAATGTACCTATAGTAAACAATATGATTTACCCTTGGCCCTTATAAGTGTTCTATCGCCCATATCTTCATAACCAATCCAATTCTGAAGAAGATCTATGATAGGAGAATCACCACGCAAATTCCAAAGCTGCTTTAGCCTTCGCTGTAGTAGTATTTGCATATGATAAGAGTCAAATTTTTTTAAACTACTCAGTGACCAATCTTTCTTCATTTATTTTTTATTTACATGCTCCGACGTCGTCCGGTCTGAATATGTGTGGTGGCCTTTACTTTTATAAACAGTCCATGCCTTCCTCTTAAAACTTCTTTCATTGTATTTCCCCCTTACTTCGCTGCTTTCACTTTTCTTCAGTAACGGGCTTTGATAGACGTGTCCCGCTCTGAACCCTCTTGAATGGCGTACATTTGAAAGTAATATATGTATCTACCAAAAATTTGTATTGCATCATATTTTGGACGAAATTTCCGGAATCCATTCAGATAGGCCAATTCTCTGGGATTTCTAAAAGTAGTTCGGAGGAACTCTACAACATTTAAGTGGCCTTGAAACATGAACTATTACATACCTAAAAGGTTTCATCCCAATGGGTCAAGCAGCTTCATAGATAATAGTGTCGACCGAAACTGGAGTTTTAGGCTGAAGCCGTAGCCGAATATTCGGCATAATCCTATATTCGGCCGAAAACCGAAGCCGAAGCCGAATACCAAAATAAGAAAAGAGATTTTTTTTATTTCACAACAATTCATTATTTTGGTTTCTTGAATAAACAAAACAACAAAACACCTTACAAAAATACATACATACATAGTTGTAAACAAAAATAAAAAAATTCAGTCTTTTAGGTCGGTCAATATAGACATAAAAATAGTTGATAAATAACAATAGATAATTCCCACTGAGCCAAACTTTTGCATACAGCTTAGGTTTACCTTCAGATATAAAATCTCAAAAGTCGATCCCATGTGTGATAAAAAGAAATTTTTTTTTTGGAGAGAGAGAAGTCCCATAGATCCCATTCGCTTATAAAAAATCAAAAACTCGTAAAATTCAGTAAATTTTTTTTTGTTATTAAACGCGTCTATTATTCGGCCTTTTCAGCCGAAGGCCGAATCGGAAGCCGAATAAAAAATACTAGTCGAATAGGCCGAATACCGAAACTTGGCCGTATATTCGGTCGAACAGTAATAGATAATATCGAATATGCAAATATAACAAGATTAGGGTGCAACCCTGATAGATAAACCTTTTTTGAAATTTTTTTGCTCTATTATGCTCTTTTGATGACTTATTATTTGATTTATTGCTGAAGATATATGACAACCCTTTTTACATATTACTAGCGACAACGATTAAGCAACGCAGCCTAGATTTTCGTATATTAGCGGATATATACTGAAAAAATTAAAAATCTAGGCTTTATGATTAACTCCAAGTTAAGTTGTGTTGACCACGTAAATAAAGTTATAAGCACTATTTATTATGTTTTACGTAGATTAAGAATCTCTGCCTCGTTTACTCCCCTAGAGACTAGGAAAAAACTAGCTGTGCAGTTGATTGTTCCACACTTTACGTACGCGGAACTCGTATACAGTCACCTTGACTCTGTGTCGCGTCAAAAAATTGAAGTTGCTTTTAACAACGTCACACGTTATGTATTTGCGTTACCAAAGTATGATCACATTTCTTTATGGAAGCGTGAAGTTCTTGGATGCACTATTCTCGAGTACCTTGCGGCACGTAA
The DNA here is from genome assembly GCA_964058755.1 of Campiglossa producta. NCBI lineage: Eukaryota > Metazoa > Arthropoda > Insecta > Diptera > Tephritidae > Campiglossa > Campiglossa producta. The sequence goes on along the minus strand of CAXKVI010000001.1, from coordinate 52,167,254 downwards.
TTGTATATATATCTACAAACTAATTGAATTTGAAACCCCCCAATATCTTTTTGAGAAACTAAAATTCTCCAAGTCCCTCAGGAACCGCAATTTGATAATTCCCCGACATGTATATCTATCTTCTTCGAGGCTATTTTTTATACATGCTGTAAGGCTCTGGAACTCAATTCCTGATTTTCTAAAGGGTGCCTTGAGTAGGACCAACTACAGAGGGATGATTCATGAGTACTTCAGTACAGCGAACTTAACGTGATTGCAACAGAGCTACGCGTTTCTCTATTTCCATTTCTTGTTTCTTTCTTTAATTTCTTTATTTTCTCTCTTCTTACAAAAATTATTGTTACTATAGGTTTACCCTTGTTGATTATTATTATAATTTATTTCATTATAAAATTTAGTGTTAATGTTAAATAATTTGTATTTTAAGTTTGTTGATGTGCTATAAAAGACTCTGTCTTACTGTCACAACCACTTTGTTAAATAAATAAATAAAATAAAATAATAAATAAAATAAAATAAAAAAAAATATAATAAAACTAGCGACTTTGTCTGCGAAGCATGAATAAACGGACCGTAAATAAGGTTTTTTCAATATCTCGACTCCAGCGCGATAACATTTTTTAAAAACAGGGTTCTTCATGTGGTAAAAGTAGCAAAAACCGAGCATAATTACTGGTTTTCTAAATATCTCGACTGCAGCGCCACCTATCGGGTCAATTTTTATACCCAGCGTACTAGTACTGCTACAAGGGTATTATAACGTTGTCCACATAACTGTACTACGTAACGGCACAAAATAACCGAGATAGATATAGAGTTCCATATATGAAAGTTCTTAGGTTGAAAAGAGGAGTTCATTAAGGCATGTCCGTCTGTCTGTCCGTCCTTCTGTCCGTGTACACGATAGCTTGAGTAAAAAATGAGATATTTGCATGAAATTTTGTATACAGCTGCCGCGAATGTAGGTTTTATGCTTAATTGCATACGTATGGGATGACCGTTTAAAATAATGTACACGAAAATGTTAATAATATGAACTGGCTTTAATTAGAAAAGGTTTTGAATATGTGGAAGTATTTGAAAAAAGTTATTTTACATTACACGAATTGGATTTAGGTTTTTGGCCCGATCGCGTTGTTAGGGTATTTCACTCACAGACTGAATGTCGTTAGTTTTCTCGTGTGTTGTTCAAATGACGCAGGGTTGCATTTATTGGTAGTATTTGCAAGGTTGCTTTGCGTAAGTGATGTGAGAACAGGTGTGACACAGGTTACTTTCTGGCCAAGATAGGTTGCTATTGAAAATGGGCGAAATCGGATGATAACCACGCCCCCTTTTTCCATATCGGAAATTTCGAAAATCACATAAATTGACATATCTCAGTAACTGAAATGGCTAAAATGATATAATTTTATAGGTGAATCCCCCTGGTCATTCTTTTATGATTTTTCCATAAATTTTTTAAGGGAAGCATTTTTGAAAATTTGACTGGTCGTAATTTTTAAACTGATTACGATAGAACGATGCAATTTTGCACAAATCATACTAGTATTGTTGGGAGTGTACTTGACGAAATTGGATAAAATCGCCCTCCAACCACGCCCACTCACGATACCGAAAATTTCGAAAATCGCACAAATTGGCATATCTCGGCAGCCATAATGATATAATTTTATAGGTGAATCCCCCTGGTGATTCTCTTATGATTTTTTCATAAATTTTTTATAATGGGCATGGCACCGCCCACTTTTAAGGGACACATTTTTGAAAATTTGAATGGTCGTAACATTTAAACCAGGACCCGGCACAATTGGAAGTGAAGGGGTGTTAGCGAAAGAGCGGTCATCGCATCTGTTTGCTCCGTCGCTCACTATCAAGTACCGAAACCGTGCATAACCAACGACATCTATTGATTGGTCAATGCGATCACAGCAACAGTGTCATTATTCGAGAGGCCAAGCAAAGAGCGTAATAATCTATGTGAATTTGGTTCTCAGATTTTCAGACAATTGTCCCACTAAGTGCCCATAACCGATTTAAACTGATTAGGATAGAACGGTGGAATTTGGCACAAATCATACTAGTATTGTTGGGAGTATGCCTGATGAAACTGGAAAAAAATCGCTCTCCAACCACGCCCACTTTCGATATCGAAAATAACATAAATTGAAATAATTCGGTAACGGAAATTAAGTAAATCCTCCTAGGGCCCATGGTATAAGTACTATAGGTAAAACCGTTCTCTCTTTTGATTTTGTTTTGACGTTTTTAAGCAATATAAAATGTGTCAGTATATAAGTCAAATAGAAAAAAAATATTCAAAAAACTTAAAATAAGAAAAATTTGGAAAAAATCAAAAAATATTTTCCAATTTATACTGCACGTTTAGGTGGACGCTTGGACACTATAAAATGGCAGGAAATAAGATGGTAGATTAGCCTGCTAGAGGGGCACATGTGAACCAAACAGAAAAGTCGTGGCAAAAAATAAATGAGTATGAGAATTGCTTAAAAATGTCATTAGTGTCATTAACGGTTTTACCTGTAGTATTTATATCATGCTAGGGCCTAATGATTGTTATCCCATTCTAAAAATTACCGCTGGGTATTAAATGTTCGGTTCACCCGAACTTATGGTCTGATTTTATAAAACGAAACGCGACGCGAAGAGTCACGTTCACCCAAGTGAAACCCAATTCGTAGTTTATAAATCACTTCGTGACTGTCAGTGACTGTGGGTGAATATGAGTACGTTTCTTACGTTTTTTGGTAACATATAAGAACGCGAACTGACGCGAACAGTCATTTTAGCTGTCAAACTGAACACTTGCTTTTGGGCCGCGTTTGCTGGAATCACTTTATTTATTTCTTATATTTTTTTGGCAATTCAAAAAAAATTAACAAAAAAGAAAATAATTGGAGGCATGGGTAATTTGATGATAATAAAGCGTATATTTGTGAAAAACACCAAAATTACGACAGAATTGAATTTTTTTCCGAAAAATTTCCTGAGACAAAGTTGTACATCAGAAAATTCTCTACAAAAGTTATCGTTTTAACACACTCTAGGTGTTCGGGGAAAATCTTGAAAGGTCTATACATAGCATGTATGGTATGCGCATAAAATATGTAGAGCTAATTTCACAATCGCGTTATTTCATTACTGGAGACTCATAAGGAAATTCAAGGTCTACAACTTTGTTTTAGGTAATTTTTAGAAAAAACTTACCGTTTTCGAGAAAAATCCAAAAAACTTAAATTTGGACTTTTGACCCGAACAACTTGGATCGATTGGTCCAAAGCGGAGATTTCATTTTACCGCGGGCCTACACCATCTATCACATAACACACTTATATTACATACAACAATTTGCAAATTGGTTTGCAAATATATACATATTTCACATAAAAATAATTATGTCTTCTGACATGCTTCAACGCGCTTTGGCACTCGGTAGCTGCTGAGATGCTGAAGTTTTCCAATTTCATCGAAAACGAAGCGAATAAACAGTCACAAATGCAAACAAAACACTCAAACACAAACAAACCATCACTATAATACTATTTTCACAAAATTTTACAATTTCTTGCTTTATTATCATTATTCAACAATAAAAATAAGGCAAGAGCACTAAAACATTTTATTTTATTTTGTGACTTGTTTACATTTTTGTTTGTGTTCGCTTCGGAATTGCCAACTACCGCGAACGCAGCCCTGTCAAACGCAGTGACTGCGCCGTGATAGCGTAACTGGATGAACGCGAAAACTTACGTGCTTATAAATTACGAACTTGAGGGTGATGGTGAACGTGAGTGATCGCGTCGCGTCTAGGCACCGTGATTTAGAAAATCAGGACACTAGACTTTTTACCACGCTTTTATTAGGTTCACTTGTATTGTGACGAATTCGATGATTCCTCGATTATTTTACCTGAGTTCGATCACTGTACGTTAAATAAAACACTCAGATTCTGCTTAATAAGTAGTACGCTTTATTCACTACTAAAATCCGTAGTACAATATCGCGGGTTAATTCACTGTTCAGTACTTCACTGTACAACACTTCAAAATAAACTGATTGAAGTGCGTTGTCTTTGCGCGGTTTATATACCCTAGCAAACAGCAGCTTCACAACCTAGAAATGTCTACACATTTCTGGTTTATTCGTGAAACAGTGTTCTCGAAGCGTTTATCTATCGTCATCTCCTCTTTGTGCCACATTCGCAAACACGCGAGCTGCCTCTCCCTCTCTCGCTCTCACGACATGTATCTAAACAGCTGTAGTTGTGGTAGTGACGCTAGTGGTGGAAATATGCTAGTGTTGGAAGATGAGCGATTCTTCTAAACATTCGCCACACTGCCCTAGCAAACAGCAGCTTCACAACCTAGAAATGTCTACACATTTCTGGTTTATTCGTGCAACAGTGTTCTCGAAGCGTTTATCTATCGTCATCTCCTCTTTGTGCCACATTCGCAAACACGCGAGCTGCCTCTCCCTCTCTCGCTCTCACGACATGTATCTAAACAGCTGTAGTTGTGGTAGTGACGCTAGTGGTGGAAATATGCTAGTGTTGGAAGATGAGCGATTCTTCTAAACATTCGCCACACTGCCCTCCACCATTTCCCGATCCAAATGTTGCTAGTCTCTCCAGGGGAACCACTTCCATTTTGTTCCGTAGCATTCCAACAGCCTGTATGCGGTAAACAACGTCGTTGATCCGTTTCACAACTCTGTATGGTCCTTCCCAGTTGCACTGAACTTTGGGAGACACACTCTTCCTCCGTTGTGGCCCGTAAAGGAATACTAAATCTCCTTCCAGGAACCCTTCCGTTTCCATTGCTTTGTCGTACCTGGTTTTCATGTTTTTGCTTATAGTTCTAGGGAATGGACCAGCTTCATCCAAGGCAATCCTCTCAACCGGTGCATCTGAGTTGCACTGCCTCCTTCGACCATGACTCGTGGACCTCAGCACCTTTGCTCTGATGCACTCATCGCATTTGGCAATCCACTCCTTTACCGACTGACCGTAACCAACCCAATAAAATGTCTGCTTAATCCTCTCCAAGGTCTTCTTGACTCCTAGATGACCTCCACTTGGATCGTTATGCATTTCCCTGAGAACATCAGACACCCGCTTCCTTGGAACAACTATAAGCTTCCGAGCGCATTGACCATCCTCACTCTCCCATATTCAATGCAAACAACCGGAAACCATTCGTAAACTGTTCCATTGTGCCCAATATGACTTGGCCACTGAACTCGCCGCTGACATTTCTTTCCACAATATCTGCCACTAAGAAGTTGTGGTATGTAGTCGCATTCCCAATCGCAACTTTGCACCGCACTTCTCCATGAACCAGCTTACTTTCACCAGTTACTGTCCGCAACTTTGCATCCTGCAATGGTCGTACTCTCTTTTGGACCAAGTCACTTCTAATGATGGAATGAGATGCGCCATTATCCACAGTGAATAACCGCTCTTTTCCGTCCAAGAAACCTCTAACAGTAACAGTACTTGCTTTCCCTCCGATCTGCGACACAGCAACTATGGGGAATTCATCTTGCTCATCTCCTCCAGCGTTACCCTTACGCTCACCTGCATTGCTGGAATAATTGGATCCAGATCCACAAGAACGTGCAATATGACCAGACTTTCCGCACTTGAAACATTTAATCGCACCATCGCTTTTCTTTTGTGCTCCATTCAAGGCTTCCAGAACTTTGTTGATTTTTTCAACCAAGTCTGGTGTCTCCTTTTCTACATGGTGAACCTTGTTATCTGGTTTACATAAAAGCGAGATGACATGCTTCGACCAAGTCTGGTGTCTCCTTTTCTACATGGTGAACCTTGTTATCTGGTTTACATAAAAGCGAGGCTGTCTCTTGCAATAAAGGGTGTGATACCGTCTCTGCGAATGTCCTTTTGGGGTTTGCATATGCGGCTCGCTTCGTCTCTACATCCATTATTCCATTTATGAATCTTTAGATCTTTACCCTCTCGATGTATTCCACGGGTGCGTCTGCGTTCGCCAAATGAGCTAACCTCTCAATGTCCCATGCAAATTCCTGCAATGTCTCATTAGCCTTCTGGAAGCGATTCTGTAGCTCCATTTGAAATATCTGCCTCCTATGCTCGCTACCGTAACGCCTCTCAACCGCACCCATCAATGCCTCATAGCTGTTCCTTTCACCTTCTGGAATAATTTGAAGGATTTCCGCTGCCGGTCCTTTCAATGCTAAGAATAGCGCAGCGACTTTGTCCTCAGCGCTCCAGCTATTCACAGCTGCTGTCTTCTCAAATTGTAGCTTAAATACCTGGAAAGGGACAGAACCGTCAAAGGATGGGGTTTTTACCTTGGGTGCGCTTGTTGAAACCACTGTGCGATTCAGCTGCAACTCCTTGATGCGATTTCTTAACGCATCCACCTCGGCCTCGACTTTCTCCTCAAGTTGCATTATTTTCTTGTCCTGCATTTTTAGCTGTGATGAAATACGTTCTTCCTGCTCCTCCAGCTGTAATGCTATTTTTGAGGAGAGCCGGGCCTCCTGCTCCTCAAGTTGAGCTGAGATCTGAGATGTCATGTATGTCCTCTGTTCTTCCAACGCAGATGTCATGTGTGTCTTCTGTTCTTGCAACTGAGATGACATGCTTGATGTTATGTTGTTTGACATCTGAGCCAAGGCAGCCAATAAAGAGTTTGTGTCCACATTTACCACTGAATCCGGAGAATCCTTTTGCTCTTCTATTTTCGTCGCTCCCTCTTCCGAAAGGTGAAAAACATGATCGTCAACATTGATTCCCTCTGCTTCCATAGCCTGTTGTTGACAATCCACGTCGTTCCAACTCGTTTTTGAGTTGCTGGATCTTCAACTCATTCAACTTTGCCATGTTCTTGCTATCCTTAAAATGTCCTTGTTATCCTTTTCAATGTCCTTGTTATCCTTTTCAATGTCCTTGTTATCCTTTTCAATGTCCTTGTTATCCTTTTCAATGTCCTTGTTATCCTTTTCAATGTCCTTGAATTTATTTAACAATACCGCTTCTGACACCAATTGTGACGAATTCGATGATTCCTCGATTATTTTACCTGAGTTCGATCACTCTACGTTAAATAAAACACTCAGATTCTGCTTAATAAGTAGTACGCTTTATTCACTACTAAAAACCGTAGTACAATATCGCGGGTTAATTCACTGTTCAGTACTTCACTGTACAACACTTCAAAATAAACTGATTGAAGTGCGTTGTCTTTGCGCGGTTTATATACCCTAGCAAACAGCAGCTTCACAACCTAGAAATGTCTACACATTTCTGGTTTATTCGTGAAACAGTGTTCTCGAAGCGTTTATCTATCGTCATCTCCTCTTTGTGCCACATTCGCAAACACGCGAGCTGCCTCTCCCTCTCTCGCTCTCACGACATGTATCTAAACAGCTGTAGTTGTGGTAGTGACGCTAGTGGTGGAAATATGCTAGTGTTGGAAGATGAGCGATTCTTCTAAACATTCGCCACACTGCCCTAGCAAACAGCAGCTTCACAACCTAGAAATGTCTACACATTTCTGGTTTATTCGTGCAACAGTGTTCTCGAAGCGTTTATCTATCGTCATCTCCTCTTTGTGCCACATTCGCAAACACGCGAGCTGCCTCTCCCTCTCTCGCTCTCACGACATGTATCTAAACAGCTGTAGTTGTGGTAGTGACGCTAGTGGTGGAAATATGCTAGTGTTGGAAGATGAGCGATTCTTCTAAACATTCGCCACACTGCCCTCCACCATTTCCCGATCCAAATGTTGCTAGTCTCTCCAGGGGAACCACTTCCATTTTGTTCCGTAGCATTCCAACAGCCTGTATGCGGTAAACAACGTCGTTGATCCGTTTCACAACTCTGTATGGTCCTTCCCAGTTGCACTGAACTTTGGGAGACACACTCTTCCTCCGTTGTGGCCCGTAAAGGAATACTAAATCTCCTTCCAGGAACCCTTCCGTTTCCATTGCTTTGTCGTACCTGGTTTTCATGTTTTTGCTTATAGTTCTAGGGAATGGACCAGCTTCATCCAAGGCAATCCTCTCAACCGGTGCATCTGAGTTGCACTGCCTCCTTCGACCATGACTCGTGGACCTCAGCACCTTTGCTCTGATGCACTCATCGCATTTGGCAATCCACTCCTTTACCGACTGACCGTAACCAACCCAATAAAATGTCTGCTTAATCCTCTCCAAGGTCTTCTTGACTCCTAGATGACCTCCACTTGGATCGTTATGCATTTCCCTGAGAACATCAGACACCCGCTTCCTTGGAACAACTATAAGCTTCCGAGCGCATTGACCATCCTCACTCTCCCATATTCAATGCAAACAACCGGAAACCATTCGTAAACTGTTCCATTGTGCCCAATATGACTTGGCCACTGAACTCGCCGCTGACATTTCTTTCCACAATATCTGCCACTAAGAAGTTGTGGTATGTAGTCGCATTCCCAATCGCAACTTTGCACCGCACTTCTCCATGAACCAGCTTACTTTCACCAGTTACTGTCCGCAACTTTGCATCCTGCAATGGTCGTACTCTCTTTTGGACCAAGTCACTTCTAATGATGGAATGAGATGCGCCATTATCCACAGTGAATAACCGCTCTTTTCCGTCCAAGAAACCTCTAACAGTAACAGTACTTGCTTTCCCTCCGATCTGCGACACAGCAACTATGGGGAATTCATCTTGCTCATCTCCTCCAGCGTTACCCTTACGCTCACCTGCATTGCTGGAATAATTGGATCCAGATCCACAAGAACGTGCAATATGACCAGACTTTCCGCACTTGAAACATTTAATCGCACCATCGCTTTTCTTTTGTGCTCCATTCAAGGCTTCCAGAACTTTGTTGATTTTTTCAACCAAGTCTGGTGTCTCCTTTTCTACATGGTGAACCTTGTTATCTGGTTTACATAAAAGCGAGATGACATGCTTCGACCAAGTCTGGTGTCTCCTTTTCTACATGGTGAACCTTGTTATCTGGTTTACATAAAAGCGAGGCTGTCTCTTGCAATAAAGGGTGTGATACCGTCTCTGCGAATGTCCTTTTGGGGTTTGCATATGCGGCTCGCTTCGTCTCTACATCCATTATTCCATTTATGAATCTTTAGATCTTTACCCTCTCGATGTATTCCACGGGTGCGTCTGCGTTCGCCAAATGAGCTAACCTCTCAATGTCCCATGCAAATTCCTGCAATGTCTCATTAGCCTTCTGGAAGCGATTCTGTAGCTCCATTTGAAATATCTGCCTCCTATGCTCGCTACCGTAACGCCTCTCAACCGCACCCATCAATGCCTCATAGCTGTTCCTTTCACCTTCTGGAATAATTTGAAGGATTTCCGCTGCCGGTCCTTTCAATGCTAAGAATAGCGCAGCGACTTTGTCCTCAGCGCTCCAGCTATTCACAGCTGCTGTCTTCTCAAATTGTAGCTTAAATACCTGGAAAGGGACAGAACCGTCAAAGGATGGGGTTTTTACCTTGGGTGCGCTTGTTGAAACCACTGTGCGATTCAGCTGCAACTCCTTGATGCGATTTCTTAACGCATCCACCTCGGCCTCGACTTTCTCCTCAAGTTGCATTATTTTCTTGTCCTGCATTTTTAGCTGTGATGAAATACGTTCTTCCTGCTCCTCCAGCTGTAATGCTATTTTTGAGGAGAGCCGGGCCTCCTGCTCCTCAAGTTGAGCTGAGATCTGAGATGTCATGTATGTCCTCTGTTCTTCCAACGCAGATGTCATGTGTGTCTTCTGTTCTTGCAACTGAGATGACATGCTTGATGTTATGTTGTTTGACATCTGAGCCAAGGCAGCCAATAAAGAGTTTGTGTCCACATTTACCACTGAATCCGGAGAATCCTTTTGCTCTTCTATTTTCGTCGCTCCCTCTTCCGAAAGGTGAAAAACATGATCGTCAACATTGATTCCCTCTGCTTCCATAGCCTGTTGTTGACAATCCACGTCGTTCCAACTCGTTTTTGAGTTGCTGGATCTTCAACTCATTCAACTTTGCCATGTTCTTGCTATCCTTAAAATGTCCTTGTTATCCTTTTCAATGTCCTTGTTATCCTTTTCAATGTCCTTGTTATCCTTTTCAATGTCCTTGTTATCCTTTTCAATGTCCTTGTTATCCTTTTCAATGTCCTTGAATTTATTTAACAATACCGCTTCTGACACCAATTGTGACGAATTCGATGATTCCTCGATTATTTTACCTGAGTTCGATCACTCTACGTTAAATAAAACACTCAGATTCTGCTTAATAAGTAGTACGCTTTATTCACTACTAAAAACCGTAGTACAATATCGCGGGTTAATTCACTGTTCAGTACTTCACTGTACAACACTTCAAAATAAACTGATTGAAGTGCGTTGTCTTTGCGCGGTTTATATACCCTAGCAAACAGCAGCTTCACAACCTAGAAATGTCTACACATTTCTGGTTTATTCGTGAAACAGTGTTCTCGAAGCGTTTATCTATCGTCATCTCCTCTTTGTGCCACATTCGCAAACACGCGAGCTGCCTCTCCCTCTCTCGCTCTCACGACATGTATCTAAACAGCTGTAGTTGTGGTAGTGACGCTAGTGGTGGAAATATGCTAGTGTTGGAAGATGAGCGATTCTTCTAAACATTCGCCACACTGCCCTAGCAAACAGCAGCTTCACAACCTAGAAATGTCTACACATTTCTGGTTTATTCGTGCAACAGTGTTCTCGAAGCGTTTATCTATCGTCATCTCCTCTTTGTGCCACATTCGCAAACACGCGAGCTGCCTCTCCCTCTCTCGCTCTCACGACATGTATCTAAACAGCTGTAGTTGTGGTAGTGACGCTAGTGGTGGAAATATGCTAGTGTTGGAAGATGAGCGATTCTTCTAAACATTCGCCACACTGCCCTCCACCATTTCCCGATCCAAATGTTGCTAGTCTCTCCAGGGGAACCACTTCCATTTTGTTCCGTAGCATTCCAACAGCCTGTATGCGGTAAACAACGTCGTTGATCCGTTTCACAACTCTGTATGGTCCTTCCCAGTTGCACTGAACTTTGGGAGACACACTCTTCCTCCGTTGTGGCCCGTATAGGAATACTAAATCTCCTTCCAGGAACCCTTCCGTTTCCATTGCTTTGTCGTACCTGGTTTTCATGTTTTTGCTTATAGTTCTAGGGAATGGACCAGCTTCATCCAAGGCAATCCTCTCAACCGGTGCATCTGAGTTGCACTGCCTCCTTCGACCATGACTCGTGGACCTCAGCACCTTTGCTCTGATGCACTCATCGCATTTGGCAATCCACTCCTTTACCGACTGACCGTAACCAACCCAATAAAATGTCTGCTTAATCCTCTCCAAGGTCTTCTTGACTCCTAGATGACCTCCACTTGGATCGTTATGCATTTCCCTGAGAACATCAGACACCCGCTTCCTTGGAACAACTATAAGCTTCCGAGCGCATTGACCATCCTCACTCTCCCATATTCAATGCAAACAACCGGAAACCATTCGTAAACTGTTCCATTGTGCCCAATATGACTTGGCCACTGAACTCGCCGCTGACATTTCTTTCCACAATATCTGCCACTAAGAAGTTGTGGTATGTAGTCGCATTCCCAATCGCAACTTTGCACCGCACTTCTCCATGAACCAGCTTACTTTCACCAGTTACTGTCCGCAACTTTGCATCCTGCAATGGTCGTACTCTCTTTTGGACCAAGTCACTTCTAATGATGGAATGAGATGCGCCATTATCCACAGTGAATAACCGCTCTTTTCCGTCCAAGAAACCTCTAACAGTAACAGTACTTGCTTTCCCTCCGATCTGCGACACAGCAACTATGGGGAATTCATCTTGCTCATCTCCTCCAGCGTTACCCTTACGCTCACCTGCATTGCTGGAATAATTGGATCCAGATCCACAAGAACGTGCAATATGACCAGACTTTCCGCACTTGAAACATTTAATCGCACCATCGCTTTTCTTTTGTGCTCCATTCAAGGCTTCCAGAACTTTGTTGATTTTTTGGACCAAGTCTGGTGTCTCCTTTTCTACATGGTGAACCTTGTTATCTGGTTTACATAAAAGCGAGATGACATGCTTCGACCAAGTCTGGTGTCTCCTTTTCTACATGGTGAACCTTGTTATCTGGTTTACATAAAAGCGAGGCTGTCTCTTGCAATAAAGGGTGTGATACCGTCTCTGCGAATGTCCTTTTGGGGTTTGCATATGCGGCTCGCTTCGTCTCTACATCCATTATTCCATTTATGAATCTTTAGATCTTTACCCTCTCGATGTATTCCACGGGTGCGTCTGCGTTCGCCAAATGAGCTAACCTCTCAATGTCCCATGCAAATTCCTGCAATGTCTCATTAGCCTTCTGGAAGCGATTCTGTAGCTCCATTTGAAATATCTGCCTCCTATGCTCGCTACCGTAACGCCTCTCAACCGCACCCATCAATGCCTCATAGCTGTTCCTTTCACCTTCTGGAATAATTTGAAGGATTTCCGCTGCCGGTCCTTTCAATGCTAAGAATAGCGCAGCGACTTTGTCCTCAGCGCTCCAGCTATTCACAGCTGCTGTCTTCTCAAATTGTAGCTTAAATACCTGGAAAGGGACAGAACCGTCAAAGGATGGGGTTTTTACCTTGGGTGCGCTTGTTGAAACCACTGTGCGATTCAGCTGCAACTCCTTGATGCGATTTCTTAACGCATCCACCTCGGCCTCGACTTTCTCCTCAAGTTGCATTATTTTCTTGTCCTGCATTTTTAGCTGTGATGAAATACGTTCTTCCTGCTCCTCCAGCTGTAATGCTATTTTTGAGGAGAGCCGGGCCTCCTGCTCCTCAAGTTGAGCTGAGATCTGAGATGTCATGTATGTCCTCTGTTCTTCCAACGCAGATGTCATGTGTGTCTTCTGTTCTTGCAACTGAGATGACATGCTTGATGTTATGTTGTTTGACATCTGAGCCAAGGCAGCCAATAAAGAGTTTGTGTCCACATTTACCACTGAATCCGGAGAATCCTTTTGCTCTTCTATTTTCGTCGCTCCCTCTTCCGAAAGGTGAAAAACATGATCGTCAACATTGATTCCCTCTGCTTCCATAGCCTGTTGTTGACAATCCACGTCGTTCCAACTCGTTTTTGAGTTGCTGGATCTTCAACTCATTCAACTTTGCCATGTTCTTGCTATCCTTAAAATGTCCTTGTTTTCCTTTTCAATGTCCTTGTTATCCTTTTCAATGTCCTTGTTATCCTTTTCAATGTCCTTGTTATCCTTTTCAATGTCCTTGTTATCCTTTTCAATGTCCTTGAATTTATTTAACAATACCGCTTCTGACACCAATTGTGACGAATTCGATGATTCCTCGATTATTTTACCTGAGTTCGATCACTCTACGTTAAATAAAACACTCAGATTCTGCTTAATAAGTAGTACGCTTTATTCACTACTAAAAACCGTAGTACAATATCGCGGGTTAAATCACTGTTCAGTACTTCACTGTACAACACTTCAAAATAAACTGATTGAAGTGCGTTGTCTTTGCGCGGTTTATATACCCTAGCAAACAGCAGCTTCACAACCTAGAAATGTCTACACATTTCTGGTTTATTCGTGCAACAGTGTTCTCGAAGCGTTTATCTATCGTCATCTCCTCTTTGTGCCACATTCGCAAACACGCGAGCTGCCTCTCCCTCTCTCGCTCTCACGACATGTATCTAAACAGCTGTAGTTGTGGTAGTGACGCTAGTGGTGGAAATATGCTAGTGTTGGAAGATGAGCGATTCTTCTAAACATTCGCCACAGTATGTTTGTTTGTTTGCTTGCTTGCTTGTATGTATGTAACTCTTGTTCGGTTTAAGCCCCAGTGGCCCAAAAACCGTAAAATGTCCCTAAAATATGGGTATCAAACGAAAGGAGAACGCCCCAGGATTCATTTGGACTTCGATATATTTCGATAAATTTATCAATAACTGAGTTATCAGTCAAAATATGATTGACCTAAAACCTAAAAAAATCCCTACAATATGGGTATCAAACGAAAGGTGAAGTCCCCAGGTTTCATTTGGACTTCGATATATTTCGATAGATTTATCGATAACTGAGTTATCGGTCAAAATATGATTGCCCAAAAACGTAAAAAATTCCCTACAATATGGGTATCAAACGAAAGGTGAAGGCCGCAGGTTTCAGTTGGACATCGACATATTTCGATAAATTTATTGATAACTGAGTTATCGGTCAAAATATGATTGCCCAAAAACCTAAAAAATTCACTACAATATGGGTATCAAACGAAAGGTGAAGGCCCCAGGTCTCTTTTGGACATCGACATATTTCGATAAATTTATCGATAACTGAGTTATCGGTCAAAATATGATTGCCCAAAAACCTGAAAAATTCCCTACAATATGGGTATCAAACGAAAGGGGAGGGCCCCAGGTTTCATTTGGACATCGACATATTTCGATAAATTTATCTTGGACATCGACATATCAAAATATTGTGGCGAATGTTATCAAGAATCGCTCATCTTCCAACACTAGCGTATTTCCACCCCTAGCGTCACTACCACAGCTGTAGCTGTTTAGATACATGACGTGAGAGCGAGAGAGGGAGAGGCGTACTACTTATTAAGCAGAATCGGAGTGTTTTATTTAACGTACAGTGATCGAACTCAGGGAAAATAATCAAGGAATCAGAAGCGGTATTGTTAAATAAATACAAGGACATTGAAAAGGATAACAAGGACATTGAAAAGGATAACAAGAACATTGAAAAGGATAACACGGACATTGAAAAGGATAACTAGGACATTGTAAAGGTAACAAGGACATTGCAATGATATGGCAAAGTTTAATGACTTGAAGATCCAACAACTCAAAAACGAGTTGGAGAAACGTGGAATGGTAACAACAGGCAATAAGCCAGAGCTACAATCACGTCTACGCGAGGCTATGGAAGCGGAAGGAATCAACGTTGACGATTATGTTTTTCAGCTTCCGGAAGAGGGAGCGACGAAAATAGAAGAGCAAAAGGATACTCCGGATTCAGTGGCAAATGTGGACACAAACTCTTTATTGGCTGCCTTGGCTCAGATGTCAAACAACATAACATCAAGCATGTCATCTCAGTTGGAACAACAAGAGACACGCATGGCATCAAAGTTGGAAGAACAAGAGACACGATTGGCATCTCAGTTAGAAGAACAGAAGGCATACATGGCGTCACAGATCAAGGAAGAGTTGATGGAACAGGAAACACGCATAACGTTAAAACTAGAGGCACAAGAGCAAAGAGTCTCATCGCAGCTAGAAGTTTTCAGGGGACGACAAGATAAGATCGAGGCCGAGGTGGATGCGTTAAAATCTCGTATCCAGGAGTTGCAGCTGAATCGTCCAAGTGTTTCCACAAGCACGCCCAAGGTAAAACCCCCATCCTTTGACGGTTCTGTTCCTTTCCAGGTATTTAAGCTACAATTTGAGAAGACAACAGCTGTGAACAACTGGGGCGCTGAGGACAAAGTCGCTGCTTTATTTGTGGCACTGAAAGGACCTGCAGCCGAAATCTTACAGACTATTCCTGATGGCGAACGAAACAACTACGAAGCGTTGATGGGAGCCGTTGAAAGACGTTACGGCAGCGAGCATAGGAGCCAAATACAACAAATAGAGCTACAGAATCGCTTCCAGAAGACTAATGAGATATTGCAGGAGTTTGCATCAGATATCGAGAGGTTAGCCCATCTGGCAAACGCAGACGCACCCGTGGAATACATCGAAAGGGTAAAAATCCAAAGCTTCATAAATGGATTACGTGATGTGGAGACAAAACGAGCCACATATGCCAATCCAAAGAGATCATTTGCGGAGACGGTGTCACATGCTCTAACACAAGAAACAGCCTCGCTTTTGAGTAAACCCACGTACAAAGCTCACCGTGTGGAAGTGGAGACGCCAGACTGGGCCGAAAAAATTGACAAAATCCTAGAAGCATTAAACGGGAAGCAACAGAAAAATTAAGGGGTTATTAAGTGCTTCAAGTGCGGAAAACCTGGTCATATTGCACGTTATTGTGGATCTGGATCTGGCTCCAATAATTCCAATAATGCAAGCGGACTTAAGCGGAAGGCTGAAGGAGATGAGCAAGATGAATGCCCCATAGTTTCTGTCTCACAGTTCGGAGGGAAAGCAAGTAATGTTACTGTTAGAGGTTTCTTGGACGGAAAAGAGCGGTTACTCACTGTGGATACTGGCGCATCTCATTCCATCATTAGAAGTGACTTGGTCCATAAGAGAGTAAGACCATTGCAGAATGCAAAGTTGCGGACAGTAACTGGTGAAAGTAAGCTGGTTCGTGGAGAAGTGCGGTGCAAAGTTGCGATTGGGAATGCGACTACATACCACAACTTCTTAGAGGCAGATATAGTGGACGAAGTCATCATTGGCGTCAACTTTTTGGCTGTGAGAGACATTCACATGAACCTGAGAAATAGAGTTATGAGATACAATGACCAAGAAGTACCTCTGATCTTTGGACACAACATTGGGTATTACACCAAAGGAGTTTCATTAGAGATGAAGCACAAGGACACTCGAAATGCAAAGGTACCTCCTCGACCAATGGCTTCGATAGACAAATGCCTGCTTGAGAATATTCGGAGAAGTCAACAGAAAGATTCAGATCTGGCATGTGTGATCCGAGGGCTTGAGCTAAACGAGCGACCAGCAAGAAAAGAAATGTCAGTGGAGAGTCCAGTTGCCAAGTCATATTGGGCACAATGGAACAGTTTACAATTGGTATCTGGTTGTTTGCATCGAATATGGGAGAGTGAGGATAGTCAATGTGCTCGGAAGCTTATAGTTGTTCCAAGGAAGCGGGTGTCTGATGTTCTCAGGGAAATGCATAACGATCCAAGTGGAGGTCATCTAGGAGTCAAGAAGACCTTGGAGAGGATTAAGCAGACATTTTATTGGGTTGGTTACGGTCAGTCGGTAAAGGAGTGGATTGCCAAATGCGATGAGTGCATTAGAGCAAAGATGATGAGGTCCACGAGTCATGGTCGAAGGAGGCAGTGCAACTCAGATGCACCGGTTGAGAGGATTGCCTTGGATGAAGCTGGTCCATTCCCTAGAACTATAAGCAAAAACATGAAAACCAGGTACGACAAAGCAATGGAAACGGAAGGGTTCCTGGAAGGAGATTTAGTATTCCTATACGGGCCACAACGGAGGAAAAGTGTGTCTCCCAAAGTTCAGTGCAGCTGGAATGACCATACAGAGTTGTGAAACGGATCAACGGCGTTGTTTACCGCATACAGGCTGTTGGAATGCCACGGAACAAAATGAAAGTGGTTCCGCTGGGGAGGCTAGCAACGTTTGGATCGGGAAATGTGTCTGATCGGGACGATCAGACTTAGGTGGATGGCAGTGTGGCGAATGTTATCAAGAATCGCTCATCTTCCAACACTAGCGTATTTCCACCCCTAGCGTCACTACCACAACTGTAGCTGTTTAGATACATGACGTGAGAGCGAGAGAGGGAGAGGCAGCTCGCGTGTTTGCGAATGTGGCACAAAGAGGAGATGACGATAGATAATCGCTTCGAGAACACTGTTGCACGAATAACCTAGAAATGTGTAGACATTTCTAGGTGCTGAAGCCGCAGTCTACTAGGGTATATAAAAGCGCAAAGACAACGCACGTCAATCAGTTTATTTTCAAGTGTTGTACAGTGAAGTACTGAACAGTGAATTAACCCGCGATATTGAACTACGGTTTTTAGTACTGAATAAAGCGTACTACTTATTAAGCAGAATCGAAGTGTTTTATTGAACGTACAGTGATCGAACTCAGGGAAAATAATCAAGGAATCATCGAATTCGTCACAATATGAAGGCCCAAAGGCCTAAAAAATTCCCTACAATATGGGTATCAAACGAAAGGTGAAGTCCCCATGTTTCACTTGGATATCGACATATTTTGATAAATTTATCGATAACTGAGTTATCGGTCAAAATGTGGGCCCCAGGTTTCATTTGGACTTCGATTTATTTCGATAAATTTATCGATAACTGAGTTATCGGTCAAAATATGGTTGCCCAAAAACCTAAAAAAAATCCCTACAATATGGGTACCAAACGAAAGGTGAAGGCCCCAGGTTTCATTTGGACATCGACATATTTCGTTAAATTTATCGATAACTGAGTTATCGGTCAAAATATGATTGCCCAAAAACCTGAAAAATTCCCCACAATATGGGTATCAAACGAAAGGGGAGGGCCCCAGGTTTCATTTGGACATCGACATATTTCGATAAATTTATCGATAACTGAGTTATCGGTCAAAATATGAAGGCCCAAAAACCTAAAAAAATCCCTACAATATGGGTATCAAACGAAAGGTGAAGGCCCCAAGTTTCACTTGGACATCGACATATTTCGATAAATTTATCGATAATTGAGTTATCGGTCAAAATGTGGTTGCCCGAAAACCTTAAAATTTCCCTACAATATGGGTATCAAACGAAAGGGGAAGGCCCCAGGTTTCATTTGGAATTCGATATATTTCGATAAATTGATCGATAACTGAGTTATCGGTCAAAATATATATGCCCAAAAAACTAAAAAGTTCCCTACAATATGGGTATCAAACGAAAGGTGAAGGCCCCAGGTCTCATTTGGACTTCGATAAATTTATCGATAACTGAGTTATCGGTCAAAATATGATTGCCCAAAAACCTTAAAAATTCCCCACAATATGGGTATCAAACGAAAGGTGAGGGTCCCAGGTTTCACTTGGACATCGACATATTTCGATAAATTTATCGATAACTGAGTTATCGGTCAAAATATAATTGCCCAAAAACCTAAAAAATTCCCTACAATATGGGTATCAAACGAAAGGTGAAGGCCCCAGGTCTCATTTGGACTTCGATATATTTCGATAAATTTATCGATAACTGAGTTATCGGTCAAAATATGATTGCCCAAAAACCTAAAAAATTCCCTACAATATGGGTATCAAACGAAAGGGAAAGGCCCCAGGTTTCATTTGGACTTCGATATATATCGATAAATTTATCGATAATTGAGTTATTGTCAAAATCTGAGGCCAAATGCCTTAAAATTCTCTAACAATATGGGTATCAAACGAAAGTGGAAGTCCAGAGGTTTCGTTTGGACTGCTGTATTTTTCGATATATTTAACGATAATTTCCTAGGACATTTGACTAAAAAGTAAAAAATAAATATAGTTTAAAAAAACTAAAACTCACGCTTTTAGAGAGTATTGAACTAAAAATTTGAAAATAATTTTAAAAACCCTACACAGTAGTATTGTGGAAAAAGCGTGGTCCGCTTTGTCCCATAATTTTCGTGTATCGAGCGCTCGACGCTTTTCCTACATAATGCTAGTTTCTTTACTGCGCTTTCATTAGCTTTACTTGTACATACATTCATATGTATTTTTGCTTGTTTGTATGTAACTCTACTTCAGTCTACCCGATAGTGGCATATGACTGTCACAAAAACCTTGAAATGTGCCTTCAATGTGGGTGTCAAACGATAGGAGGTTGCATTTGGACTTATATATATATTTATCGATAACTAAGTTATCGGTCATAATGCCTACTACATATATCAAACGAAAGGGAAGGTCCACAGGTTTCTATTATTTAAACCAAGGAATATTTCGATATATTTATCGATAACTGACTTATCGGTCAAAATGAGGTTGTCCAATAATATTGAAAATTGCCTACAATATGGGTATCAAACGAAAGTGGAGGCCCAGAGGTTTCGTTTGCACTGCGGTATACTTCGATATACATATATATCGATTACTTCATAACACACTTAACTAAAAAGTAAATATAAATATAGTTTAAAAAGCGAAAACACGCGCTTTTAAAGAATATTGCACTAAAAAGGTAAAAATAATTTAAATAAAAAACGAAGATTATGGAACAAAGCGGACCACGCTTTTTCCACAATACTACTGTGTAGGGCTTTTAAAATTATTTTCAAATTTTTAGTTCAATACTCTATAAAAGCGTGAGTTTTAGTTTTTTTAAACTATATTTATTTAATTTAATACTACTCCTGACTGGCGCTATAAAATAATTTTGTAAATAGTTGTGCTAGGAAAATATTAAAAAGAAAAAAATTAAAAACCACCCCAAACCTTTTCTTCTGGCTACACCCCTGGGTAAAATACATAAAGCTTTGTTAACCTCGCCTGACATTTGCAACCTCAAAACTTTGCGCTCAACTTCAGAGGTATGCTACAATGAACGCTTTGAAGCTTCTCTTTTATACATTTGTGTTCGTTATTTATTTCTTTGCATTGAGAGTGTTTTGATAAATTTATTAATTTAATAGAGAAAAATGAATTAATTATCATTTCCTCCAAATTTTAATAGCCAAAAGCCCGAGGTAAAGTTGAAATAAAGTTTTATGTAATTGACCCTTGAGAGTTTGCCAAATTTCAACCTTGATTCAACTTTGAGGTTTCCGAATTGCCATGTTTCGTTGAAACACGTATGTTGAACTTACCTTTCAAAGCCAACCTGTAAAAATCGTTGGAATATGTGTTCCAATTTTTTGATATTGGAGCACTCCAATACTAATCCTTTGTATACCTCATCGGACCACCTTCAGCTTTTTGAAAGCCCCCTGCAAAAATCGAGAGTACTCTATTTCCTATCCAAAGAGTACTCCAATTGGAGCATCAGAGTACTCCAAATGTAATCCTTTTTCATATAAAAATTGTGCTCCAATTAACATTGCGATGTCCTAGGACTGGACCACCTACTCCAACCTTCGCTTTGTTTCTGCTACTCCATGGAGTACCTACAGTCAGAGTAATGTGCAATGTACTCCAATGTTGTTACTTCTTGGAGTATATACTGTCAGAGCGATAGTGTCGATAAGGCAGGAGCAATGATCTGCTTTCAAAAAGCTGAAGGTGGTCCGATGAGATATACAAAGGATTAGTATTGGAGTACTCCAATATCAAAAAATTGGAGCACATAATCCAACGATTTTTACAGGGGCCGATCATTGCTCCTGCCTTATCGACGAAAATCACGACACTATCGCTCTGACAGTATATCTGTGGTCATAAGCAATAACAGCATAAGTCGACTTAAGAAATTAGAACAGTTGAAATTTTTGCTGGTGATTTTGAATAGCAACATCGAGACATTTTTCAAGACTTTCATTGGTCTTTTTTTACTTTCCTTACAACCCCTACTAGGACAGACACCTTGCCGCTGGTGTAGGGGCTTAAGCCAACGCATCCGATACAGGCTAACTGGGCTGGCGTGGTCTAGGCCATGTCAACCCAGCCAGTTTGAGTCGCATGCGTTCGGCAACAAAGAGCTGTCACCTCCTAATCCAGGGTGTTAAGCGATACCGTGCCCATTGTATGGTTTGCAGCCAGGAGGTTTACAACACCGGCTGTATTATAACGGCGCCTCCCCAAAACCGGGCCACCTTGGGGAGTAATTATGGCCTTACCGCGTCAAGGGGCTCTGCCGCGGCTGACCAACTGAGTTCCCCATCTATATACATAGACCACAATGCTTGCCTCGCCGAGCAAGTGGTCGTAGGAACAAGATGATGCCAAACAACAACAATAACAACAACAAACCCAACAACAACAAAGATTCAGAAGAGAATCGCTAAGGGCAGTAGCGGCAGCAAGAGACCGAAGTTAGAAAAGAGTAGTTTGAGAACGTACTCTCTCAACCGCCTAGACCTCTCTGCCCTAGAACTATCCCTTTTTGAGGAACTTGCCAGAGACGACGACGATCAACCCTCCGGGAGCGCCAAACTGAGAAGAGAGGCAGCCAGTCGTAAAGGAAATCACAGCGGGCTAGTCACCGCTGGCGGTTTTGCTGAAATCCCACAGGCGGCAAATCGTAACAAAGAGCATGCCAAAGATGACGACAATCAACCCTCCGGAAGTGGAAATCTGAGAAGAGAGAGTACCGGTCGCAATGCAAACCACAGCGGGCTAGTCACCGCTGGCGGTATTGCCTCCATCCGGCAGGTGGCAAACCGGGACGCCAAGAACCACAGTGGAGATGACACACGCAGCAGGTCTGGAAGTCGGAATAATAGTAGCGCAGATAAGCGTCAATCAAGGCAGGATCTACTGGAAAACCATACCACCAGCAGAGATCACAGCGCCAAAGCAAATGCAAGCACAAACGAGCGTGGAAATAGAAATGGGCAACATGGAAGCTCAAAAATTTCACCACACCAAGAGAGGCTGCGCCAAAGCTCTAAAAGCTCACCGCACAAGGAAAGGCACAGCCAAAGCTCTAAAAAGTCGCCACACAAGGAAAGGAGTCGCCAAAGCTCTCCACGCCAAGAAAGGCATCGCCAAAGCAGTACAGAAATGCGCAGGGAGCAGACAGATCCGAGAGGTTAGGACCAGGCAACCAAGCGCACAAACGCAAGAGGTGTAGATGGCAGAGGAACAGCGTGCCGCCGACCAAGATCATCCTCTGCCGACACTACAAGTGAGGGCAAAAGATTGAGGACCAACGGGCGAAAGCCACAACAACAACGGGCACAGGCGAAAGCTAGACCCGTCCAATTACCCGAGCTCGGAGAACCAGGTGGTGCAGATGATGCATTGAGAAAGGGGTTGAGAGGAGCTGGTGTGAGATGGTATCTTAAATATCTCCAGCAGGGCAGAACACCGGAAATCGCCCAATCGCGAGAGAAGCGTCTCTAGAAGCAGCGAAATTGCACCACATCATAGTGAAAGGAGAGAGTACGTTCCACACGCCCGCGACGAATCAAGCAAGAGCAAGCACTCGCCACATCATAGCGCACAACCACAACCAAAACCCAACGAACACGGTGATCAAAATACAAACGGGCGTGCTTCGCATCACCGCACCGATCGAAGACTTGATGTGCGATCGCCACATAACAGCGGGCAATCTGGGAGCAATCAGCGTGCATCAAATCATCGCGAGGAGCAAAGGCGGTACTCACCAAACCATCGCGAAGCACAAAGGAGCAGGAACACGCATCCTCGTCGGCGGCGAAACCGGCCTACGAGATTCAGGCGTGACGAAAGGTCCCCTGTCGAGAAGCGCAGAAACGCGCAGGAAGAAATCCCGCAGTCGAAGAGGCAGAGAGCCCACCCTACACCTTCCACTTCGGCAGCGGCAAAAACAAAACAGTCGGCGCCTGACCCAACGGCTACGATGGGCACGACGAGGCAACAAAGGTACTCGGATGCTGTAAGAGGCATTCGAATGGCTGTGCTGCCTCGACAATACCCAGCGGATGGTCTAAGTCAAGACGACCTGACTGTGCTACAAGACGTCATCATGGTAGAGGTCGCCAAGGGGTGCGGTCACTCTCTGGCCTTCCGGGGGGTGTACTTCAGACCGGGGATACTCCTAGTTGACTGCAAGGATGAAGAAACGGCAGAATGGCTGGCCAAAACCATTCCTACCCTCCAAGGTTGGAGAGGTCCGGCGTTGATTACCAGGAGAGGCGATGAGATTCCGCCGACACATACCATCAGCATGTATCTCCCTAGAACCGCAGACCAGCCCCTTGCACTAGCACTTCTGCAGTCACAAAATACCTACCTAAACGTGGGATTGTGGCGTTTGATAAGCAGCGGAGTGGAGGACGGAGGACTGCAGATAATGTTTGCGGTAGATGACGCATCCTTCCAAGGCATTAAAGCGGCCACCTTCAGACTGAACTTCAGGTACAGCGTTATTCCGGTCAAGCCCTGCAAGCATAGAGCTCCAGGCATGGCGCAGGCAAACACGGAAGGTACGGCGGGCAGTAGCGAAGCAGTCGCCGAATTAGCCACCACCAACGACACAAATACCACCAAACCGGCAGAGGCCGACTCAGCACCCGGGCAGGTCACCGGATTGGCTACACAGGAGCTCCGTACCAGCGGAAAAGAAGCCATCAACACGGCAGATGCCGACTTAACACCCGGGCAGTTCGCCGGACCGTCTACACAGGAGCTCCTAGAGGGGCTGAACCTAGCTAGGCTAGACTTGAGGGAGGAAACAAATGAGGATCCACGGCTGTCCGATGAGGACAAGCCGATGGAGCTGTAACCCTGACCCGCCACACCACAAATGTTGCCCAAATTAATCTGCATCATGCCGCGTCCGCGGTGATTGCTAGCAGGTTTGCCTCTGAGGATTTGGGCATTGCACTCATATAGGAGCCGTGGGTGTACAAGGGTCAGGTCAGAGGACTAAAAGAGATTAGCAACAAGGTAATTTGGGACCTTTCTCAGGAAAGACCAAGAGCGTGTGTAGTGCTGAACAAGTATATTAACTATTTCTGCATTACAGAATTTATGAGTCAAGATCTGGTGGCAGTTCAGACGAAAATGGACATACTCGGAGAGTCCAAAAACATCGTCTTTGCGGCAGCATATTTCGCAGGAGAGGGCGACAGGGTTCCTCCAGACGAAGTGCGGCGGCTGGTTGAATACTGCAGGCGGGCCCAGCTGCCACTGATCATAGGAGCCGATGCAAATGCCCACAACACAGAATGGGATAGCACAGACACCAACGAGGTGAGTGCCTTCTTGAGTTTATCATTAGTAGCGACCTTAGTATACATAATGTTGGGAGTACACCAACATTTATAACTAGGGCCAGAGAGGAAGTCCTAGACATCACCCTGGGCAACGATTTGGCTGATGAACTAGTGTCTAGCTGGGAGGTTTCCTCGGAGCCTTCCATGTCGGACCATCGCATTATCCGTTTCGTCTTAGGGGCCACCCGAAGGGAATTACCACCTAGGAGGAACCCAAGAAGAACAGATTGGGAAATGTTTAGAACTATAGCTAGAGAGAATCTGATTTAAAATAGAGCTGGGAGATAAAGCAACATGGGACGACTCCAAAATCGACAGTCTGCATCAGAACCACTCGATTGTATGGTACACGGACGGGTCTAAGACCCCGGAGGGCATTGGAGCAGGTGTATTCGGCCAACGTGTCAACATCACTGGGACAGTTCCCGAGCATTTTTCAGACCGAAGTCTACGCGATTATCGTGTGTGCAGAGATAAATCTGAAACGAGGGTATACAAATGAGAGGATTGTCATTCTTAGCGACAGCCAAGCTGCTCTCAAAGCAATAGCTTCAATGGAGATAAGATCTGCTCTAGTCCTTGAATGCGTAGAGCGGCTAAATCGTCTGGCAAATAGGAACACCATCAAGCTAGCTTGGATTCCTGGTCACAAAGGGATCGATGGTAACGAGAAAGCGGATAGTCTGGCTAGGAAGGCGGCTGCCGAGAGGTTTATTGGGCCAGAACCTGGTCTAGCAATAGGGAAACACACCATCATGGATATGTTACGCCAGGATGAGGCACACCTACGAGATCAGCACTGGTCCCAGATGACCGGGCTGCGACAAGCAAAACTACTGCTAGGGCGATATAACACCAAGCGATATGAGACCCTTATCAACCTCCCCAAGAGCAGCCTTAGGATCCTAACAGGAATATTAACAGGACACTGCAGGCTTAAGGGTCACCTGCATAAACTAGGCATCTGCTCTAGCAGTCTGTGTCGCTTTTGTGACAATGCAGACGAGACACCAGAGCACATCTTTTTTGAATGCGACGCCATTGCGCGTAAAAGACAGAAGATTTTCGGCGCATATAAGCTGGAAATGAGGAATATACACTCCATGAAGCCGAATAAAATCCTTACTTTTATTAGGAAGCTCGGTCTGGATAGTGTGTTGTAGAGAGAAGAGGGCACAATAGACCTATAGGTCGCAGTGCAATACCTCAATTAATTATTCTATTCTATTCTATTCTACTTTCCTTACAAACAATTAAGTCCAATACGTTTGCCTTAGTTATAAAACAGTTTTGTTACAAAAATTCGCCAGCAAAAATTTCAAATGGTCTAATTTCTTAAGTCGACTTAGGCTGTTATTGCTTATGACCACAGATATATATACACTAAAATAATAATTTCCGATAGTTTCTATGTTGTGATGTCCATGACCTCCTCTACCATTCCCCCAAAGCAAATTTTCCCAAAACGTGCTGCACTCTCGGAGAGTCTCCCACAAACGCGTTAAAAAAGGAGAGGTAATATTAATATTTAATGGGATAAATTAATAAAACAAACTTGTCACCGATATAGTGGAGCGAATTTAACAGCTTGATTTTGTTGTTGTAATGTCGAAGTCGTCGACGTAGTGGTGATCCAAAATTGCTTCCACCCCACGTTTCGTGATTCTGTCTTCACTTTGGTGCTCCAACGCGTTAATTGTTTTTACATAATTAGCTGCGCACGGCGAGCATGCAGCCCCAAACGTCATCACACACATCTCGTACACATCTGGTTTGCTTGTTGAATCACCACCACGCCAAAGGAACCGCTGAGCACATCTATCTTTAGGTTGGATAAGCACCTGGTGGAACATCTCTCTGATGTCTGCACACACTGCTACCGCGCCTTTGCGGAAATGAAACAAAATTGATGGCAAGGACCGGTAACCTTGTGGGCCTTTCAGCAGGTGTGAATTTAATGATGTGCCACCTACCTCAGCGGCGGCGTCAAAGACCAAACGCAGCTTACCAGGTTTGTTGGGATTGGCAACGGCGAAATGTGGCAAGTACCAAGTCGTAGGAGTAACGAGCGCAGCTTCTGCAGGTAACAATTTTCTTGCGTACTTCTTGCTGACGTAGGAATCCATGATGAGCTTGTACTCGGCGGCGAAATCTGCATCACGGCTCATCTTCCTCTCCACACTTACCAGCCGTTTCAATGCCATAGTATAACTGTCAGGCAATTTTTCGTTGTCGCTTTTCCAATGGAGACCTGTTTGGTATCGTCCATCGACGCGGTATGTTGTAGACTTTAGGGTGGCTTTGGCACGCATATCCGCTTCACTCTCCAGCAGGGGGGCAGCTCTAACACCAAAACTCTCGATTTCGAAAAAAATCAGACACCATCTTGTGCAGCAATTGATCTGATTGGCTGTTGATATTTAAACAAGTTGACGGCAACGCCGATGTACTGGTCGTTGGCCCAAACACCACCCAACCCAACTCTGTTTTGGCAACAAAAGGACCCTTCTGATTTAACCTCATAGTGGCCGACGGCAAACCTAAATGACAATGATCAAGGCCAATGAGCAACTTGGGCCTTACCTTCGTATACGGCTGTATCGGTAATTCACTTATACATTCGACGTCGGATTTCAGATCGACCTTGCTCACGCTTTGCAAGGGCAGCTCCAAGTTGCTTACTGCATACACACTACGAAGTGTGTGTTGTTCTTCCATTCTGCCCACCTGTTCGGGACCGAAAATTGTAAAAAACGCGCACACGCATCAGGCTTATGTTGACCTTCACATATGGGACATCTCAATGGTCGCTGTGACTCAGCTGCATGTAAAACAGTGCGGTGCCTCGACTCCTTAGGTGGGTGTTCGGAACACACGGTGCAGATAACGTTGGCCAATTTTACCAACCAGTCACAAAAATGCTTCACATGGCATATGGTTGCAGTGATGCTGAGAAACTGGCCCACTCAATACGCTTGCTAACGGGCAATTTCGAGACCAGCTCGTCAAGCAGTGTAGGATTGGCCAAGTGCAACTCACCTCCACGAGCCGATTGCAAAAAAAAACACAAATGTTACTAACCTTTGTTGCAAACGGTGTTACGTGCGGCCAATGGCAATGGCGGGATGCTCGCACGTAATAAGTATGGAAAAGAGAAAGAAAGAAAGTGCAACGAGTGAGTAAATAAACTAGACACTGTGGTTTTAATGTAAACAATACAATTATGATTAGTTTATTCAAGGCGGAAATTAATAAACAGTATGGAAAGTTAAATGGAAATCACTTAAGAATTTTTAATGCGAATTATGTACAAATGTTTTTTACCTGGATTTGGCTGCTGGTGCTCCTCGTATGATCGGAAAAGAAGTGAACGAGTGTTTAGATAACTATAAGCTCTGTACCGCCGCCGAAGGCCTACATTTGTAGGATTCGAAGGGGTAAGAGCTGTTATCGGTATAAAGATAAAAAGTAAAAAGTAATAGCGCGGAAGATACTACGCTTTTCTACGAGGGGCGGCCGATATATTTAGACCGGTGGTCTAAACATGCCGGCCCCCCTTGCGATAAGCAACGCTAAAAGAAAGGAGGAGTCACCAGCAACCGCTCCAAACTAAGACTTAAGCTAACACGACGACTCTATGGATGGTGAATGTATGCTATGGCCCCATAGGCTGTCCATGCTCGCTGCTACGATTGTCCTGTTGTGGATGAAAAGGAAAGGTTAGACTATGGACGTGGTTATGCCTAGTTCATTGCACCTTACTATTATTGTTTCGAATTCCCTCCATGGTATGTAGAGGATAATAATTATTAATATAATTGGTAAATTTTATTGTTGGTAAGAACCCGATATTGTTAGGCCGAAAATTGTGGCCTGGGCTAATAATCCGTTGACTTGAGATGGCGGTGTGGCGTTTAACATGATGTTGGCGATCCACTCCGCGATCGACTGCCGGCAACCAACCCAATAGAATCTCTGCTTGACTTTCTCCAGTGTTTTTGTGACTCCTAGATGACCTCCACTTGGACCATTATGTAGTTCATACAAAACATCAGAGATTTTCTTCCTTGGGACAACTACCAGCGTATTGACCATCTTCGCTTTCCCATACTCTATGTAAGCAACCGGATACCAATTTCAAACTGTTCCACTGTGCCCAATATGACTTGGCAACAGGACTCTCTGCTGACATCTCCTCTCTTGTTGGTCGTTCATTTTGATCGATCCCCTGCATCACACGTACCAGATCTGGATCCTCTAGCTGATACTTCCTTAGTTGATCCATGTTCCATTCGTCCGTAGATGTTATAGTCATCAGCCGAACATCTATAACATCTTCCTTGGCCTCAGCTTTCGAACAATGCTTGCATTCCAGGTTACATGGTCGCCGGGACATTGCATCATGTGGAAATGTTTGATGCACTCCACCAATGCCAGTAGTTCTCTTCGTGTTACACAATAGTTCCTTTCGGGCCTTCCAATTGTGCGGCTATAGTATGCCACTACCTTCTCCTGCCCATCGACAATCTGTGACAAAACTCCTCCAATCGCATAACCGCTCGCGTCTGTATCCAAAATAAATGTTGCGCCTGGAATTGGATACGCTAACATTGGGGCAGTGCACAGCCGTTCCTTCAAGGTTTGGAAAGCCACTTCATGTTCCTTCTTCCAATCAAATGACATATTCTTCCTGGTCAACTCATGAAGGCTACTGGCTACGCTGGCGAAATTTGGTACAAATCGGCGATAATACGTGCACAGTCCAAGGAAACTTCGTAACTCGTGTAAATTGTTCGGTCTTGGCCAATCCTTCACAGCTTCAATCTTTTCTTTAGCAGTGCAGATGCCCTCCGTAGTTACCTTGTGACCTAAATAACTTCCTTCCTTCCTGAACAATGCACACTTTTTGGGACTCAATTTCAGACCGGCACCAGCTATCCTTTGGAAAACTTCCTCCAGGTTTTTAAGGTGTTCCTCAAAGCTTTTTCCAAGCACGATGATGTCGTCCAGGTACACCAAACATGTTTTCCAATGTAGTCCTTTTAATACTTGGTCCATGAGTCTCTCAAAAGTAGCTGGTGCGTTACATAGTCCAAAGGGCATTACCGTAAATTGCCACAGCCCCTCTTCAACGCTGAAGGCTGTCTTTTCCTTATCCTCATCTTTAACCTCCACTTGCCAATAGCCGCTTTTCAAGTCTAGTGTAGAAAACCACTTCGTCCCAGATAGTGAGTCCAGAGTATCGTCAATTCTTGGTAGTGGATAGCTGTCCTTTTTCGTTACGTCGCTCAACTTCCGGTAGTCCACACAGAACCGCATTTTTCCATCCTTTTTCTTCACTAGCACTACCGGTGAGATATCATCTGAAAGATTAATGTTGCTGGTAGAAACATTTTCCTGGAGCTGTTCACAATTTATAACCACCTCCACCTCCTGACATTGTCCCAATATAGCTCCTTTGGAAAGCTTAATCGGAGATCTGAACTCATTTAGTACTCTTACCGGTAAACGTCTCTCTTGTTTTGTCCTAGCCAGTGTTTTTCCTACTAATATATCCGTCTTTGATTTGTTTGCTGCCTCGACAACCCACAATTTGTTTGTCCCATAATCTCCATCAATCCTTGCCCAAACGATCGCCTCCGACTTCGGTGGAATTTGTTGGCTTTCTTTCACGAGGACCCGCTTACTGATGTACTTGTTCTCGTAACCAAAATTTAGTGGCACATCCATGTTCTTATAGCTCATAGTCCTGTTTTGCATGTCGATCTTGATGCCTTGGTTGCTTAAGAAATCCACACCAACTATGATCTCATCAACAATATCTGCCACTATAAAATTATGCAGTACGGTGACATTCCCAATTGCGATTTCACATGCTACTTCTCCTTGGACTTGGGTATCCTCACCGGTCGCCGTACGCAGCTTTGCTCCATGTAAATCGGATCGAATAATGCAATGAGATGCGCCCGTATCAACAGTCGGTAAACGCTCCTTTCCATCCACGAGTCCTCCAACAGTAACGCTACTCGACTTCCTTCCGATCTGTGAGACAGAGACTATGGGGCATCCAATTGCGAGAGCCAGCCTACGCCCCTTGCGGCTGACTCTCTTTAGTTTAACGGTTGGTTAGATTGGCAGACTTGCTCATCTCCTTCAGCCTTCCGCTTACGTCCGCTTGCATTATTGGAATTATTGAAGCCAGATCCAGATCCACAATAACGTGCAATATGACCAGGTTTTCCGCACTTGAAGCACTTAATAACCCCTTCATTTTTCTGTTGCTTCCCGTTTAGTGCTTCTAGGATTTTGTCAATTTTTTCGGCCCAGTCTGGCGTCTCCACTTCCACACGGTGAGCTTTGTACGTGGGTTTACTCAAAAGCGAGGCTGTTTCTTGTGTTAGAGCATGTGATACCGTCTCCGCAAATGATCTCTTTGGATTGGCATATGTGGCTCGCTTTGTCTCCACATCACGTATTCCATTCATGGAGCTTTGGATTTTTACCCTTTCGATGTATTCCACGGGTACGTCTGCGTTTTCCAGATGGGCTAACCTCTCGATATCTGATGCAAACTCCTGCAATGTTTCATTAGTCTTCTGGAAGCGGTTCTGTAGCTCTATTTGATGTATCTGTCTCCTATGCTCGCTGCCGTAACGTCTTTCAACGGCTCCCATCAACGCTTCATAGTTGTTTCTTTCAGCGTCCGGAATAGTCTGTAAGATTTCGGCTGTAGGTCCTTTCAATGACACAAATTAAGCAGCGACTTTGTCCTCAGCGCCCCAGTTGTTCACAGCTGCTGTCTTCTCAAATTGTAGCTTAAAGACCTGGAAAGGAACAGAACCGTCAAATGATGGGGTTTTTACCTTGGGAGCGCTTGTTGAAACACTTGGACGACTCAGCTGCAACTCCTGGATACGACTTCTGAACGCATCCACCTCGGCCTCGACTTTCTCCTCAAGCTGCATTATTTTCTCGTCCTGTATTTTTAGCTGTGATGACATACGTTTTTCCTGCTCCTCCAGCTGTAATGCTATTTTTGAGGATAGCCGGGCCTCCTGCTCCTCAAGTTGAGCTGAGATCTGAGATGTCATGTATGTCCTCTGTTCTTCCAACGCAGATGTCATGTGTGTCTTCTGTTCTTGCAACTGAGATGACATGCTTGATTTTATGTTGTTTGACATCTGAGCCAAGGCAGCCAATAAAGAGTTTGTGTCCACATTTGCCACTGAATCCGGAGAATCCTTTTGCTCTTCTATTTTCGTCGCTCCCTCTTCCGAAAGCTGAAAAACATGATCGTCAACATTGATTTCCTCTGCTTCCATAGACTCTCGCAACCGTGATTGTAGCTCTGCTTTATTGCCCGTTGTTGACAATCCACGTTTGCCATGTCCTTGTTATCCTTAAAATGTCCTTGTTATCCTTTTCAATGTCCTTGTTATCCTTTTCAATGTCCTTGTTATCCTTTTCAATGTCCTTGTTATCCTTTTCAATGTCCTGGTTAACCTTTTCAATGTCCTTGTTATCCTTTTCAATGTCCTTGTTATCCTTTTCAATGTCCTTGAATTTATTTAACAATACCGCTTCTGACACCAATTGTGACGAATTCGATGATTCCTTGATTATTTTCCCTGAGTTCGATCACTGTACGTTAAATAAAACACTCCGATTCTGCTTAATAAGTAGTACGCTTTATTCAGTACTAAAAACCGTAGTACAATATCGCGGGTTAATTCACTGTTCAGTACTTCACTGTACAACACTTCAAAATAAAATGATCGATTTGCGTTGTCTTTGCGCGGTTTCTATACCCTAGCAGACAGCAGCTTCATAACCTAGAAACGTCTACACACCTCTGGGCTATTCGCGCAACAGTGCACTCTCTCGCAGAATACAGGGTGTAAATGTGGATTAATAATGTTAATGCAAAAATATTGTAGCATTTAGTTGCTTTTGGTGTCTGAATTTGTGTGAAAAATGACAAAGTCCTGCGTTTTGGGCTTAAGGCTAAAATGCAAAATACTGGCTCAGCATGAACAGGCTATAAAAATATGACTTTCCTTCGACTCGGAGTTTTCATTCTGTGATCCGTTTTTCGTTCTATGTCCCACACAAAAGGAAAAAAAATTCATAGGCATGCTGCACTTTCGGAAAGTCAATCCCATTGGATTTTAATAATAGCTATATGACACTACGTTTTTTGACTAGTATTTTCTTAAATTTTTTGTATATATTGTGGGAAAAAAGGGTCTTATACAATTATCATATTGGTACAAGCGGGAAAGCTATGTTAAAAAAATAACGAAAAATAATGGAAATAGAAACCAGACTGTAAAAAAACAAATCAAAAATTTTATATTTTTTATATTTTTTGGCACTTGGACGTTTCTCCTCTATTTTATGTGAAAATTTTTTGTTTACATTTTTATGTTGAAAGTTTTGTGCGCGATTTTTTATGAAAACCGTCTTGTTTGTGAAACAAATAAGTCCGATGGACATACAATAGTTTTCTACTTTATTTTCGGGGTTTGTTGTGAAAAAACAGTGTAGAAAAATGGAATACTTTTTATGTAAACAAAAGCATGTCGAACACAAAGGTCCTTCATTGTGCGTATGCGCATGTTTACATTTTTGTACTGCAAGTTTTGTGCGCGAATTCTTGTAAAAAGCAATTTGCTGTGAAATAAATAAATGTAATGGACATCCAAACAATTTTTTGCTTCATTGTCGCGTGTTTATGGTGAAAAAAACAGTGCAGAAAAATTAAGCAATTTTCATGTAAACAAAAACATGTCAAGCGGACTCCGTTGTGCGCATGCGTGAAGTCTTTGTCTCACTCCTTCATAGACAAAAAATACTGGCGAAAAATATAAAGACTTTAAAGTGAAAATACGTAGTGTCATATAGCTATAAGGTTGGTTGGGTCCGATTTTTATATTGTTATGATACATTTACACTGCACCAAATGCGTCGCATTTGGCAAAGTTATTTCAAGAATGTTTGTCCGCAGAATGAATTTGTTTGCCATATTAGACGAACTTAATTTAATTTGACCTAATTTGGTGATCTTATTCAATCTGCGAATGAAGGGTCTGGAAAATCTTGGCCAAAATTGACGCATTTGGTGCAGTGTAAATGTAGCTTTAGGGGTTCGTTATGGTTATGGAAGATTAACTGTCCATTTAACAATTTTGTTTAAATTTAGTAGCGTGGCAACTCTGTTTTTGACAGCAGATATCGGCTGTTATGGGTAAACATCTGATAAGAATAAAATTTTGTTAGAAAAATCGCGAATTTTATACAAATAATTATAAATTTGAATTTATTTGCGTGGAAACAACTACTTTTCTATAAAATAACTGTGTCGGACTAGAAAGAATACGATTTTCACAATAAATTAATACATCAGAAAGTAAACACTAACAAAATAAATAGTATGGTATCTTACTTTGTACCGCGTGGACGATTTCTTATCAAAGCAGGTAATTTAAGGCAAACTGCGCACGTAAAACAAGCACACCAACAAGAACAACGAAAATGGCCTATATTGCGGCACTTTCGTCAAACTTTTTCAACAAAAGTGAATCGCCGCGATGTAGCTCCTGCTGAAACGAAACAGAGCAATACTCAATCAGTTGAACGCTTCAATGGGGCATTAAGTAAATCATCTAATAATAAAAATGAGAAGAACTATAGCCAGCAAGCTTCGATAAATCGTAGTATCTGGACAAGATGGACTGGATTTCTTTTGCGTTGGACACCGGTTGGTATATGTTTCTTTGGAGCCATCGAATGGCAATTACATAAACAAAAATGTGAAACTGAAAACATACCACGTATGGCTTCAACTTTTCAATCAAAGGTTTATTGTTCCTTGCCGCTACGCATAATTAGTCGTTGCTGGGGGTGGCTAGCCGCATGTTATGTACCAATCTCATTGCGACCATTTATTTTTGGTTGGTATACCAATATGTTCGGCGTTAATTTAGAAGAAGCGTTATATCCTGATTATAAATACTATAATAGTCTAGCAGAATTTTTCACGCGTCCACTGCGTGATGGCGTACGACCTATTGATCACAATGCTGCTATTGTTTCGCCAGCAGATGGACGCGTGCTGCATTTTGGAACGGCACAAACGAAAATTATTGAAGAAGTGAAAGGTGTAAACTATAGTATACAGTCTTTCATAGGTCCAGTTACGTGGCGTGATCAAGGACGGCAAAAGTTAGCCGACGATGACGCGTGCGACTTTGTCAATGCAGTTAAAGAACACCACGACAACTCAACTGAACTTTATCAATGTGTCATTTATTTGGCGCCTGGCGATTATCATCGTTTCCATTCACCTACTGAGTGGCAGCCTAAAATAAGACGACATTTTGCTGGCGAATTATTATCAGTCAATCCACGTATAGTAACCTGGCTACCCGATCTCTTTTGCCTCAATGAACGTGCTGTTTATTTGGGCAAATGGAAATACGGTTTCTTCAGCTACGCAGCAGTTGGAGCAACCAATGTTGGATCAGTACAAATTTATATGGATGATAATCTTAAAACAAATCGTTGGCTGGGATTGAAATTGGGCGCACACAGAGATACTCATATGTACGATGAATTTGAAATTTCGTCTGTAGAAAGTATGGATCGTGGTGATGTATTGGGCCAATTTAATATGGGCAGTACAATTGTGTTGCTCTTTGAGGCACCTAAGAATTTTAAATTCAATATTGAAGCTGGCCAAGTAGTAAAGGTTGGCCAATCCCTGGGTGCTTTCCACTAAAGCGAATCAAATAACCACTTAAAAAAGTGTCACCTTTGCTTGAAGAATCACCCGAAGTGACTCAAGGTGCTCAGGGAAAACGCACAAGTTACGATCTGTAATAGGATTGTGCTATTAATGAGAATATTTGTCACGATGACATTGTTATTTAATGCCTGATTGTGATATGTTTACTTTTATTGAAGCGTTAAAAAGTCTATTACCTATATATATTTAGTTGTATTATAATTTTTTGTTTTAGATTATTTCTACACCCGCTTGTAACCAAAGGAACATTTTTGTACATTAGGGTGCGCCAAAAAGAATATTTTCCATTATTTTGGACTATGTAAAAATGTAGTATTATAATATTTGCTGGAAATAGAACCTTCTAAAGTTTCAGAAGTTGGTCAACTTTTGACCTTGAATAAGTCGTAATGGTCACATTAATAAAAAAAAAAAGTATTTGCAACTTTTGTTGTAGATCGTGCAATTTCCTGCAACATAGAAGAATATCTTGGCTAAACAACCTTTAAGTGACTATGTAAATATACCTATTAACTTTTCATAAAAGCTTTAATCGAAAATGAAAAACTGCAATGATAATATCAAAAACGTATATTTCGTCTCAATTTTCAACTAACAAGACGATATTTCGTATACCAGTCCCAAATGAAAATACATTTTCATTTGGCCCTACCTAGTACATATGTACATATAATGTGAATGTTGCTGTAAGGATACCTCACCCAATTTAATCGGCACATCTTCCTTTAGAGCGGACTTATACTGTTATGTAACTATGTATGTAGTATGTTTATTCAGGTTGTCAGCAGTTTTCGCTTATCTCGTTCTTGTCATTCATTTATTTAAAGTATGTATTTGTATACCAAAAAGGTGGTTTTTTTCTAGCAAGTAAGGCTAGCTATTAGACGTTCTTTCAAGCAAACACCAAAGTTGTATTTATGTATAAAAGTATGCATAAGTTTTATACTTCATTTTCGGCACTTCGCAACTTGTGAATAAAATGACAATCTGAATATATATTTTTTTTTTTTAAATATTTGAAATTTCACTTGAAAATTAATTAACCACTTGCGAGGTGTGGGCGCTTATAAAAATTGTATTCAGCAGTGAAAAATAAACCCCCTTATTCATAAAACTAAAATAGGTTTATAAAGCTTTTGAAAATGGCATTTTCATACAAATTTTGAATCATAGCAGCTTATTAAACCATTTATATTTTTTATGAATATGGGGAAAGTTTATAAAATTGGATTAAAGATTATATTCACAGCTTTCGATAAAAATTTTGCGAATTA
Source organism: Campiglossa producta (assembly GCA_964058755.1). Taxonomy (NCBI): domain Eukaryota; kingdom Metazoa; phylum Arthropoda; class Insecta; order Diptera; family Tephritidae; genus Campiglossa; species Campiglossa producta. The sequence continues at coordinate 52,130,541 of CAXKVI010000001.1, read as the reverse complement.
AAGAAATTAATATTTGGAATTCTCGAAATCAGTTCGATCTCAGATTTTCCAAGATTAAAACTCAAAATTATTAAAAGAAAATTCAAAAATTTCAAATTCTAATTAAATTAATTAACTTACATTTAGATGCAGCTCTTTGACACTATCTGAAAAAAGCGTCTTCTTAATTTAAGTAATATTTTATTAGTTGTCATACACCTCATTGCACTTAATTCCCCATAATTACCGCGTTCAAGCACAAGTGAAAAGCTGCGCAACTCTCCCTATTTATAGGAGAGGGACGACGAGGAGAGATATCCGTTTCTTTTCCACGTCGATCTCTCACATATAAATCGGGAAAATTGCGCAACTTGTCACTTGTGTCAATGAGGACAATTTGATTTCAAAATTAGAGCTTGATTTAAAAAAAGGCCGAATTTGAAGTTCAATAAGGTTTTAATTAAATCTTTTGTTTTCATCACACCTTATCTTAGCTCTAAATTATGTAAAGTCTATATCTATTCGAAAAATCTTGATTGTAAATTTCTGAAAAATTGAATAAAATGCTTTCTTTAATTTTTGGTTAAACGCCAAATAGTTTCTGGGCGAGCTAGTTCCAATCCATTATTTTTTTTGCGAAGTTTTAAACAGTGTATACCTATAAACCATGACGTAACCACAAAGGTGATATCCATCTTGACAGATGTCAAATGAACGGTCTTAACTTGAACGGTTGTATTTAGGAAGTACAAGAGAAAGGGGCATAAAAGAAGGCCCGTTTGTAAAATAGTATTGAATTTCATACTATTTTTTTCAAGGATTCAGTGCAAGAAAATGTAATTTTAGCATTTTTAAGGTCTCTTCAGCCATTAAATCAAAGTTTGAAATTTTCTCTAGCTCTTTTTTATTAGAACCATTTGAAGTAGTGTATGAAACAAAGTTTTCAACGAAAAGGAAAATGCCAATAATATGATGGAGACTTATTTTGTAATTTTGACAAGAAAGCTCAAAGAAAAACGCATATGTACTTAACCAACAATTGCTGGTTTCATAAAAGTTTATTTGTGCTTTCTCAAACATTTGAACTATGTACAATATAAAAAATTAAATCACTTCGTACTTACTATTTCTAATTAATTATTTAATATTTATTTTGCCTTTATACATATTTATTTTATTAATTGTTATTTTATTTTTTTTTTTTTTTTTTTTTTTTTCTTTATCATTTTTTTAAATTTTATTTAATTTAATTTTATTTTGTTTTTAACGATTTTTTAAATGTTATTTTTATTTGATTTCAATTTTTTATTTTATTTTATTTTTTTAATTTTACTTTTTTATTTTATTTTGTTTTCATTTTTTTATTCTTATTTTCTTAAAACGAGATAATAAAAACAAAAAATATTTTCCATGAACATTAAAACATAGAATTAAAAAAATTTAAATAAAATAACAAGAACAAAAATTATTAAATTATTTTTTAATTTAATTTTTATTTTATTTTTTTATTTATTTTTATTTGCCTTTATTTTGTTTTATTTCATTTTTATTTTTTTTTTAATTTCTTTATATTTTTTTTAATTTAATTTTATTTTTTTTTTATTATTTTTTTATTTTATTTTATTTCTTATTATTTTTTTCTAATTTTATTTATTTATTTATTTTTAATGCATTAGTGAATTATTTACGCAACATATTAGTTATTTATTATCTTGTTTTTATTTTATTTTTTAATTATATTTTTTATTATTTTTTATTTTATTTAATTTTTTTTTTTCGTTTTTTATTATTTTCTTTATTGTTTTTTAATTTTATTTTATTTGATTTTTTTTATTAATTTTTTCTATTGTATTTTTTATTATATTCTTTTCATTTTATTTTTACTCGATTTTTTTATTTTATTTTATTTTGTTTTTTATTATTTAATTTTTTGAATTTGAGTATTTTTTAATTTTATTTTTTTATTCTATTTTAATTATTTTTTTTTTTTAATTTTAATTTTTTTTTTTTATTTTTTTTTTATTTGTTTACTTAATTTTTTTTATTTAATTTAAATTAAACGTTCTTAAATGCATTCGTGAATTATTCACGCAACATATGCATACGTATATGAAGATAACCGACAGGGAAGGAAAAATTAAAATTAAAATAAAATGACATAAGGGCCTTCTTGGGTTTGGCTTATGTTCCTTCGAGGAAACCGCTGCGGAAACGGCGACGTACGACTTTCAGGTAACGCATGCGACCCGTGTGAGTGGTCTTCCTCCTCTTGGCATTCACGGACCAGTTGTATGAGCGCAGCTTAGCAGCGGGGTAAACTCATTGGGAGCATGTTGACTTTTGTACGATGAACATCCACAGCGACAGTAAAAGGTGCGTCTCATGCCTATAAACCATAAGATTTGTTTACTGACCAAAAAAAAGTTCAGAGCAGAGCAGCTGTCAAAATAGAAATAGAGCAACTCAGAGCAGAAATGCCATGAAACACTTGAATCTCGATAGTTTCTTTTTATTTGGTTTTTTTATTTAAATATTCAAAATTAATGCAAATTCACGTTTACAAACACATTGATTTTCTTGCAAGCTAATTTTTTTGAAGTTTTCAAAAATTTACTTTTTCCTGACAATTGCTTCTCTGCTCTAACTTACTCCATAAAAAAAGCTAGAGCAGAAAGTTGTGATCTGGATTACTCTAGTTTTGTTTTGAGCGTACTCATGAAACAAAAGATAGAGCAACCTAGAGCAAGAAAAGTGTTCGTTAAACACAATTTTGTGAAATATCTCAATCTGGCGTAAGCTAGAGCAGCCCAATAAACAAACCTATAGCATTGTTTATCCCTATATAGTTTGGCAACTTCTTTTCTTCTTCTTACGAATTTGAGTGGAAGGCACTGGCTGAGTGACTCCAAATGAAATGGAATGAAGGAAAAGTATGAAGCCCAATAAGCCATTTTGTTTGATATCAATCTGAGACGCATTTGAGATGAAACCTTCAACGTCAATTCTCACTTTTTGAAAACTTAATATCAATTAATCAGTCAATTAATTTTCGATTTAGTGGTAAACTACCAGTAGCAGATCAACTTTTTTGCTAAATGAGTATTAACTTGAGCTATAATTAAATATAAAAATTATACTTTCAATGTCCGGCAGTTTCTACCTTCACAGTTTTTATACATACGACCCCCTTTACCATTCCCTAAAATAAATTTTGTCCAAATCGTGGTACATTATTCTAAAGTTTGACCCTAATTATTTACCAAACGTTTCAAAATATATTTTTCTGTGCTTATGGGGAATATGCTGTGCGTGTGTATTAGTGTGTTTTTTGCGAGTTGCGCTACTATATAAGGTATACAATGCCTATAGTGTATCAATACACTATATATGTACATACACTATGCTATAAACAATAGTTTTAAATCAACTACTTATCAAGAATGAATAGCCCTGCCGTATGAGCGAAAAAAAAAAACAAAGAAATTTGGTTAATTTTTAAAGGGTCCGGGCAACTTATCAAATATTCGTCAAATTTGATGGCATTCGGCTATCTTCGGGTCACAAGTACTTGTTGTCGGCTCGGTTTGATGAAAAGAAAATTTTTTGATTTTTTCGTTTGACAAGCGGTCTGTTTGATAGTGGCGCAAGCATTAAAGGGTCGAATACATAAAGCTTTGTTAACCTCACCTGACATTTGCTACCTCAAAACTTTGCGTCCAACTTCAGAGGTATGGTACAATGAACGCCTTGACGCTTCTCTTTTATACATTTGTTTTCGTTATTTTTTTGTTTGCATTCGTAGTGTTTTAGTTAATTTATTAATTTAATAGAGAAAAAATTAATTAATTATTATTTTCTCCAACATTTTATTCTTTAATTGAAGCAAAGTCATCAACATCTGATTGTCAAAGCAAGCAAAATTTGAGAGTTTGCCAAATTTCAACCTCACTTCAACTTTGAGGTCTCCAATTTGCCATGCTTGGTTTAAATATTATACTGAACTTTTCTGTCAAAGTCACAGTTTGAGGTAAAGCCAAAATAAAGTTTTATGTAACTGACCCATAAAGCTTTGATAACCTCGCCTGACATTTGCTACCTCAAAACTTTGCGTCCAACTTCAGAGGTATGCTACAATGAACGCCTTGACGCTTGTCTTTTATGCATTTGTTTTCGTTATTTATTTCTTTGCATTCAGAGTGTTTTGGTTAATTTGTTAATTTAACAGAGAAAAAATGAATTAATTATTACTTCCTCCAACTTTTTATTCTTTAATTAAAGCAAACTCATCAACATCTGATTTTCAAAGCTAGCAAAATTTGAGAGTTTGCCAAATTTCAACCTCGCTTCAACTTTGAGGTCTCCAATTTGCCATGCTTGGTTTAAATACGTATACTGAACTTTTCTGTCAAAGTCAAAGTTTGAGGTAAAGCCAAAATAAAGTTTTATGTAACTGACCCATGACCGCCTTGACGCTTCTCTTTTATACATTTGTTTTCGTTATTTATTTCTTTGCATTCAGATTGATTTAGTTAATTTAGGGGCCTATTACGGTTTGCGAGTCGAACAAAAATATGCGCGACTCGCCTACATTTGTATTACCGACTGCGAGTCGCCCGCTAACATTCGCCTCAAACTTCAAAATTAAGCGAATGTCAAAAATGAAGCGATTAAGGGTCGAATACATAAAGCTTTGTTAACCTCGCCTGACATTTGCTACCTCAAAACTTTGCGTCCAACTTCAGAGGTATGCTACAATGAACGCCTTGACGCTTGTCTTTTATGCATTTGTTTTCGTTATTTATTTCTTTGCATTCAGAGTGTTTTGGTTAATTTGTTAATTTAACAGAGAAAAAATGAATTAATTATTACTTCCTCCAACTTTTTATTCTTTAATTAAAGCAAACTCATCAACATCTGATTGTCAAAGCTAGCAAAATTTGAGAGTTTGCCAAATTTCAACCTCGCTTCAACTTTGAGGTCTCCAATTTGCCATGCTTGGTTTAAATACGTATACTGAACTTTTCTGTCAAAGTCAAAGTTTGAGGTAAAGCCAAAATAAAGTTTTATGTAACTGACCCATGACCGCCTTGACGCTTCTCTTTTATACATTTGTTTTCGTTATTTATTTCTTTGCATTCAGATTGTTTTAGTTAATTTAGGGGCCTATTACGGTTTGCGAGTCGAACAAAAATATGCGCGACTCGCCTACATTTGTATTACCGACTGCGAGTCGCCCGCTAACATTCGCCTCAAACTTCAAAATTAAGCGAATGTCAAAAATGAAGCGATTAAGGGTCGAATACATAAAGCTTTGTTAACCTCGCCTGACATTTGCTACCTCAAAACTTTGCGTCCAACTTCAGAGGTATGCTACAATGAACGCCTTGACGCTTGTCTTTTATGCATTTGTTTTCGTTATTTATTTCTTTGCATTCAGAGTGTTTTGGTTAATTTGTTAATTTAACAGAGAAAAAATGAATTAATTATTACTTCCTCCAACTTTTTATTCTTTAATTAAAGCAAACTCATCAACATCTGATTGTCAAAGCTAGCAAAATTTGAGAGTTTGCCAAATTTCAACCTCGCTTCAACTTTGAGGTCTCCAATTTGCCATGCTTGGTTTAAATACGTATACTGAACTTTTCTGTCAAAGTCAAAGTTTGAGGTAAAGCCAAAATAAAGTTTTATGTAACTGACCCATGACCGCCTTGACGCTTCTCTTTTATACATTTGTTTTCGTTATTTATTTCTTAGCATTCAGATTGTTTTAGTTAATTTAGGGGCCTATTACGGTTTGCGAGTCGAACAAAAATATGCGCGACTCGCCTACATTTGTATTACCGACTGCGAGTCGCCCGCTAACATTCGCCTCAAACTTCAAAATTAAGCGAATGTCAAAAATGAAGCGATTAAGGGTCGAATACATAAAGCTTTGTTAACCTCGCCTGACATTTGCTACCTCAAAACTTTGCGTCCAACTTCAGAGGTATGCTACAATGAACGCTGCGACGCTTATCTTTTATACATTTGTTTTCGTTATTTATTTCTTTGTATTCAGAGCTTTTTTGGTTATTATATTAATTTAATAGAGAAAAAATTAATTAATTATTATTTCCTTCAACTTTTTATTCTCCAATTAAGGCAAAGTCATCAACATGTGATTGTCAAAGCGAGCAAAGCAAGCAAAATTTGAGAGTTTGCCAAATTTTAACCTTGCTTCAACTTTGAGGTCTCCAATTTGCCATGCTTCGTTTAAATATGTATACTGAACTTTTCTGTCAAAGTCAAAGTTTGAGATAAAGTCAAAATAAAGCTTTATGTAACTGACCCATTACTGTTTGCGACTCGATCCAAATTCGTTCGCCGGGAGTGTCAAAATCTGGCTAACAGAATTTGAAGGTGACTAGGAGGAAAAATTTGATTTTATGGTCATATTGGGATTATTTGGAGGTCATTTTGTGGTAATTTCGTTGTTATTTTGTGGTCATTTTGGGAATATTTTGGGGTCATTTTGTGGTTATTTTGGACTAATTTCGGGGATATTTTGTTGTTATTTTATGGTCATTTTTGAAATATTTTGTTGTCATATTGGGGATTTTTTTGGGCTCATTGTGTGGTCATTTTGGACTAAATTTGATGATATTTTGTTGTTATTTTGTGGTCATTTTTGGAATATTTTGGGGTCATTTTGGACTAATTTCGAGGAAATTTTAGTCGTTATTTTGGTGTCATTTTGGGGTTATTTCGTGGTCATTTTGGACTAATTTCGGGGATATATTGTTGTTATTTTTTTAATAATTTGGTGTCATTTTGTGGTCATTTTGGGAATATTTTGGAGTTATTTTGTGGTTGTTGTTGTTGTAGTGAGGTGTAGCCCGGCCTAAATGTCAGACAGGGACACCCCGAGTGTATTGCTCTTGGCCGGGTCGATATAGGAAAACGGCCCGGGTCGTTTCGGCACGATGGGTACAGCACAAGTACTGGTACCGTTCTCGTAGAACCGGCAATACAAGAAACTAGCCGTGAAGGCTATGTAGGTCATTTAGCGTTACCCAGGGTGCACCAACTGGGAGGCGACCTGCTTTTACATTTTGGTCATTTTGAACTAAATTTGATGATATTTTGTTGTTATTTTGTGGTCATTTTTGGAATATTTTGGGGTCATTTTGGACTAATTTCGAGGAAATTTTAGTCGTTATTTTGTGGTCATTTTTGGAATATTTTGGTGTCATTTTGTGGTTATTTTGGGAATATTTTAGGGTCATTTTGGGGTTTTTGTGGTCATTTTGACTAATTTTGTGTTCATTCTGGAGATATTTTTTGGTCATTTTGTGGTAATATTGGGATCATTTTGGGGTAATTTCGGGGATATAGTGGCGTCATTTTGGGGTAAACCAAGCTTTGCTGAAGTGACCATGGACCGGATCGTAATAGGCATCCTTGACCGAGACAACGACAGTTTGGCGATCGCCAAAGACCGGTGGTGGTATGACCTGTACGTAGCCGGAAGACCTAGTTACGACCTTTACAACGGCGCTCTCAAATGCCCTAGATATGGCCTGTCCAGTGCCAAAACCAGGCTGTAAACATAGGCCACACTGGTGGAGAAAACAATTTAATAAGGCCAAGAGCCTTCGCAAGGAGACTCAATGACTCAGATATAAATATAAACATACAAGGCTCTGAGGCAGGCGAAGAGAACTTTGTGGAGAAATTTTTGTACTGCGGTCGAGAATGTCGACTATACAGCGAGACTGAGACGAGTGCTCTCAAGAACTCAAACAGCTACATATAGGCTATTTGCGGAAACCTGCCGGATCCTGGACCAGCTCGAAACGTGAAACGCTGGAGCTGCTCTTGATTACACACTTTCCAGAGAACTCGTATGTTGCACTCTTAAGGGTCGAATACATAAAGCTTTGTTAACCTCGCCTGACATTTGCTACCTCAAAACTTTACGTCCAACTTCAGAGGTATGCTACAATGAACGCCTTGACGCTTCTCTTTTATACATTTGTTTTCGTTATTTTTTTCTTTGCATTCAGAGTGTTTTGGTTAATTTATTAATTTAATAGAGAAAAAATGTAATAATTATTATTTCCTCCAACTTTTTATTCATTAATTAAAGCAAAGTCATCAACATCTGATTGTCAAAGCAAGCAAAATTTGAGAGTTTGCCAAATTTCAACCTCGCTTCAACTTTGAGGTCTCCAATTTGCCATGCTTGGTTTAAATACGTATACTGAACTTTTCTGTCAAAGTCAAAGTTTGAGGTAAAGCCAAAATAAAGTTTTATGTAACTGACCCATTAGCACCTGCAACAAACCTGGCTGCACACATTTTCATCACGGAAGAAGGGATAAGGTGGGTAATTAAAAGATTCGAGCCGTTCAAGGCTGTTGGACCAGACGGTATTATCCTCGCACAACTCCGCACACGTTGGAAATGGTTGGTTTTTCTATATGCAGCTGGTCTGGCTCTTAACTACAATATTCAATAAAAACGTACAATAATAATAAATAATTGAAACTTCACCCTGCTAAAGCATGCTCATGGCAAAATAATTGAATGGTAATCGCAGCCCAAAACAGAATACGAAATTACCGTTTTGGCCCGAACTTTTGTGTCAAAAGCAGTGGCAAAACAACAAACGCATAAAAACACGTGAGCAAACGATATACTTATTTTTCCTGGATTTTTACTTGTTTTTCCACATTTTCTAAAGAGATTATCACAAAGCACTCACTAAATTTCTTTTCACAACTATTTTTTTTTCTAAAAAAATTAACTAAAACTCATTAAAACACGCAAACGAATTCCGTAGCTTTTCCACGAACTTTGCAAAGAATGTAAACAAGAAAACAAAAAGGGTGATAGTTTGAGTGATAAAAAATCAACAAAGCATGAAAGAACCGTTAGCCACAGCTGTCAATACAACCAGTAATTATTGAGCTATGAGCATGCTGTAGCAAAACGTATTCAATAAAGTGTGCTTGAATTTGACGTTGCTCTCAATCGGAACCAGGGTATAATGTCAAACAGAAAAATATTTTAACCCACTTGAAAAAAATTTTTTCCGTTTATAAACTTTTAGAAAAAATTTGTAAATTAACTTTTGTTTTAAATTTTCAATATTTATATTTTACCTTTAATTCAAATAAGCAATACGAAAGAATATTCTGTAGCAAATTTAGAAGTATTTTATTGGTAGTGAAAAAAGCTTCAGTGCCAGTGAAGAACGGTTGGAATTCAACTGTTGTCTAAGCTAAGGTAAGAAAACTGTAACCAAACATTTTTTACAAAAATCGCGGATGGTATAAGAGTAAATTATTGCTAATATTAAAGAAGAGAAAATGATACCCAATTTACATGTGGTGCACCATAAAGGATTAATTCATTTGTTTACATTCGTTTGACATTATAGCCCCTTACAAGAGAAAATATTTAACTGTCAAGCACACTTTGTTGAATACATTTTGTGCTGTAGGAAACTAGCTTTGTTTACTTCTGGCTGACTGACTTCTATGTCACGAATGAAGGAAAAGTGCCCGGACAAAGATAAAGAGAGCCTTATACAGTATTCAATTAGTAAGAAAGAGACGCAAAACCATACACGTATACAAATTGTTTATTCAGGATTGTAATGTCGCTCTTGGCAACCTGAATGAAACTTTGCACTACGGCCTGAAATAGATTTCATTCAGCCATACCTGACATTTGACTAAACAAATGACTGATATGTGTCTAGCATAGTACAAAAAAGAAGGTAATGCCACTGTCAAAAATTCGTTGTTGTTGCTCACCACCTGACATTAAAAGAGATCATGACATTTCATGCTACCAATTATTCGTGTCGAAAATCCTTCGTTTTCTGTCATATACAAATAAATATTGACAAATAAAAGGATTTTTCAAAACAGTTTTTTTCTGTGGTGAAAAAATAAAAAAATTAAAAAAAGCAAATTAAATAAAACAAATAGAAAGCAATACAAATTCAACACACCGCCTACACAAGAAGCAGCAACATCAGCCGTGCAACCCCAAACACGAAGCGCTGTAGCAACAACAACGGACAAGCAACGACCTTGCAACACCAGCACGGACAACAACAACTGCGAAAAGACCCAGTCTTAAAGAAGCACTGCACCAACAACCAACAATAGTGGTAACCACAGCAACAGCGCTTGCTGCAACAACAGCGCTTGCAACTGCAATAGCGCCAACAAAAAACAGAGCAGCAGCATAAACGCGCTGGAACAACTGCGCGAGCAAAAAACGTGCTACAACAACTGCAAGTGCGTAGCAACAACAAAATCAGCCCGCTGCAACAATACCAACTAGGTAACTAGAGCAACTAAAAGCTGTAGCAGCAAGAGCGCAACAAACACAACCAGCCTTGAAAACAGCAGGGGCTGTTATAGGCCCACTGCAATAACCAGCAACAACAGCGGGACCGCCTCGTATATTGTATAGGCCTGCTGCCACATTACCAACCAACAACAAAAGCGCTATCCCAGCAAACAAAATATAGCGTTAGAGAAATTTTAGTTTTGCACATTAGAAAATGGTGTAGTTCTCGGGTCGCGAAAATTGTTAGCAAAGAAAAAGATGGATGCCGTTTTCTTTCAGGGTTTCGGTAATTTTGTTTTCCTCAGTTTTGTAAATTCGACAGCTGGTAAATTTTTGTTTCGACTCTTGTGTTATTTCAGTTCTCGTCTATTTTCTTTTCCACATTTTGTTTTGATTTGACAATAACATATTTATATCGAAATTTCCGAAACCCTGAAAGAAAACGGCATCCATCTTGTTCGTTGCTTTCATAACGAGTGGTGGCTCTTGTTGATATATTCTCTTTGCCCCTTAATAGAGAAAAAATGAATTAATTATTATTTCCTCCAACATTTTATTCTTTAATTAAAGCAAAGTCATCAACATCTGATTGTCAAAGCAAGCAAAATTTGAGACTTTACCTCGAACTTTGACTTTGACAGAAAAGTTCAGTATACGTATTTAAACGAAGCATGGCAAATTGAAGACCTCAAAGTTGAAGCAAGGTTAAAATTTGGCAAACTCTCAAATTTTGCTTGCTTTGGCAATCAGATGTTGATGACTTTGCTTTAATTAGAGAATAAAAAGTTGGAGGAAATAATAATTAATTAATTTTTTCTCTATTAAATTAATATATTAACCAATACACTCTGAATACAAAGAAATAAATAACGAAAACAAATGTATAAAAGAGAAGCGTCAAGGCGTTCATTGTAGCATACCTCTGAAGTTGGACGCAAAGTTTTGAGGTAGCAAATGTCAGGCGAGGTTAACAAAGCTTTATGTATTCGACCCTTTAGTGCATTGTGTATCAATCATCATCATCATTTATTGGCGCTTAACCGCCTAAGCGATTTTGGCCGTCGCCTATCAAAGCACGCCAGTCATTCCTTTTTAGCGATAACTGACGCCAATTGGAAACCCCAAGGGAGTTCAAGTCATCCTCCACCTGTTGTTTCCATCTCAGTCGAGGCCTCCCCCTTCCTCTGCTGCCGAATTCGGGTGACGATTGGAAAACCTTCTGGGCTGGAGCTTCTTTGTCCATTCGCATGACGTGACCCAGCCAGCGGAGCCTTTGGGCTTTAATTCGCTGGACTATGGTCAGATCTGCGTAAAGCTCGTACAGCTCATCGTTAAATCTCCTTCGATACTCGCCGTCGGCATCACGGGAAGGACCATAAATCTTCTGGAGAACTTTTCTCTCAAATACTCCAAGGGCCATCTCATCTTCTCTTGACATTGTCCATGAATCTGAGCCATACATCAGGACAGGTATGATGAGAGACTTATAGAGCGCGATCTTTGTTCTTCGAGAGAGGACTTTACTTCTCAATTGCCTACTCAGTCCAAAGTAGCACTTGTTCGCAAGAGTGATTCTCCGTTGGATTTCTAGACTGATATTATTTTCGGTGTTAATGCTGGTTCCCAAATAGACGAAGTCCCTCACAGTTTCAAATTTGTAACTATCAACAGTGACGTGGCTGCCAAGGCGCAGGTGCGCCGATTCTTTCTTTGATGACAGCAAATACTTCGTCTTGTCCTCGTTGACCGCAAGACCCACTTTTTTCGCTTCTTTATCCAGTCCAGAGAAGGCAGCGCTTACGGCGCTGTTGTTAAGGCCAATGATATCAATATCATCGGCATACGCCAGCAATTGCACGCTCTTGTAAAAGATTGTACCATTGCGGTTTAGCTCTGCTGCTCGAATTATCTTCTCCAGCATCAGGTTGAAGAAATCGCACGAAAGGGAGTCGCCCTGTCTGAAGCCTCGTTTGGTTTCAAATGGCTCAGAGAGGTCCTTCCCGACTCTGACGGAGCTGTTAGTATTGCTCAACGTCATTTGGCAAAGCCGTATAAGCTTGGCAGGGAAGTCAAATTCAGACATGGCGGCATACAGGCAACTCCTTTTTGCGCTGTCAAAAGCGGCTTTGAAATCGACAAAGAGATGGTGTGTGTCGATTCTTTTATCATGGGTCTTCTCCAGGATTTGGCGTATCGTGAAAATCTGGTCGATGGTAGACTTACCAGGTCTAAAGCCACACTGATAAGGTCCAATCAGCTTGTCTACGATGGGCTTCAGTCTTTCACACAATACGCTAGAAAGAACCTTATATGCGATATTAAGAAGGCTGATTCCGCGGTAGTTGGTGCGGTTAGCGGGATCGCCTTTCTTGTGGATTGGGCAGAGCACACTTAAATTCCAATCTGGAGGCATGCACTCGTCTGACCATATTCTGCATAAGAGCTGATGCATGCTTTTTACCAGCTCTTCGCCTCCGTGTTTGAACAGCTCGGCGGGTAGTCCGTCTTTTCCAGGCGCTTTGTTGTTTTTGAGCCGGGATATAGCTATCCTCACTTCATCATAGTCAGGTGGTGGGACGACTTTTCCATCGTCAGGGATTGGGGTATCGGGTTCGACGTCTCCCTCGCAATTTAGCAATGAGGAGAAGTGCTCCCTCCATAATTTAAGTACACTCTGTACGCCGGTTACCAGGTCGCCATTATTGTCCTTACAGGAACTTGCCCCGGTCTTAAAACCTTCCGTCATCCGCCGGATCTTTTCATAGAATTTTCGGGCATCATTCCTGTCAGCCAGCATCTCAAGCTCCTCACACTTACGCCTTTCGGCCTCACGTTTCTTTTTTCTGAAAAGGCGTCTCTCTTCCTTCTTTGCCTCACGATAGCGTTGCCATACACTGCGGGTTGCGCCCGTTCGCAACGTCTCTCTGTAGGCAGCGTCCTTTTTGTCCGAGGCAGTGCTGCATTCCTCATCGTACCAGTTGTTTTTGCGGGCTCGCTGGAACCCTATAGTGGCCTCAGCGGCGGTACGTAATGAGTGAGAGATATGCTTCCATTGCTCGGTGTCTCACACTTCTTCACAAGATTATTACCTCGCAAGTGCCGGAATATCTTTTTGAGCGACTTCAATTCACCAGATCGCCTCGTTCGCTGAACCTTATTACAATGAAATACAGTTGTCTGGTAACTGAGCGCCAGTTCTTTGTCTTTGCTGTCCGCCTTTGGAACGGTCTGCCTCAAACGTTAAAAATTAATCAAAATGTACTGCGCTTCAAAAACGAGCTTCTGCGCTTCTATTGTCAATAACTAAAATACACTCACTATCTACCTTTACCTCTTTATACAATTATTTTACTATAAAACTTCTGTCCTGCTATTCTTCAACTCAACCACTTTGATGTTTGTTAAGTATTTTTTCTTTTTTTTCTGTTGTCTAGCCTTTCACTATTGTTATTGTTATTCTTAAGTATGGTATAAGTTCAAACACTGTGAAGTAACTTAAGGTTGTGTGTTTGATTATTGATAAATAAATAAATAAATTTTGTTGCATCGTTAGGTCGAGGATTGCTCTCCGATAGCAGGTGTGAGAGTCGAGTGGAGAAATTGTCAGCTGTCTGTGTCGTGCGCAGCTTCTCGACGTCAAACTTTCCTTCCGTTACTGTGCGCACTTTCTTTGCTACACAGAGGCGTGTGCGTATCTTGGCTGCAACAAGATAATGGTCCGAGTCGATATTGGGACCACGAAGGGTACGCACGTCCAGAACGGTGGAGCTATGTCTGCCGTCGATCATGACATGATCAATCTGGTTTCTTGTTCTTTGATCAGGAGACAGCCATGTGGCTTGGTGTATTCGTTTATGCTGGAACCTGGTACTACTGATGACCATATTGCGAGCAGCGGCGAAATCAATCAACCTAGTGCCGTTGGGGGATGTTATATCATGGAGACTAAATTTTCCAACTGTTGGACCAAAGACTCCTTCCTTGCCCACCTTCGCATTAAAGTCGCCGAGCACGATTTTGATATCATGTTGGGGGCAGCGATCATAAGTCTGTTCAAGTTTATCGTAGAAGGAGTCCTTCTCTGCGTCGTCCGTCTCCTCAGTCGGCGCATAGGCGCAGATAAATGTTATGTTGAAAAATTTCGCTTTGATGCGGATCGCAGCGAGACGCTCGTCCACGGGGGTGAACGCTAGTACTTGGCGGCGAAGTCTCTTTCCCACCACGAATCCTACACCACGCGCTTTGCCGCGTGTCTGGCCACTGTAGTATACGTCACAAGGTCCGATGGTCGTCTTTCCTTGTCCCGTCCATCGCATTTCCTGCAGGGCGGTGATGTCAGCCTTTGCGTTAACGAGGACATCAACCAGTCCCTTGAAAGGGTCCGGACATTCCCGGTACATGCCCTAATATCCAAATCATTATGCCTTATTCGTTTTGCCGGGTCGTCAACATTAAAGGGGTTCTCATCCGAGGCTTTAATACATTTTTCATTGGACTAAATTTTTTTACGTGGCGGGTCCCAAACCCAGCGCACAACCCGTTTCGGGGTTTTTGGAAAATATTTACACATTTATATAGCGAGCCGCTTGCTTCAAGACAGACGCCCGCTTGCAGCCGCACCTCATGGTGACCAGACGCTGCGCAAAAAAACCTCGGTGAGCCCTTAAACCAAGTATGTCAGAGTGGCCCCACCGGGGCTCCCTCTCTTTCTGCCGCGATCAATACATGCCTGTATCAATACAAAGTGTAAACTCTTCTGCATAGACGTCAAAATTCCAAAATGAGTTCAACACCTGTTTGGCGTGAAAATTTCAAAGTGAGTTTAGTCACCTGTTTTTAATTTCCTTTTTTGTCTCACTTCTTTCCATCTTCCCATCTCTTTCTACCATTAGGTAAAAGATAGGAGACCGCCATGTTGATGTGTGCAGGATGTTAAACAACGCTATTGCTGTTATTCGGTGCTGTCGACATTTTAATATATGCAGGATGTAAACAAACCGACATTTTAATGTGTGTTGTCAAAAGAAGAGTTCACACTTGTTATTGATACCATTGTGTATAACATAAAGTGTGAAATGTAGCTTCGACAGAAATGTCAAAACACACTTAAACGTCAAATCACAATTGTCAAAACACACATCCATGTCAAAAATCTGGGTTGCTATTGTGGTTTCTGCAAACTCAGTGACCACAGTGAAGTCAGGTTTGGCACCGAAGGTGGGTTTAAATGTGTATCGATCCTTTGTGCGATCCAAAATGGACTATGGTTGTACAACATGGTCACATGCGCCGAAAGGGTACAATAAGAAGCTGCAAACGATACTGAATGAGACTATTAGAAGGTGTATTGGAGTGCCTCCAAGCACGCCGATTCACAGCAGATATGCTTTGGCTGGAGAACTTCCACCCCTGGATAGGGCGGAATGGCTTACAGGCAGACCTGTTAATAATTGATTAGTAATCGGTAATGATTAGCATTTCATTGATTATCATTGTGTATCAATACCAAGTGTGAACTCTTCTTTTGACAACACACATTAAAATGTCGGTTTGCTTACATCCTGCACATATTAAAATGTAGCCAGCACCGAATAACAGAAAAGCAAATGGCGTTGTTTAACATCCTGCACACATCAACATGGCGGTCTCCTATCTTTTACCTAATGGTAGAAAGAGATGGGAAGATGGAAAGAAGTGAGACAAAAAGGAAATTAAAAACAGGTGACTAAACTCACTTTGAAGTTTTCACGACTATGTCTATGATATCACACTTGTTATTAACCACAATCTCAAACAGGTGTTAAACTCATTTTGGAATTTTGACGTCTATGCAGAAGAGTTTACACTTGTTATTGATACACAATGTTGATTATTTTTTGAGAAGCCACCTAATGATTGATTACCAATTACTTTCACTTTTTAATGATTATTTTTTCAATTGATTAAAAAAAAAATCAAAAAAAATCAAAAATTCAAAAATAATCAAAAGTAATGATTACTTTTGATTTTTTGATTTTTTTTGATTTTTTTTCAGTACTGTTGTAGAAAAATATGTACATACATAAATATTCACTTGCACAAACATACAAATGTATAGGTGAAGCAAGAAGTTCTTTTATATAAATGCATGTATTCATGCACAAAAATATCCCTGGAGGAAAAATCTCGAGATCCTTCGTACTACTTAGTTCTCATCAAGTGGTCGAACTACAACCGAAACAGAAGACTGGCGCTTTTGCACATTCAGTCTATTATTTTTAAAAAGGTATATGTAATATGGAATGATAATGATGATAAAATTTTAATGTGAAAAATATGGAATGTAGCGTGGTAAATTTACAACTTGTTAATAGTACTGTACGATAGTAAATCAAATGTCAAATGCCCATAAAAGACTACGTCGCCCAAGTCTCTTTTGGATATAGTTGGTATGCCTATGTTTTAATTTGTGTAGCATACTTAGGCTACGCTCACACTCATCCGGTCTCATCAGAGAAATTCGAACGCGGCCAAAGTTTGTTTACATTCGGGTGAAATCGGATGAAATCGAGGAGCTCATTTAAAACACATGTGTGTGGATGTGTGATTGTTGCCGGACGGCCGAAGTCGGTTGCAGAGTAAGCCTAGCCTTATAAGTGTTCAAATAGAACTATCCGACCGTACCCGTAGGGTATCAAACGAGAAATGTCCGACACTAGCCGTTTACATATAAAAGGACAAATTACACTAGTTTACAGACAGACCGAAAAAAATTCTAAAAATGGTTGATTTGGACTTTATTGGCTTAGTAATGACTAATACTATGAATATTTTTTTGAATATCTACAATACTTAGATATCGACCTTTTACAATTCTATTAAAAGTCGAGATGTTGAAAGTTACAAAAAAATCGCCAAAAATACAGTTTTTCTTAGATCTTGGTAATATTACGCTTAAAGTGTTTGCATTTATACACACTAATTTTCGAAAAAATAAACAGTTCTGATTTTCACAACTTCGCATGAAAAAAATATTTTTAAAATCAATTTTTTTTTCAAAAATCGTAAAAATTCGACAAAATTTCGACTTTGGCCATCTATTGCTCAGCGATGGTTTGACCCACCCTTACATTTTATAAGTCGTTAGAAGCGTATTTTAATTTCCTTTCGAACGAGGTATCGCTTAGCTCCAACGCTTTTGCAACATTGGCAAAAAGAAATTTTGAATAAAGTGATACCTGAAAAAACACAAAATTACCGATATCTCGAAAACCTACCCACAAAAAATTTAAAAAATATGTTTTGTGCTTGGCATATCAGTGCCAATTCACCCATATACATGAATATCTTTGTATTTTTTTTTCAAATTACTTATTTGTAAACTAGTGTTATCATCTCTCCAACCAATATAACCATTATACCTGGCATTTTTTGTCATATGTACATATACTTAGCGATCAAGGTTCATTCTAGAAATCCATGAGCCCCAAAGTGTAAGTAGGTGTATATATTTGCATACAAAGATACACAGATGTTTACACTTTTAACAACAAAACTTTAAAATAATCAAAAAAAATCAAAAAAAAATAAAAAAAAACAAAAAAATTAAAAAAAATCAAAAAAATCAAAAATAATTAAAAAAAGCCGTTTTTGATTACTTTGATTATTTTTGGTTTTTTTGATTTTTTCTTGATTTTTTAATTTTTTTTTTATTTTTTTCTGATTTTTTCTAATCGTAATCAATTAGTAATTGCTTTTTCTTGAAAGCAATTAAAATAATCATTACTAATTAAAAAAAAACCTTGTAATCAATCAATTACTAATTACTAATCAAAATTAACAGCTCTGCTTACAGGTAAAGAGGTAATGAAGCAATGGTATATCAATCCTGGAATTAGGACAGCTTTGCAGTCCAATCCAACATTAAACACCAGTTATAGTTATGTTTACAATAAATACAATAATATTTTTGATCGCATAAACACTAATGTTGTTTTCAAAAGCACCCCAATTTGACTTTTAACAAATGGTGCCTTGCCAGATCGAAGAATAATTATTCCAAGGCGCACCTAGTTGCCATGTTTAATGAAAAAAAATCTGCCTATTTTGAAAGGGGATTTGCAGTTCTAGCTACGGATGCTTCTTGCACGGAAGATAGCGTCGGTTGTGCGGTGTACAATTTACAAAGTAAAACTTCACTTCTTTACATGGTGAATGAAAATTTAACGTCGTTGACTGGAGAGCTAGTTGCAATCCATCAGGCTGTGAAGTGGATAGAAAGGAGCAATGTCTCTATGGCGGCTATTTTCACAGATAGTCATTCTGCCTTAGAGGTTTTAGACTGCGAAAAAACTGACAATTACATTGTAGCTGAAATCCACAAACTGATAAACTCTTTAAATAATGTTTTGCAAGCTATCCATTTCATTTGGGTCCCAAGCCATGTAGGTATAGGGTTTAATGAGGAAGCGGACAATGCTGCTAAAACAGCATGTGCCTTCGGGCAAGTTTTAGAGGTCGACCTGACTCTTAGTGAAGCTAAAGTCAAGCTACAGAGGGTAATATGGAGTAATTGGAATACTGAATATAAGAGGTTAAACATATCCAAGGGCAAAAAGTTTGCAGAAATCATGCCTGATGTTAGTAGAGTACCATGGTTTAAAGACAAAAAATGTGACCTTGAACCATACGATATTAAACTGATTAATAGACTCATGACAGGACACACATACTGTCGTGACTACCTTAGTGCCTTCCTTCCTGGAATTTCGGCGGCCTGTAGTTTTTGCAACATGCCGGAAACCGCGGAGCACCTTGTTTTTGAGTGCCAAGCACTTCACACATATAGGAATAATCTATCAATTTTTAACAAATATAACAACCTAACTGAGTTGCTAAAAGATCATAAGCTGGTGGCTTATGAGGAACTTATAGGTTTCTTAAAAAATGCCAATTTAATAGATAAAATATAGTAGTACGAATTATAGGTCGTTAGTTGGCCCAGTTGGTGCTTGGGGGATTCCTTGTGGGCCCTGATGCTGGCTCTAACTGGGTTAAGTAGACCACAAAATGAATTTAAATATAAAAAAAAAAAAAAATTATATTAATAACAATGTTATTCTAGATTAATACTTACATATGTAGTTGTCAGCGCTACAACTTGATGCTACATTGTTGCTCATACATATATAATAAAGATAATCCCGTTTTTGAAGGCTAGTCCGCTCTTGAAATGGAAGCACTGAAACCTTAGAGTCGCGTAACGCGGTCATTGTAAATAAGAATTTAAATTACAATCAACCTTTTGCATTCTGCTTATGATGCAATACGTACAAGTTTTAACGAATAAAAGATCTGGCCACATGATGTTATGAAGTTGAAGACAAATATTTAATGACAACCTGGCAATTTAAGGGCTATCATAAGTACCTTGCCATATGATACTTGCACATGCAGTATCTTTCAAAACCAAAAAAAAAAAAAAAAGATTGTGTTGTGTTTTTGGTACGTAGCGTTGTAACTATGATTTATAAACGGACCGTTCTGAATCCTTTACCTTAAGGGAGGATTTACGAACCATTGTTTGATTAATTCTTTAGCCTTAAGCCACTCCGCTCTGAATAGCGGAGGTAGCTCACCAGACAGCATAAACAGTGAATGTACTGGCGTACTAGGTGGTACCCCTATGCATCTCCTTATGCTATTATTCAAGCACACCTGTAACTTGTTATTGTAACCATGTGGAGCGTTCGACCACGTAGTGCAACCATATTCAGCCTTAGACCTAACAAAGGATTTATATGTATTCAAGGCTACCCTTGGAGTAATGCCGTTTTTGACAGTGGTGAGCCTTTTAATAAGGTTAGAAGCTGGTACAATATCTTTTTATACCTTTCATGAACTTGAAATGGTATTATAACTTTGCTCCGATGTTTGTAAATATGAGAAGAAGAAGAGATAGACCCATCAATAAGTATACCGAAATGATCAGGATGACGAGATGAGTTGATTTAGCCATGTCCGTCTGTCCGTCTGTCTGTTTGAACGCAAACTAGTCCCTCAATTTTTGAGATATCTGGCTGAAATTTTGTATGTGGCCACCATTTTGTAATATAGGAATCATTTGTCGGAACTGACAAGATCGCACCAGTATAACATATAGCCCCCATACAACCGATTGTTCAGATATAAGGTTTTTTGGCCAAAACTTCCGCAATTAAAAAGTTAGAAACGTAAAATTTTGCAACTCGAGTACTTTCTATTTATGTAGTGTATATAGTGAAAATCAACCAGATCGGGCAAATGTAACATATAGCCCCCATACAACCGATTGTTCAGATATAAGGGTTTTTGGCCAAAACTTCTGCAATTAAAAAGTTAGGAACGTAAAATTTTGCAACTCGAGTACTTTCTATTTATGTAGTGTATATAGTGAAAATCAACCAGATCGGGCAAATGTAACATATAGCCCCTATACAACCGATTGTTCAGATATAAGGTTTTTCGGCCAAAACTTCTGCAATTAAAAAGTTAGGAACGTAAAATTTTGCAACTCGAGTACTTTCTATTTATGTAGTGTATATAGTGAAAATCAACAAGATCGGGCAAATGTAACATATAGCCCCCATACAACCGATTGTTCAGATATAAGGTTTTTTGGCCAAAACTTCTGCAATTAAAAAGTTAGGAACGTAAAATTTTGCATCTCGAGTACTTTCTATTTATGTAGTGTATATAGTGAAAATCAACAAGATCGGCCAAATTTAACATATAGCCCCCATACAACCGATTGTTCAGATATAAGGTTTTTTCCCAAAACTTCTGCAATTAAGAGTTAGGAACGTAAAATTTTGCAACTCGAGTACTTTCTAGTTATGTAGTGTATTTAGTGAAAACCAACAAGATCGGGCAAATGTAACATATAGCCCCCATACAACCGATTGTTCAGATATAAGGTTTTTTTGGCCAAAACTTCTGCAATTAAAAAGTTAGGAACATAAAATTTTGCAACTTGAGTATTTTCAATTTATGTAGTGTGTAGAGGAAAATCAAGAAGATCGGGTAAATATAACATATATTTAGCCCCATACAACCGGTTGTTCCGATATAAGGTTTTTTGGCCAATACTTCCGCATTTAAAAAGTTAGGAACGTAAAATATTGCACCTTTAGTACTTTCTACATATGTAATGTGTATAGTGTAAGTCAGTACAATTGAACACGTATAATATATATCCTCCATACAATCGATTTTTCCGATAACTCGGATCCTATTATTTTGTAAGTTTTTTTTAAGTTATAACAAAGATGTGTAATGTGTATAGTAAATATAGTTAAATTGAAACAGGCTGTACTGGGGATCGAACAGTGAAAATCGTGACGCTTATTCATGAAAGGTATATAGCCTTCGGCACAGCCGAAGACAGCTTTCCTTACTTGTTTTATTTTCAGAACCTGACCGTTCAAGATTCCACCTGTACATGAATTCCAGTTTTCGCTAATGCTTAATTTCCATCTCCTAAAATCTCTAAATTCATTTTGCCAAATTTTAGCGACTTTTGCGATTCCAGTGAAAGAAAATCTCTATAAATCTCCATCTTTGCTTCATTTTTTGGCATATTTAAGCGATGAACGCCAAATGAATCAGATAACGTAGCTCAGCTGGTTTTGACAGATACAAAGCTAAATTTGCGATTCTGCAATTTTAGCCATCTCGTAAAATCTCCAATTTTCTCCAAAAGCTGGCAAATTTTGGCAACAAAAAAAAGTTGTTGCTAAAACGCAAAAAAATAGGAAAAAGGGTAGAACTATATTGATTTAGGCCCTAAAATTACTCAAAAACAATAAATATGTGTAATTTATAAGAAAAATTGATATTTAATTATGTATTTGCCCATAATTTTGGAAATTTTATTTTTTCCATCCTACCAAAACTGCAAAAAACACGTCGCAAAAAGTCGGGAGAGGAATATAGTCGAGTTTCAGTCCCAGAAATCATAATCCGGAGTCACAAAAGTAATATTATTTATCATTTAAAAGTTATAACTAAAAAACATTTTTTGTTTCCGTATAACAATTTTATAGAGAAAAACTCAATAAATAAATAAATTAAGGTGTATATAACAATTTAAAATCTGTTCTTAACCGACTTTATTAAACAAACACAAATCTTTTTACCGAAAATGGAATTTATTTTGTAATTAAAAAAGTAGAGTAACGCTGACGGTTTACTTCTGGCTTTTTCGGAGTTGTAAAGGATCACAACTAAATTGACATCTTGCAGTGATGCCTGCGCGTCATCTATAGTGCAGATAACGCACTATTATCATAGCTAGGCGGCTTGTGGATCAGAATCGCAAATAAGCGTCATTTCCTAAAATTCTGAGAGTCCATTTGCTTAAGCATTTTAGCATGTTTTAGCATTTACGAGATGGAGATTTCTGGAATTCGCCTGCTGCTGTCAAAATTCTGCCAAGAAATTTCAATTGACCAACTTGATCAATTCTGTCTGCACCTATATGAAGATTAAGGGCCGCTTGCATAAAAGATGATAACGACTAACCGGAGTTTAATTGACGTATTTTGTATGGTTAGCTGTCAAGTTAATCACCGATTAGGCTTAATCGGCTTTTATGCAAGTGGCCCTAAAAGAGTTTTTACTTCCTCTAGCCATGTACATAAAGGCTGTGTGCCAAACGGTTTAAAAAAGCAAATTTTGACAGAGCGATGTTAAATTCTGACAGTTATCGTGGTGCATATGAACGTCAGAATTTGCCCTAGCCCTGGGGGCTAGGTCAAATTTTGACAATCAATAATGTGAGCACAGGGATGCATGTGCTGTTAACATTCATATTATTTCACATAAATTTATGTTCACTTAGTTTTGTTTGTGTTGATGTCAAGACACGATTCAGTACATTTTGATTTAAAGTCTGTCAATTTGGCCTTTAGGTTATCAAGTGCTAGTAGTGTTGTTTTGTCATATGACACAATTAAAAAGTCGTCAGCAAACTGAAAAATTTTTGTGTGACTGTCCTCCAACTCATGGAACCTGGCTGTATAAATATTGAAAAGGACCGGTGATAGTACACTACCCTGAGGTAAGCCGTTCTCAATTTGGACCCTACAATCTCCTAACATTAAAGTCCTCCTATGCAGAAAGTTGTAAATCCATATCAAAATACCAGAGTTTGACTATGTCAACACAATTGTACGCATTTGACAGATCAAGCTCACATACGAAAACTTTGTTTTTATTACATTTAGCTGTTTCCATCGCGTGAAGACTTTCATTCAGGCACATCGGCGCCGACTTGTTTTTCCTATAGGCAAAACTGCTTGCAGGTAGCAATAATCTGGATTCCAAATGTTCAGTCAAAGACTCTTTTACACATATATTAATACGTTTTATCAACACAGATATGAGTGATATAGGTCTGAAATTCTCAATGTTATCCCTATCACCATTTCTTTTGGGAATAGGTACCACTCGTACCAGGATATTGTTTGTTCTGAAGTGGTGCTGCAACAAGTTTTCCACCTCTTTCCATGTCTCAGAGGACAGCATTTTTAGCATTTTATACGTGATATTATCAGCTCCACCAGCCGTGTTTTGTTTCTTGCCAATTAACCTTTGTAACCTGTGCTCAACTAAACCAAAAAAGGATTGCTGTGAAACAGGTTGAATTGATAGCATAGTAGTAATTTCTTCTACTGTGGGTGAGTTTGGTATAACCACTTGTTGTTTTAAGAAATCTAAGTATGTATTCTAAATTGTCCTCTGCACACCATTGGGAGTCAGGCACCTTCTGAAAGTTCTTCATATTATTAATGAAACACCTGGCTTTTTTGGTGTTTGGAGCCTGGTTTAGCGACTCAATCGTTTCATTGAAGTTCTTCCGCTTAGCGTTTTTACAGCATCCTTCCAGTCATCTTGAAGCCGACAGGCAGCTTCAAGGTCGGCAATTCTGTTCGTTCTTTTCGCCTTGCCTCTTGCGGCATTTAAAAGTCTATACTTTATCGCCAAATCGTGGAGCGAAGTACGTTGTGACTCATCCAAAATCATAGTGGCCGAAGACTTTGCCTCTCTTAACGCACCCACTAACTCGCCTACATTACTTATATTTTTAATTGAACCAATCCTTTTGCACATTTGGTTTTTTGAAACAAAATTGCATTTTACTTTGGAAACCTCCTTTACTTCCATTACAATGGGTAAATGATGACTACCCCCTACAAACGAATCTCTGCACTTCCAAGAGACATTACCCCGGAAACTGATAAATGATAAGTCCAGAACACTACCCTGGGCACTATTGGCTAGGTTCGATGATCTCAAAAAGGTTTTAGAGCCATCATTGGTACATCTTCAATTGGAATCTTTTATAAGCGATAGAAGAGCTTTACATTTAGGTGACTCTAACGTGTCGCCCCAAGCACTCATTCTGGCATTGAAATCTCCCAACAAAATAACATTAGTACAACCATTTAGAAAGGATATTAATCTTCTCCAAAGTAATAGAAGGTGGCAGATACACAGAGCAGATTGTAAAATATTTATTCAAATTTCGGGTTGTTGCAATAACTACATCCAGCGGGGTTCTATACCTAATTTTGGTAAATAAAATATTGTTCCTAAAGCCTATGGCAACACCTCCATATCCGTCCGCTCTAGTTTTTTTTTAACATTTTAAAATTTAATAGTTTGTGTTCTGATTTATCCTCATCATGTGAGAATATTTCTTGTAAACAAACAATGTCAATATCATTTTGCTGATTTAACATATCTATATATACTTTGTTAGTCTTCAAACTTTGACAGTTATACTGTAACAACTTGACCATTGGGATTACGAAATCTTTCCACCCTCTCATTCAAGGGCTCTCCACATCCATTTTCCTCACACATATTATATAAAATCGCAACTAAAGGATCGTCTTTGGTAACTTCAAATCGGGACTGCAAAAGATTAATAATCTTTTCTATCTCTGAAACTCTTGACCATCCTGCTCTTTCATAAACAGGAGTAATCACACCCTGTTGTTTTTTTTCCCTTATTGGGGAAAACTTCCTCTCCCTTTGAGCACCTTTACGCGCAACTGCATTAAAAGGTCTTGAAACAAGTCTTCTATTAGTTTCTGCATTTGCATTTATGGTTCTAGGTACATTACTATTTAGCTGTGGAAAGTTGTCTTCTAGGTCCATCAGCAGGTCAAACCTGTTTTGATTATTTGTACTACCCAACTGCACATAAGTATCAAACGCTTCCCTCTTACTGATTTTTTTAATGTTCATTACCTCAATGACGCGTATTTCCCTCTGCCATGTTGGGCACACATTTTTGCTTAAAGACGTATGATTAGCATCACCACATAAAATACATTTTTTGTTCTAACAACCCTCATTGCAGGCACCCTCGACTCCACAAAGAATACATCTAGTTTTTGCTCTGCAACTTGCCTTGGTATGGCCCAATCTGCCGCAGTTGTAACCATTGTTTATCCTTACTATAGTTTGGCAACTTATTTTCTTCTTCTTACGAATTTGAGTAGAAGGCACTGGCTGAGTGACTCCAAATGAAATGGAATGAAGGAAAAGTGTGAAGCCCAATAAGCCATTTTGTTTGATATCAACCTAAGACGCATTTGAGATGAAACCTTCAACGTCAATTCTCACTTTTTGAAAACTTAATAACAATTAATCAATCAATAATTTTTCGATTCAAAGATAAACTACCAGTAGCAGATCAACTTTTTTGTCAAATGAGTATTAACTTGAGGTATAATTAAATATAAAAATTATAATATAAATGTCCGATAGTTTCTGCCTCCACAGTTTTTATACATACGACACCCCTCTACCATTCCCTAAAATAAATTTTGTCCAAATCGTGGTACATTATTCTAAAATACGACCCTCATTATTTGCCAAACGTTTGAGAATATATTTTTCTGTGCTTATGGGGTATATGCTGTGCGTGTGTATTATTGTGTTTTTTGTGAGTTGCGCTACTATATAAGGTATACTATGGTTGTAACACTGTTTAGCAGGAGGGAAATAATGCTGAACTTTGCAATTTGTGCAGAAAATTTGCACTTTCTCAGGCAGTTCTTCGCCTGCAAAGCTAATTTTGACAGTCTGAGTTGGGATACATTTTTCTCGGTCATCCCTATCTCTACGTTTTATTCTATTAACTGCGGTAACCTTAACATCAGAGATAATCTCATTAAAAATTTCCTCATCTGTGAATTCTTCAGGGATGAACCTTATGACACCGTAAGTCTCTACGAAAGACCTCGGTATGAAAGGTCTAACACCCAATTTTAACAGTTTCTCATTTATAACGCATTTGTTTGCTACTACCGGCGACTTGAACAAAATTTTGTATAGCGATTTACCCAAAGCCCTAACTTCTTTTATATCCTCAATACCCATGTTTCGGATTTTGGACCATAAAACAAGTCCACTTCTCATGGTTTGATTTTCAAAGTGGGTTGAATTAGAAGTGTCTACGAAGACCGCATAGACGCCCTTGTAATCCTCATCATACAAAATTAGATCTCTCTCGCCCTTTTCATTTCTTTGTACTGTCTTTTGTACTATTGTTCCTTCTTTCATATTTTCAGCAGCTCCTTCCATTATAGTACATTTATACTGCACCAAATTTGGCGAATTTGAATGTGTCATTTCGAACCTTTTTACACTGGCAAATTTGCATTTGGCTTCACCTTCCCCGCAAGAATCTTCTACCAGAATACAAAGCCACCGAAAGAAAATGCACCACCTTGATGTTTTAAACACATGTAGAGTAATAATAAATGAAGAATCAAGAAGGCTTCTCTCTTTTCTTAGTGGAACTGGTCCAATATCATAAAAAAAATAGTTGAAATTGTTATTTAGATCTGTGCATAATGCAAAAGTTTTCACACGTTAATTACCCATTAAGGTTCTTGCTGGGCAATTCTAAATGTGGAACACAGGCAGGGTTGCTATTTTGAGGAATTGTGGATTGTACTGTTCAGCGAATGAGGCCAAATGCGATGGAATTCCAAATTTGGAAAATGAGATTTGTATGGAAAAAAGCGCCAAATTTGCAATTTTTCGCCAAATTTGGTGCTGTGTAAATATACTATTCCAGTCACCTCCTCCATTTTTTCATTTGAGCGTGAAGTAACTTTTTCAGACTCTTTCATTTCAGAAATTTTTTCCACACTTGCCTGTAGCCCTGAATTGTTGTTTAACGAGTTTCCCTTGGGTGTAGCCCCTTTGGAAATATTAGCAACCTCTAGATTAACCCCAGCTATAACATTAGTAGTAATACCCGTACCTCTTCTAACTAGTACACCTTGCATCGGAGGCATTTCCTTCAATATTTTATTAGGGGGAGCTGTAACAGCTTTCGTAGCCTCTTTGTGCCTGTTAGTTTTTGGCCTGCGCATTTTGGGTTCCCAGTCACCTTCATTTACACTACTTATGTCCATGGCGTCTCCTTTGGAGCCTGACGCCGAGGCGTCCGCCATTTTGTAATACCAGTCACTTACAAACTTCCACGAATTTCAAGACAACCACTGAAAGAAAAAACCAGAAAGTCAATTACTATAAAATTAAATACTTACAAGTACCTGAATACAGTAATTTAATTAATTGTAGTTTTTTTTTTTTTATTTAAATTTTTTATTAGATTCCAAAATGTTCCAGATAAACTATCCAAAATGCAGGATTTGAAATGGCAAAAATGAAAAGTCTCACAACGAAGCCTTTCAAATTATAAAATGGCCGCCAAAAGAAACACTAGGAAACGCAAAAGTATCACAAGTTTGTTCTCCAGTAAGTTCAAAAAGCGAGTGGCCCATAAACAATGGTTTTAAATCAACTACTTAAGCGTTCAGCAGAATCAATCCGGCACGTACGTCACGTACGTCGAAATAACTGACAGCAAAGTAGACTGCGGGTGTTTGTATGAGTAACGCCAGATACGACGGATACGTCAAAGTAGAAATTGCTTTGAAATTGACGTACGTGACGCAACTGACGTATTGGCGGACTGATTCTGCCGAAAGCTTTATCAAGAATGAATAGCCCTGCCGTATGAGCGAAAAAAAACAAAGAAATTTAAAGGGTCCGGGCAACTTATCAAATATTCATCAAATTTGATGGCATTCGGGTATCTTCGTGTCACAAGTACTTGTTGTCGGCTCGGTTTGATGAAAAGAAAAATTTTTGATTTTTTCATTCGACAAGCGCTGTTTGATAGTGGCGCAAGCTTAAAGGGTCGAATACATAATGGGTCAGTTCCATAAATTTTTATTTTGGCTTTACCTCAAACTTTGACTATGACAGAAAAGTTCACTATACGTATTTAAACCAATCATGGCAAATTGGAGACCTCAAGTTGAAGCGAGGTTGAAATTTGGCAAACTCTCAAATTTTGCTTGCTTTGCTTGCTTTGACAATCAGATGTTGATGACTTTGCTTCAATTAAAGAATAAAATGTTGGAGAAAATAATAATTAATTCATTTTTTCTCTATTAAATTAATAAATTAACTAAAACACTACGAATGCAAAGAAAAAAATAACGAAAACAAATGTATAAAAGAGAAGCGCCAAGGCGTTCATTGTAGCATACCTCTGAAGTTGGACGCAAAGTTTTGAGGTAGCAAATGTCAGGCGAGGCTAACAAAGCTGAATACATAATGGGCCAGTTACATAAAGCTTTATTTTGGCTTTACCTCAAACTTTGACTTTGACAGAAAAGTTCAGTGTAGGTATTTAAACGAAGCATGGCAATTGGAGACCTCAAAGTTGAAGCAAGGTTAAAATTAGGCAAAGCT